>VWPW01020743.1:11273-164385 GCA_013389825.1 Crypturellus undulatus
GCTCCTGCCCCTGCCGCCACGGCAGGGCGGGCGCTGTCGAGGGGCGGCGGCGCGGGGCGCTCGCTCGGTCGCGGCGGGAGGGGCTGCAACGGCCGCGCTGTAACGGCTGTAACGGTCGCAGCTCCAGGGGAGGAAAGCGGCTGTAACGGTCGCAATGGTGGTGGTGGTGGGGGGTGGCCATAAGGAGTGTGTGTGCGTGTACGCACGTGTGTGTATGAGTGCACGTGTGTGAGTGCACGTGTGTGAGTGCATGTGTGCGTGTGTGTGTGTGGTTGCGTGTGTGTGTGCATGTGTGTGTGTGACAGGCTCCCAGTGCATGGGGGGGTCATATGTGCTTAACCGGGCTGTAATGGCGCTCTGGGCGTGCAGTGTGTGTGCACGTGTGTGTGCAAGGGCTACCCGACATGTGGGGTGTGTAGGAGGCACACGCGTGCATTAACAGGTGTGTGTAATACACATGTGAGATGTGTGTGTGGCACGTGTGTGTGATGTGTGTAACTAAGGCGTGTGCGTGCGTGTAACGGGTGTGTTGTGCGGGGCTGACGGGCCACAGGGCTGGGGGTATACAACAGGCAGGTGTGAGTGTTACAGGTGTGTAACAGGCAGGTGATCCATGAGGTGCGTGTGTTCTGGGTACGATGAGCATAACGAATGTGCAAGGGGCCCAGCAGCGGTGTGTGGAAGGGGAACTGTGAGTGCGTGCAGCGGAGCCCTGGGTGGGGTGTGCGCAACACGTGTGTGCACAGCTGCGTGTGTGCGGCGCAGGATACACGGTGCAGCACACGCTGCAGGTGGCGTGCGTGGAGCGGGGCAGTGTACACGAGGCTGTGCAAAGGCGTGCGAGGCAGTGCTCGGAGCGGAACCCCTCAGGGCAGAGCGTGTGCCGAGCCGCGCCATGCTTTGCTGTGAGCCCGAGCCAGCGTGTTCAGGCCTCGGAGCCACGTGCGCGCTGCCCTGCGCCGCCCGCCGGCGTGTAGGAGCAGCGCGGCCTGCGGGGGCCCCGGCGAGTCCAGGCTTGATGTGAGTGCGTAGCCCGGCTGCCCCTCCGCAGGCTGCGTGCCAGGACAGAAGCCATGTGTATGTGGGGCACCCAGGCACGCCAAGGGCTGCCAGCCTGCGCGGGGCTCGCAGGCGACGGCTGCACGCGAGCTGTGCGCATCCGCAGGATGCCCCGTGGCTGCGCGCGCTAATGCTGAAGCACGAACGTGCACCTGGCGAGGAGGGGCATGCGCAGTGCACCCGCAGGGCAGGTGGGCGGCCAGAGCGCACCAGCGGCGGTGGCTAGCGAGCAGGCGCGCTGTCTGTGGCATGTCAGGAATGCATCTCCTGCTGCGAATGCGCCTCCCAGCCACGCGCTCCCCTGCCATGGCATTTCCTCCCCAGCGCTCTTGCCCTTGGGGGCTACCTTTGCTCTGTGCAGGCAGCGCTGCAGCCGGAGTGCATGTCCCCCAATGTCCCCATGCCTGCTGTGTGGCCCAGCCTCACCAGCAGCCTCAGACTGCGGCACCGGCAGCCCCGCTTCCAGCCGAGCCCCGCTGACGCCCCTTTGCTGCCACTCTCTGCGCCCATTGCTGCACTGTGAATAACCCCATTTGCTGGCAGGGGTAAACTGAGGCACAGCAGCGGCCAGCGCCACATCCGCAAGGCATGGGCAGCATCCGCCATGAGCAGGGGCTGCGGTGGCATCGGAAAACCGCAGCCGCCCCAAAAGACAAAGTCGGAGGACCACAGTTTCCTCCTGCTGGTGACAGGCGCTGCTGGTGGTTTCCAGCGCGGAGGCTGAGGCAGACTGGTGCCACTGGCTCCCCAGGGCCGGACGAGGCCAAAGCAGCCCTGGTGGCGGGGCACATCACCCGCCCCCGCGTGGGTAGGTGTCCACCAGGACATCCTGCCTCAGGGACCATCAGCAGCCCTTGTGCGGCCCAGCTCCCTGCAGCAGGAGGGCGCAAGGGATAGACATTTTGGGACTCCCCCCACCAGCGAGGACAATGGCCCAAGGCACCGTGGAGAGGGGAGAGACACAGGAGATGTCTCTGAGCAGCCTGCTCCGAGGGCTGCTGGCAGCCAAGCACTGAGCGGCAGCCCTCCATGTATGCACCGATGGCACCATTTAGCACCAAGGGAAGGTGGTTGCACACGGCCGAGGCTCTGGAAGACAGCCGCCGCCGGACCACGCTGCCGGCAGGTGATGGCTGTGGCACCAGGAGCTGCGGCATCCGGCTCCCCCCAGAGCTGCTGCTTGGAAAGCCGCCTGCGGGCTCCTGCAGCGGCAATAGGATTACATGGAGCTGAGTCTCCCACTGCTGAACGGAGAAATAAATCCTATATGGCAGTGTATGGGATTTATTAGACTTTGGTATTCTGGAAATAATGAGGACATTGCTCCCAGCTTGCAGCACCATGGGGCCCAACAGGATCACAACGAGGATTTGTCCCTACGCCTCTTCCCAGGCATCGGATAGTTCTTCATCTCCCGAGATGAACCAGAGAGAGAAGGACAAGGCACGTGGAAGCTTTTCGTGAGCTTAAAATCAGACCAGGTCCTTGAAGGTTTAATGGGATTGGGGCTGGCGAATCCTCCCTGTTGGCTGCGGGGTGCTGGGCTCCTTGCGAGGAGGATGCTGCCCTGCCCTCCTTGAACACTGAGCCTGGGATCTTTGTTCCTGCACGCAATCCTGCGCATCGGCTCACCAGCCGCACTCTCTGTCACTCTTCTCTGCGAGCTGCCTAAGCAGAGCCTCCCAACGCCCTGGGCGAGCAAAGCTGCCCGTGTGCTGCCTGCATAGCCCCGTGGCCGGGCCTGGGGCGAGGGCTGCACAGGGCCCCGTGGCCGCTCTGCCGTCTCTCCCTGCAGCACAGAGACCATCGGGCCACCCCCCTTCGTGGGAAGGCTGGCGGTGGACGGAAATAGCAAGCGGAGGGTGTTTTTTTTCTTTTCCCCCTCTGCAGCCGAGGCTCTGTTTGCTGGAGACCTGTAAATCACTCCTCAGCTGCAGGAAAGAGAGGCAAGAAATCCATGATCCAAGCAAGAAAAAACGTGGGCCACTCGGGAGCACAGGCGGAGGATGTGCCCGAGCTTGCAGCCCAGGAGTGGGCACTCACCAGCCCGGGGGCAGCAGGCACTGGGGGCGGGCGCCGTGGTGGCACCCGCCATGAGGAGGGTCCCCTGAGGCTTTCTCCCAGTGACGGCTGATGCAAGAGCCCGAAGCAGGGATCATGCTCAGAATCCTGGACAAGGGGCCAGTGTGTTGTTCCGGCATTGCCCTCCAAGCGGTAGGACGAGGCTCATGCTTCTCCTCCTCGTGCTGCGAAAACACATGCGACGGCTGGTACTGCCCTGCCACCCTGGCTGGGGGTGGATCCTGCGGGATCTAGTGAGAATACTGCCATGATGTCATGAGTTAACCAGTTGCTTATTCCTGATGAGGGCAACCGCTCTAACCACCGTGCTGCTGTCAGGACACACATTGCAAGCCCAGTTGGGGACCCCAGAGACTGGACACCTCTAGGCAGGGATTTGCAGTTGGGGACGGACTCCCATTCCCACATTTGCCCCTTCGTTTCTTTCCCCCCGTACATTCTGAAGTTGGCTACAAAGCAGCCTCAGGACAAGGGTGTCCCCACAGCAAGGGCTGGGCCCGGCTCTCCCCTGCACTCCCCACAAGCAGCACGCAGCAGGCGCCGGTGAGCAAGGGGCTGGACTGCTTTATTCACGTGTGCGCTCGGCTCCCGGCCCGGCCCACCCCGGCCGCTGCAGCTGCTCCCGTCTTCTGCACAGAGCAAACAAGGAAGGATTTCTTCGTCGGCTTGCTTAAAAAAAAAAAAATGCCCGACGTCCTCAGACCCCATAAACATGTAGAGACAGTCTGGCTTTGTGCGGGCAGGAGCAGACACGGAGGGGCAGGGAGGCCGCGGGCTGGCTGCGCTGCAGCGGGTGAGCAGGGCCCAGCGCCAGGGCTGGCGCCCGTGAAGACTCCCCGCAGCTCCGAGCGGTTCTGTGGCGAGTAGCGCCGCTGGCCGCGCCACTCCCAGCTCTTCTGGCTCGGGGGCACATGCGCACCAGCCCCCACCAGCGCCTGCAGAATCGTGCCAGTTGCCTCAGGTGTCTGGTGGATGATTTAAGCCTCAATGTGCCCCCTGTCCGCCGACAACCCCCCTCCCCAAACCATCACAGTAAAAGGAAAACCTGCGGAGACAGACAGGCTGAGTCTTGGGTAGGGAATGGTATCCGGCAGCCCTGGGCTGGCACTGAGGCCTGGTGGCGAGCAGGGTCCCACGAGGCCGCCCGCCAGCAACTCAGGGCTTCATCCTGCTCAGCCTGATGTCACGTTCAATTTCAAACTGCCTGTGGTCCACGCGCTCCAGGAATGCCTTCCTCTCGATGTACCTGCAGGGAAGCAGAGCGGGAGATGGTGCTGTGAGCTGTGAACCGGCCCCTGGCAAACCTGAGAGGGCTGTGGGCCACGTTGAGACCTGGTAAACCCGAGAGAGTTGCGGGCCAGGGGTCCTTGCCACAGCCTGATTCCCTGAGCACTGCTGCAAGTGCATGGCACCCGCACACGGCACCTCGCTGTTCCTTAATGCCATGCAGCTGAATTTCAATGCCCTTTGCTGCAAACTCCTGCCACACAGCACCCAGGGTTGGGCTGTTGTTAACCTACAGAGGGAGCGAAATTGCAGTTCCAACAGGAGCAGTAATTGAATCACGGCAATCGCTTTGCATTTGTTCCACAGCAGCAAGCGCTCAGCTGTTGGGACAAGGTCATTGCGCTCGGCTCCATGAACAGGACGTGAGCCCATGCGCTCGGTTTCTTGCTAAAGCGAAGACCCATGAAGGCTGCAGCAGCCGGAGCTGGAAATGGCCCTGAAGCGGGCAGGAGGAGACACAAATGCCACAGGGGTAGGGGCTCCTGGGGGCTGGTCAGCTCTGAGCAGCCCGCTCGTGCCTGCTCCACACCATGCCGCCGTCCTGTGTGTGCTGCGGCCCGAGCCTGCCTCGCACTGACAGAACTGGGTCAGCTCCGTGGTGCGGGCAGGGGGGCAGCGGCGCGGGTGGCCTGTGTGGCCAAGGCCAACGCAGCTGCAGAGCACAAGGAGGCTGCGCTGCGAGAGCCGCCCCCTGCACGCGCCGGCTCCGGAAAGGCGGGCAGGGGAGTGTCACTTCCCTTCTCTTGCTGAGCGCTCCCGTGGCAGGGCTAGCAGAGGCCATGGGAAGGAAACGGGGATAGTGAAACTCATCTATTACTGTGCGTCACGGTGTCTGGGCACGCGGCTTTCCTCCCCGCCAAGGTTGGAGGAGCTGGGCACCACGTCCCTCCTGGTGCTGCACAGGGATGAACAAGGGTCCCGCACATCCTGCTGCTGCCTCTGAGTGCTGGGGAAACAGGGCGGAACAGCGGCCAAGCTGAGCAGGGCTGCCCAGACCCGCTTCCCGAGGAGCTGGGGATGGGCGTGAGGGACTCGCTTCCTGGGGGGGAGCTGATACGGATCGCAAACCAGGAATGCTGTTTCACAGCTCAGAGACGGAGCCAATGGCTTTACATCGAGCAGGAGCCATGTCGTTATTGCACACGGTTGTCCTTGGCCAGGTGCAGGAGAGCGCCGCAGGGTCCGCAGCCACACACGTCAGCAGAGCGCCTGGGGACATGGCAATGCCCTGGATCTGCGCACGCACCTGCATTTACGGGAACAACAGGCTCGTTTGGCTTCTCCTGCTTGCGCTGCAACTGCAGCTGCCGCTGGACACCAGCAAGGACACAACGGGTTTCCGGGGCAGGGACAAGCCTCCCGACTCCACTGCAACCCCATGTATATATCCCAGCTTCCTTATCAACTCCCAGCCCAACACCAAGTAGCCACCAGCAAGATGCTGCCAAATGGCAGGACAAAGTGCATGAGCGAGCGGCAAGTGCTGCCTGTCCATTAGGGTCTGTTTTTCTAAATAACCTTCATTCCCCTAATCAATACGGGCCACAAGTAATCAGTGCGCAGGGAAACAGAACAGGGTGATGCTCGCCAAACAGAGGCAAATTTTCTGGGCGAAGAGGCTGTGGTTGCTGGGAGGCGCTCTGGGAAGGAACGCAGCGCTTCTCTGCGTCCCCGGCATTGCCGTCACTCAGGGCTGTGCCGGTCCTGCCTGGACCCGCGTGAGACTGCCTCCCCACCGGGGCTGCCCTACAAAGCTGGTCCAGTTAGAGGCCATGGCGCGTTTCCCTTTCTAAAATGCATTGGAGGCGACTGATCCACAGCGACGGGGAGAGCTGCCTCCTCTCCTGCCTTCAGCTTCTCCTTTCAAAACTGGGACAGGCCCTGGGGATCTGACACAGTGGGGCTGCACAAGACAGAATCCTGCTGCTCAGGAGAAAGGAAACCACAGTCTGGAAAGAGGGATGCGAGGGGTGAGAATTCAGAGCCAAGGGCAGGGGTGACAGCCGTGGGTTTGCACATGTCCTCCATCTTGGGAATTGCAAGGCCACACTGTGAGCAGCTAAAGGTGCCTCCTGCTTCCCCCAAAACATACCAGGACCCTTTCTATAGTGTATACGGGGGACAAGCAAACAACCCAGGTCCTCGTTTTCCAGGAGCGAGATGTGGCTTTCCTCCCTGGGCAGACGTTTTCAACCGCAAAGCAGGACTAGCGGGGATTCAACACATGCCAAGCAGCGAGCAGGGGCTTGTACTGCAGAGGGAACTGGAGTTCAGCAGCACCAGGTACACAGGCAGCGCCCCATTCCTCCCGGCCTTGGATCTAGGATTTGTAACTGCTCCTTAGGGTTTTTATAGAGAGATTGCCCACCAAAGGGTGAGCAGTGGCTTCCCAGCCTGCGCTGAAGGAGAACAGGTGGCTCTGAAGGGCACGGCAGGCTCTTGCACAACGCCCGAAGCCGCTCCGTGAATGCATGGCCTGTTGCATATCACGTGCATTGACAGCTAGCCTGGAGCTGGCAGTGTGGTGAGCTGCACATCCTCTGGTTCTCCTCCCCACTTTTTCCCCTTTCCTTCCCTTGAAGATGGATTTAATTCCCCGAGCAGATACTCAGGCGATCCCCTTGTGTTTCATGTCCATTTGGCACATGCAGATTTTTAAGTATCTAAAGTTATCTTTGCATTACTGGTTATTGCCTGGTTAATGACAAATCCACTTGCCCAGGGAATTCTCTAGCGTGCACTGATGCACAGTGAAAGCCAAAGTTCTTCAAGCTTATGGATACTCCTAACATTGCTGCTCTGCCCTGATCATCTCTTCTACATGTGGATCACTTCTTCAGCTTTCAATGACCATCATCTCTGATGGTTTGCATCTCTGTAAAGATTCACCAGACACGGCGGGAGAAAGAGTTGTGCTGGTTGTACAAGCCAGGAAAGAAAATGGCACTTTCCAAGAAATCTGGGCACCTTTGAAAAAGTTTGAAAAAGTCAGAGGTGCCCCAGCCTCCAGCACCACCACTTCCTTATGCCGTTTGTTAAGTGGCAAGCGCCCAGGAATGGATCATGATGGGTTTTATGGAGGAGGCGTGTTATGGAAAGATGCAAGAGCAAATCAGAGGGAGACATTACAAAGTAGCTATGCAAAATATAAAATCAAATCTCTGCAATCCAGAAGCTCTGAGCTTTCCTGCAGACAGAGCAGAAGAACAGCTTACAATAAAAATACATTTTATGAGCTGTCCACAAAGTTGGTTATATTTTCCCAGAGCCTAGAAAAGTACTTATAGAGGAAATGCTGCTTCTGATCTTATTAACCTTCCCTGCAGCACACGTTATTAACTTTGGGGTTTATTTACAGCATCACCATTTACTTTTACAATATTTCTATTAACTCCATTGGATGAACATTGCTTGATGTACACAATCAACACCAAGTGCTGTCATAATCTGCTCTGCATCTTGCCAGCTGTTCCGGGCTCATATTTTTACCCAGGAGGAGGGAGGTTGGATGCAGCTTGGAAAGGCTATTTGAAGAATGAAATAAAAAACACACCTTCCAATTTGGGACTTAAAAATAAAACAAAATTAGGCAAAGTCATTGGTGTTTCTTCAGGAGAGTGCTGCATTAAATTGGTTCACATAGTATCTGCCATGAACAGGCATGCAGATAAAGCACAGCCAGGCTCCAACTTAGCTGGACTTGAGGAATCTAGGAAGGTTGTCAGGCAAGTGAGGGGTGCCTGCCTTCAGTTACTCCACATCTCAGCAGCCTTCCTAAGATTCCAAGAACAGTTATTGACTTTATATATCCATAAATTAAATTCCAGCTTGCTCAGAAGCAGTGGGAAATGCTGGACTATTATTAGATGAAGTCTCTCTTACCCGTCTTTCCCTCGGTTGTGGATTGCCAGCTCCTCCCCAATGCCCTCCTCCTCCTTGAAGTTCTCCCAGTCCAGTTTGGATTTCTCCAGTGTGCTCATCTTCTGCTTTTTGGAGGTAATCTTTCCAAGAAGGCTGCTCATACCACTTGGTCGCTTCACCCTGAAGGAGACAAGGAAGCAAAGGCTACTTCAATACAGGGAGGAGGCATTTGTTAGCAAGTAAGAGCAGAGCTGAGACATGTCACAGGTAAGAGCAGTAACCTTCATGAGGATGAGCCACTTTCCCTGAGCAGACAGCCACCACCTTCAGGCAGCCTCCAGACAGCAAAGCCACATGTTCTGCAGATCCTACTCTCTTGTGCCCCTGTATGCAGGAGAGTTCGCTAGATGCACGTCTCAAGCACTCTTGCTTTGTGAAAGGGCTTTTTCATTAATCTTCTAAGGGGAACAGAAAGCCTTCAGGGCAGACGAGATCATTAAACCATCTAGTGTGACCCCCTGCGTATCCCAGCCAAGCCATTCCACTGATCACCTCCGTGCTAAGTCCAACCCTTTGTCTCCAGCTTAAAGCGCCATTTTCTGGACAGGATCCAGGCTCAGTGCATCACTGGCACTGAAAACACATCTAGGATTTAACCATTTCATTGTTATAAAGAAGCCTATTTTCAACTTGATTTTTTGCTCTTGTTTCTGGCTGCCACTGCTTACTCTAAATCTAAAAGTGCTCGACGCCCAGGCTGCTCTCATTAGCACCATCCTCACAAACTGTAACAGAGTTGCACCTGAATCTTCTTTTTGACAAACAGATGGAGTGCTTTGTGCCTCTCATGGAAATGCATTCTGTCCCAGCCCATGTATCGTTTCTAAGATTGTATCCCCCTATGCTTCACTAGCCTTTGAAACCTGGGACACTGGAATGTCATGTAATCCCCTGCCCTGAGCAAGACACCCTTCTTCCGAATGCAATCCTTCATTTCCAGCCAAGGAGAGTGTAGATCCTGTTAGCTACACCAGCTCACGACACATTGATCCCCAAAGCAAATGCCCTGGGATCCTGCAGCTTCTGCCGGGTGCCCGTTTAGCAGGAAGGCCACCTGGGGCTCCCACCTCCTTGTTCTCAGACAAACAGAGCCATCACCAGAGCCGGGATGCGACGGCCAATGGCAGCGCTCCCATCTGCTCCGCGCTGCTGAGGACCCGGATTCCACCCACGCGCCCAGAGCCTGAATCTCCGCTTTGTGCCGGGAAACACGCTCACATGGCACCAAGGACTAGGGTCATCACCCGGGGAAGCCGATTCTCAGAGCTAGGAATGGGCAAAAACAAACGTGTATTAACCCGTTCTTAAATCATCCCCGAGAACACGGGGCAAACACCATCCTGTTGAACTCCTTGTTTACGCACATTCCAGAGATAACTGTAGGTCTGTGAAGCCCTCCTCTCTGCAAAACGCCCGGGAGGAAATGATTCTCGTTCCAGGGAGACAGAGGAATTTGGGATGGGGGAGCGTGAGGAAGGCAGCCAGGTGAATGCAGCAGGCTGCTCGCGCGCAGGAGTCTCCAGGAGGGAAGCACGTTCTGCCCGCAGAGAGCTGCTTTTTGGGAAAGCATCCAAAGCTGTCCTTATCGGATCATTACTGTAGTTTATGCTTCCATAATTTGCAAGCCTCTGAAGAAAAATAATTCCACAGTTTATATGGATTTAAATCAAAGACAACGACATCTTTATAAGCTTCAGCCACCAGATTTGCAGAGCGAGACGGGCTGGCTGCAGTCACCTGGGGCAGCAGCTTCCTGGCGCTGGCTGGGATATCAGAGGTGCAAGACCCTGGAGTAAGGGCACCTTGGCAGGCTTCATACCTGCTGGATAAAGCTGCCTGCCCCTTCTCATAGTGCCAGGTCAGAGGACCACATAATGAAACCCAAACCCGTGCTTGGTCCCCAGATTCTGCTTAATCTAGCATCAGATACACGTTCAGATTGCAGGGGAGAGGGGACACATGACAAATCAGACAGAAAAAAAAAATGTTTAAACAAGATATTGGGCAGGTGTCCCTCATGGCAGTCCCTGCTGAGCAACAGCTTGGGTTTGTGTAAGGCAGCTCTTTGCATCGCCCTGGGAAAAGGCTCCCGCTCTCCTGCTCACCACACTGCCTGGCGCTGGCGAGGAGAGAAACACACGCAATTTTAATCTGTAGATATTCCAAGGGATGGAAGGCAAGCTTTTGCCATACTGTGGTATCTTGGACAGCTTCCTGAAATAAAGTTGATTCCCTCGGATAATTAGCGCAATCAGAGACCACCACGCGCAGGACAGCATGCATGCGACATGGGATCTGCCAAACACCCAGAGGCCTTGGGTTTTTAGCAAGAGCTGGAGTAAAGACATCCGGAGACCACCCTGGAGAAGGACTCGGTCCGCACCCGCTCGCCACGCGGCTCTTCCCCAGCGCTGCAGGCAGAGGACATGTGAATGAGCACAGGAGGTTCCATAAGGCACGTCTCTGAGGGCACTTTTCAGACACGCTCCTGCCTACAATCCGACTTGCCTCTGCAGTGGGGCAGGCAGGGAGGCAGACGTGTGGGCAATTGTCCCTACCTGTTCTCTAATTTGCTCAGAAGGAAAGACCTTGTGCCCTGAGAGAGCCATCTCGGCTGCCCAAGGCAGTCGCAGCCCACCTGTGTCCTGCCAGCTCTTCCGTAGGTGGGAACCTCTGGTCACTTCTCTCTGGACTACAGCCAAGTGCGACTGCATGAAACAGGCAGCAAGTGCCTGGGAATCCTGCTTGGAAGAGCCTGGGGCTGGGCACAGGCTGCTCGCGACACGCGGGCGCTGCAGGGTGCCAAGCAGGCTCTCAGGCACAACGGCCCTACCCCGTGCCTCTGGCAGCAGCCTGGGCACGACTGGCGCAGGAGCTGCTCAGGATGCGTGGACGGGCAGAGCTGCAGCGCGATGCCCTCTGCACAGCACAGCGCGATGCCCTCCGCGCAGCTGCAGTGCGATGCCCTCTGCATAGCACACCGCGAGCTGAGCGCACCCTGCAAGCTGAGGGCCGCCCACCTTGCTGGAGCTGCAGGCACAGCTGGGCACGGAGGGAAGGCCACGCAGGAAGGTTCAGCACCGGTGACAGCAGCAGAGCCCACATGAATGCTCCAGTAGGGAGCAGGTTGGATGCAGGGTGCTCCCACGGGTTTGCTCTCCGGTGGGAACGGCTGCTGTCCATTAACAACGTTCATGCATGGCCACTCGTCACCCTCCTTGTACTGCAATGCATGGCCTCTCTCCTACCACAGGGGCAGCGTCTCGGGGCAAGGTGTGATGGAAGAGCAGAGCAGGGGAGCAGAGATTGCAGCAGAAACACGCGTTTGGCCAGTGTCCCCCTGGTCAGGGCTGGTCCAAAAACACTGCTGATGGCTGTTGCCAGCCTTGTGCTGGAGACAGCCCCTGGGCGACATTATTGGAAGCTCTGCTCCTGCCTGGCCAATTCTGTGCTCTTTGCAACAGGGAACTGGGACAGGGCTGGGCATGGTCTGATGGACACGTTCAAATCTGCTCCTGTTTCTTCACTCTGCACTGAGCCTTTCAGCACCCTGAAAGAATCCAACAGCCAACCTGGGGGTGGGAATTCCTACACTTGTGCCAGAATGAAGTAAATGAGAGACATTAAAGTCCAATTAAAAACTTGCTTGGCCTTAAATGCCTCATCTGTTCCAAAAGCAAGTAAAGGGGCCTGATTAATTGCATTCAGTGCCAACAAGAGGATTTATTACCCTTTTTGTACTCATTAAGGGTATCTGATGTGGCATCTTTAATCACTAAGGCACTTAAAATAGAGACAGTAATTCGCCAAGGCATAATGGATCCTGGGGATCAGAATCAGGACAATCGTCTATTTAGGACACAGAGACATGCTCTTACTTTCCTCAGTTAAAAAGCACAGCCCCAAGCAGCCCCTGGACAGCAAATACACATGGCACGAGTTCCATCTTGGTGGACGGACTGCCCTGCACCCATCCCGTGTCCTTAGGATGCAGCGTGTGCAGCACTTGCCACGCTCAGACACAGGGACAAAGAGCAGCAAAAGCCTCCACTGCTACCCAGGCTGCAACAAAAACGCTCTGTGTTCCTCTCCGTAACAATCCGATTTCTTCCCATCTTAGTGCAAGCCTGGAGCCTGACCAAGACCTTTGTGAACTGTTGCAATACAAATGATAAAGTGGCATCATCACAAATAACCCTGCTATCTTGCATTAGGAAGGTCAGCAGCATTCTGGAGACGCGAGTCCGTCTCAGAAATGTGGGTCTGACTTGGTAATCACTATTTTTACAAAACACTCTTAAAGGCATACGAAAATTGGGCTAAAAGAGCCTCTTAGTCCATCCCTCAGCCACTGCAAAATCAGGTCCTCTCTTCTGGGAGGCCTCCCGACATCAATTCCCCACATGAGAGATTTCAGTACTTCCTAACTAACTAACTAAGTTTCCCCCAATGTCTAACTCATATTTCTTCACCCAGCCTGTGCATATGACTCGTTATCTTCTCCGTGGTAGCTACTGAAAGCAGTTCATTCCCTTACGTTTCACAGTGGCCTTTTACGTCTCTGAAAACTCTTCCTATCCCCTTCTCAGCCTTCACTTTCCTAGACTAAACAATCCCAGTTCTTTCAAGCTTTCCTCATTCCTCACAGATTTCCAGTCCTCTGACCATTCTCACTGCTCTCCGCAGACTCTCTCCTATTGGTCCACCTCTTCCTTGATACGTAGTGTCCAAAATGGGAAAGGGCTTCAGCTGCAGCTCTGCAAGCATGGCGCGAGGGCGGATGCTGCACATGCCTCGTGGAGCGTGCAGCTCCTTACAGAGCCCGTGATGACGTGTGCCTTTTCCACAACCGTGTGATACTGTTGACTCATGCTGAGCCTGTGATTCACTTGGATCTGCCCAATGGCTGACAAGACAGTTGTTTCTTTCCCTGATTTGTGTAGATAACTGCTGCTGCCCAAGTGTAAGGCTTTGTGCGGCTCCTCCTGGGCTCCTCTCATCTGCCATCCTGTTTCCTTTGATGCCTCAGACCTCAGATGCCTTCACAAACCAGCCTCTCTGCTGCATGATAGTGACAGCCACCAGCTGCCCACCGGTACCAGGGAAAAGCAACTCCCGTCTTTCTGAAATACCTACCCAGCAGCTGAACAAGCACCAGTTGGCCAAACAAGATCAAGCCAGTGGCCAGGAGGAGGCAGGGAGTAGCAGGGTTGGATTGCAGGAGGAGCAGGATGCCAAACACTTGGACAACAAACCTGCTAAACATTGGTGCTCAAGGGAAGCCTACCCAGGGGTTGATCACGGAGCCTGCAGCCTCTCCAGCTCCATGAAGCAGCCTGACCATCGGCAGCTCCGCTGCCTCCCACCTTCAGGATCACAAACCATCTACTCCCCATGACTCTGCTTCTGCCGGCACCTTGGACGCAGGCAGACCGCAAACCCCACACTGCTTCTCCATCCTCCCTGCGTTGTCCTCACATTGTGGATAACAACTTCTCTAGCAAGAAGGTCTTTTGTCTTGTATCAGTACTTTTTAAAAAAGGGCTTGGTTCTAAGAAGCAATCACTGGGCATGAGATAGGATGCCAGTGAGGCAGGTTGGTTTGAACCTCAGCAGAGGCTCAGAGCCAGGAATCCACCCAAGGACGGATGAACAGATTGTTCCGTGTTCCAGGGCAATGGGCAGGAGCACTTACACGGCCTGGCACAAGAGGACGAGCAGGAGGCACCCGCTCTCGTGGCTCTGCTTGGCCGCCTTCCCTCCATACAGAGCTCAGCTCCACCCGGGGTGGGGAAAGGCTTTGTAAAACGTCATGCGCTGGAAAACAGCCCAAATGCCAGCGGACGCATGAACCACTTCCCAGACAGCTCCTCACGATGCCCGGCGGCCCTTAGGGGACACCCCAGACAGCTCCTCACGATGCCCGGCGGCCCTTAGAGGACACCAGGTCCTGCTGTTATAACAGGCACCAATCACTAAGAAATGCAGAGCGGCAAAGGGCGGCAGGACTGCGTTCACCATCCAGCCTCGCCTCTCCTGAAGCCCTTCTCCTGCCCAGCTCTCTCTTCCCACCGCAGCCCGGGCACTAGTTACACCCCATCTGGGAGAGCCGGGATCCTGGCTCCACACCCACACGGAGGGCAGGCACCGCTGCCCCTGCGAGTGCCGTGGGCTGGCGACGCCCGCTGGGACACGCAGTCCGCCGCAAGTTGTGTGCACTGCAAGGTCCTTCCCGAACACCTGGAGGGCAGCGAAATGCAAGTGGGAGAGAGTAGCCCAAACAGGATCACGCGAGGTATCATAAATTGCAATATCTATTCCTACCCATGACTTACTGTGACGCCAAATAGTTTCCTCAACAGCAGGAAATGGTTCTTATACAACCTAACCACAGCTGGGCAAGGGATGCAGCCAGTAAATACTTTCATTTTAATGCACATTCCTGCCCAGCGTGCCACAGACCGCATGTCCCCCTGGAAAACATATGTGCGTATGACAAGGATGCGCCCGGCGTGCTCTGCCCACACCAGGCAGGCACACGCGGGCTCTGGCATGCGCGGGCTCGGGCTCAGCCCTCGTGCCTGCTCCCCTCCGCAGCCTCCACAAACCCTGTGGTGCTTCCTCCCTTCCCTGGCAGTGCTGCCCGGTGGTGGGAGAGGTCGCACGGCGCCGCCAAGGAGCGTGCTGCCTGCAGAGACACGGGCCCCGTGGACACAGCGGCTCGCCTGGGAGTGGGTTCCCAGCACGTCTGCCCAGAGCACAGGCAAGTCGAGTCCGAGCGCCCTCCTGGAGCACACCAGAAGCAGTAATTTTTTGAGCTGTGGTATAAAACAGCAGTGAATACTGCATACCACATAAGCAAAAATACTTTTGTTAGGGTGACACATCACAAACCAGCATGGAAAAGCAGTCCTGCTTGGGGCCAAAGTCAGCTTTGCTGAATTTTTTTCAGTGCAAACGCTCGCTACAAAGCCAGTCGTGCATGCACAAACACCCACAGAGAGCAGACGCCTACATCCCTACGAGCTGCCGTAACAGTAGCACTGCTCTCCAGAAGTGGCAGCCCTGACCTTACAACAAGCAGAAGAACTCACCCTGCTCCTGTTTACAGCAATAGACCTCAAGAGCTGTTTGCTTGCAAAGCACCCAGCGCCGTGGGGTTAGCCCAGCCCAGTGCTAGCCCAGCAGAAGATGGTTATAGAACAGCAGCAATGGTGCTCCCCAGCCTGCCACCCCCACCACCCTGGCCATCCCCAGCCCTGATCGAATCCTCCCCCAGCAATGCCCGAGGAGCTGCCAGCAACCTGTGCACAGATCGGGGACCGTTCACACAACCATCAACCCCACACTGTGTCCTTCCCCCCTGCAATTAACCCACACGGGGCCCAAAACCAACTTTGGGCAAGAAGCAGGAGCATCATCCCACCCTGTGCCACGCCGCCCGCCTGCCCAGCCCCGCAAGTGTGCTGGGCTGCAAAGAGAGCTCAGGGCATGGAGTGCATGGCAGCAGGGGCTGCTGGGCAGTGCAGAAGGATGGTGATAGTTAAGCTGCCACAGCTGAAGCCGGGCCGCAATGACGCGGGATGCACCAGCGTGGCGAGGCAAGGACAGGCACGACGGACCGACTGACACGAGGAAGGCTGCAGGCATTGCCTGAGCTTGTCCTGGACGCAGGCAGGGCTGCGTGCAGCTGTGTCTAAACAGAGCCAGCAGGGAAGAGAGATTTGTCATGGGGAAGAAAAAAACACCTCTGTCATTTGCACTGGTGGCAAGCGATGGCCCATCAAAGGCAAAGCTCTAATATTCCAAATATATTTTATAGTTGGAATATTAGAGCTTTGCACAGGGAACCTGTGTGCTCTGATGATCAGTTTGCAAACAGCAGAACTGAAGCGGCCCAGGGTGGAGGGCTTTGCCGAGCACTGTGGAGAGGGTGAGCAGCAGAGAACCCACTAATAACTTCTGTTCTCACCCACCCCCCAAAACGTATGGGTGCTTGGTGCTTGTTGCCAGTGCATGAATGGTGCTGGCCGATTTCTGAGGCCCTTTCCAAAGCACAGGGCTGGGTACACGGCTGCCCAAGAGCTGCTCTGCAGTGGAACAGGGCAGCGCAGAGGCAGCACCGCCCTGTTCTGTCCTGCTCCCTGGCGGGGGATGTCTCGGGTGCAGACACACGAGAACCTTCCCCCTGCGGCACGGCCAGACGTGACCCAGCGGGCCCCCACATATCCCAGGAGACAAATTTGCTCAGTGGGGGCCAAAGCAAATGGTGCAGGAGAGGGAGACAGTAGCCACAGGAGCTGGTGGCTCCCTTACCTGAAAAGTCTCGACAGGGAAGGGACGGGGCTTCCTGCCCAGCTCCATGACCTTTGTGCAGCCCTGCTGCCGGGGAAGCCCATTTCCCAGCAGGCGGATGTTTTCCTTAGGCCTCTCAGGCAGAGCTGCTATGGGGCTGTCAAGAAAAGCGGGGTGCCCTGGTGGAGCTGGGCAGCAGCGGCCCCGTGCAGGCTGTCGCTGCAGCAGAAAGGTGCCAGCAGCCAAATCGCTGCCTGCCGGGAGCAGTGAGAAGGGCATAAGGCCCCTCTGCACCAGGGGAGCTGCAGCTGCCCATGGGGCTGCAGGGGCAGGAAGCTCCAGTGCAGGCAGAATGCTCTCGGCAGTGCGCAGGGCGGCGCGGTGCCAGCCCCAGACTTGTTGCATGCGTTCGCAGCGGGCCGGCCAACTCCACGACAACAGCAGCCTATAGAGCTCAAGAGGAGCTTAACGGAGAGTGCTGCAGCTTTTCGAGGCCACCCCGTGCTGTAAAGCCGGGATCTGTTCACCTGGGCCGCCAGCTCCGTCGCACTGCAGCCGCTGGAGAGGCAGACGGGGCTTGGGCTGCGTGGGACGGCACCAGGACTGCTGAGCCGCGCTGGGACGTTGTCCTGACACCCACAGGAGCACGTCCGATCCTGCCCGCTGCTGCGATGGCTGCTGAACAAGTGCCCAGTGAACTTCAAGTACTCCTGTTTATCACATTGTAGGAGAGCAGGTTGAAGATTGCACTGCAGGGGGTGAGGCTGCAGTTAAACTGGCACCTTAGTGCTCCCAGCGAAGCAACTTCTATAAAGGAGGAGACACAGCTGCAGCACCTGTGCACCTGTGGGGATACAGAAGGTGCTCCCCTTCTACTACTTACATTGCCGAAGCCCCACACATTGAACAATAAAACAGATTTGCGGACAAGCTGCCAGCAAGCTCGCGCTGTCACGTGGCCATGAGACATCCCGCACACCGGGAGGACGGAGGGAAGAAGAAGGAGGAGACGCAATGCTGGCTGCTATCTGCATGCACGTGGCTCAAGCTGCCAAACCTCTCTTCGCTGGGCTGCATGGGGCTCACAGTAACGCCCTGCGCTAAGCCCGCATTTAGGCATGGAAATAAATGCAACTCGGCTTGCAAACACTTGCAGTGCCCCTCGACTGCCTCAGCTTTGGCTGAGACATTTTACACACAGCAACCCCGACTCAAGCCTGGGCTGGCAGCAAGCACGGCCCGGCTTTTATCTTACAAGGCATTTGCTTGAGAACATTCAGATCTGCTAGAACCAGCAGCACTAAAATTATTTCACCGTGCAACCCTAAGAACACTGACAGCTCTGCGTGCAGAGCGACAGAGTTTTAATTGGCAACTGAGTCTTAAAAAATGAACGGGTAAAAAAAATTGCTGGCCAATGGAGGAGAAATTCCTGCTCGCTCCTTCCTCCTTTGTCTAACAGCAGAGCTTTTGTGTCTGAGCTCAGGGTAGCCCCAAGTACATCCCGGCTATGCCAAGTCCAGTGCAAACTGTGCTAGGGGCAGCGGAGGGGCTGCTCCAGAGCGCTGCTAATGGAATTGTTCTGGGATTGTGGAGCCGAGGCAGGCGGCTGGCTCCGCAGCTGGTGCCATTCTCACGGTCCTGCGCGGCGGATCCGTGCATGCCAGCGCCAGGGCTCCCCAGCACGGATGGTGGCTACAGCAGGCACAAGGCCGCAGGGCTGGGGGAGCTGGCACTTTGCTGTGCCATGCAGGTCAATAAAGGGCATGGCTGAATGCAACCAGTTTTCTTCCTGTGCAGCACGTGGGACTACAGGGGGACCATAAACATTTGGGGACTCTTACAAGCAAGCATAAAACAAGTATTAGGGCTTGATCACATTTAACTGCTTCTGGGAAGGGTCAACATTGCGTGAGTATCCATCAAAGCTCCCTGTCCTTCTGCAAAACCATTCATTGCCGTCTAACAGCTCGCCAAGTGATTCAGATCAAAGACAGCGTCTCATGTGGCAGAGATAGGAGGGAAAGACCCTTGAAAGCTTTGCAGGTGTTCACCAAATAAAGCGCACGGTCCAGACCAGGAGAAAGCAGGCAACAAAGAGCTAGAGACGCACGCTGCTGCTGTCCTTCTCAAATAGGACTTTGCAAGGCTGGCAGCTGCAGAAGAGGATAAGGCTCAAAGAGCCCAAAACATATTTTGGAGGGGGAACTAAGATTAGCCTGGGCTTTTTCCAGGGCTTAACTGGAGCATTTTGAACGCCGGTGGCTGGCAGTGCTAGCTCCGAGCGCCTTCCAACCTTGGCAGCAGCCGCTCCAAAGAGCTGCCCTTCCTCTTCCTTGGGTCCCACCTCACTGGAAACAGATTCCCAGTCCCCAAGGGGCAACAGCAGAGTTCTCCCAGCACCCTGCCCTGATGCCCCCTCTCAGCAAGAAGGCCAGCAAGGGGTGACAGCCAGGCTGCCCCTCCAGCTGCACGCAGCACCGGGCAGCTCCGCAGGGCCCTGCGCCTACGCTCCAGGCTGCGGCAGCGAGCTCCGCTCCCAGCGTTCCCAGGGCGCAGGGGGGACCCGAGCAGGTCACTGGCTTCTGTACAGAGTCTTTTATCTCTGGAGGCCGCGAGCTCTGCCGCAACCCCGAGTACGGGCGTGCTGCCAGCTGAGAGGACAGAGGCCTTCAGGGAGCTCCAGCCGCTTGGCGGTAAATGCAATAACCATGGGAACAGCTTCCCAGAGGATGTGGTGTATCCCAAACTGCAACTGTTTCCATTGAAAGTGGAGGCCTCTGAAAAATGCAGGTTGGAGCCCAACACCGAGCGCTCTGGAAAGCTCTCCGGGCCACGCAGCTCCCACGGGGCAGGCGTAGAGCCCTGCTGCCGCTGCTTCTCCAGGGAGCAGCCATGAAGCGCTCCATCGAGTGTGCAGTGCTGCACCCAGGAGAAACAGCATTGCCCCTGGAGTCCAAAGTGATCAAGTCAATGCTCTGAAATCCATGGCTCCGCTCCTGCTCCACCAATTCCTCCTGGCAGGACTGGGCGGCCCAGCTCATTACCTCTGGAACAAGAAGGGCAGTGTTTCCACCCAAACACACTTGCTGTTACAGCCACAGCCTGTGCCCTTTGCACCCTGCCAAGGCAATTCGAGTCTTGCTTGGCTTTCCCCTCTGACTCTCAAGCCAGCCCCAATCTTCAGCAATTTCCGTAATCTGACCCCAGCCTCCTAGGTTCCTTTTGATCCAACCTATTGGGCAACCCCCTAAGCCTCACCACCCTTTAGCTGTTTTTTTTTTTAAATTCCATCAGACTGGGCCACCCACTGAGGGTGAAGCCTTCATGCTGCTTCCCCGGCACTGGTCCCTTCGCGATGTGCCCTGACAAGCTCTTGTGCCCCAGTCAATGGGGGCAGAGGAGCCCTCCCCACGCAAGGCACCCGCAGAGCAGGACCGTGGGAAGGGGACGCTCTTTTCCCTCGGCTCTGCCTGCACCAGCCGCTCCCCAGGCATGGCTGTTGCGATGCCGAGGGCACCCTGGCCCTGCTGAGTGATGCCCAGCGGCGCCGTGCGGCTGCAGCATGCAACCTGAGGCCTCGAGCTGCTCCACATCACACAGTGGTGCCCCAACAGCAAATAGTGGAGAACCTGTGTCCTTGCAAACAGAGATTTTGATGCATTTTGGAGTAAAAGGGGTGAAAAATCTCTCTGAAAGGTGGAAAAAGGCAGATGGGAGGTTCCATTTGACTAGCCCCCCGCCGGCCTTACTCCTAAGCAGGGATACAATCCCCCTCAAAGCCCACCCAGTGCCATCACTGGTCATTCAGCAGCAGGACTGACCTGACCAGGTCCCACATCCTTCTGCCTTGGCGCTGCAGCTGCTCCCCGCTGCTGAGCCCACGCTACTGCGGGAGAGTTAGGCGGAGCCTCCCCTGGCAGCCCGAGGCCATTGCAAAGGGTCCGGTACGATGCTGGAGAGCCCTCGTTGCCCGCGGCAGCCTTAGAGCCTTACTGTTATATATTTTACATTAATGAAAATAAGATCCTGCCTTATTCATCAAGTCAGAGTAACAAGACACAGAGCATTGAACTAGAAGTCATGTCTCTCTCTCCAATGACTATTCTAAATCTGCCTCAATTTACACATTAAGCCAGTGGATCAGTAATTTGGGCCGTTTGACGGCCAGCATTTAAAAGGCCACATTTCTAGAGAGGCTGAAAACCTGCTTGTGATTTACAGAACTGCTGCTGGGTCTCCATGAGGTTGGGCATTTGGAGGCAGATGTTTGGCATCAGCCCCATTCCTCCTCCTCTCCCCGCATCCAGCTTTGGTAGCCACAGGGAAACGCTGGTAGGGCTGAATGAGCCAGGCTCTGGAGGGCAGAGCGCAGGCAAGCCCGGATGCACTGCTGGCCCCTGCTTCCATTCAGCCCTTTCCAACATGGAGCCGAAACCACCATCTTTCAGGCCCTGGCTGTGGTCAGGTCTCTCTACAGCGGCAGCAGGCATCCTCGCAGGGCCCTGCGGCAGAGCAACGAGCACGGCCGCTCTGGAGCTCCCCAGGCCCCGCAGGACCCCGCGTGTGCCTAACTGGCACCAGGCTGGCTCCGCACCGCGAGAGGAGCCGGGAGCCCACAGGGCTGGGCTTCTCCCAGGCACACCTTGATTCGCGGGCGCAGCAACCGGCATGTGGGGCCCGTGGCCGGAAAGATGCCCAGCCGTGGTCCAGACGCACAGTAACACATCCCCAGTCCTAGAAATCAGGAGCTAAGAGGTCTCCAGAACGATGCTGTGCTGCTTTTGAGCCTCACTTACAGATGAAAAATAGCAGCCGTTTGCTGTTTGGGACGTTACCACCGCAGAAATGAACCCACTGCAGCCCTGCAGCTCAGCTCTGAGGCTGGGGGTGCAGCCCAGAAGGCCAAGGCCCTCCCGCAATCAGGCAGGTTGTACTTCAGAGCCCTCCGTGCCATTGGTCAGAGCTATCCCTTAGAGGAGCGCACGGGCAGGCTCGTGCACCCCAGCAACTATTCTCCTCTCACAGGCAGTTGGCAACGACAAGCTGGAACAGACGAGAAGCACAACCCCAGCAGCTTTCCCCCACTTTTGCTATCTCGTGGAGACAGCTGACCCAGTCTTTCAGCCCATGGTTAGCTGGCAAGATGGAGATGTCAGAAATTTGTCAGATTTGTCAGAAAATGCAGGGATGCAATGAGGAAGGCCAAGGGCTGTTTGGAATCAGAGTTAGAGAGAGATGTCATGCGCAACAGGAAGGGCTTTTACAAATGCATCAGCAGCAAGAGGAAAATGTTAGTCCCTGCTGAATGGGGAGGGTGCCCTGGTGGCTGAAGATGCAGAGAAGGCAGTAACTAAATGCCATCTTTGCCTCGGTTTTTACTGCCAAGGCCACTCGCCCACGTTCAGAGGCTGGAGACAAGAGAGAGAACCAAGAGAGAGGAAGACTTGCTGCTGGCCAAGGAGGGTTGGGTTAGGGATTATTTAGGCAAACTGGACACCCATAAATCTATGGGCCCGGACAAGATGCACCCAAGAATGCTGAGGGAACTGGCAGGGGTCATTGCTCAGCTGCTCTCCATCACCTTCGAGAGGTCATGGAGGGCAGGGGAGGTGCCAGGGGACTTGAAGAAACCAACATCACTGCAGTCTGCAAAAAGGGCAAGAGCGAGGAGCTGGGAAACTACAGGTCAGTCAGCCTCACCTCCATCCCTGGAAAGGTGATAGAGCAGCACATCCTAGAGCTAGAGACATCTCTAAGAATGTCAAGGAAAAGAAGGTGATCAGGAGTAGTCAGCATGGATTCACCAAGGAGAAGTCATGTCTGATGAACCTGACAACTTTCTACAATGAGGTGACCAGTTGAATGGATGATGTGAGAGCAGTCGATGTTGTCTACCTTGACTTCAGCAAGGCTTTTGATACACTCTCCCATAACATCTTCATAGGAAACCTCAGGAAGTGTGGACTGGACGAGTGGACTGTGAAGTGGATTGTGGACTGGTTGGATGGCAGAACCCAGAGGATGGTGATAACTGGGACTGAATCTGGTTGGAGGCCTGTGGCCAATGGTGTCCCCAGGGGTCAGTGCTGGGTCCAGTATGTTTCAGCTTGTTCATCAATGACTTGGACAAGGGCACAGAATGCTCCCTCAGCAAGTTTGCAGATGACACCAAGCTGGGAAGAGTGACAGACACTCCCAAGGGCCACGCTGTCCTTCAGAGAGACCTGGACGGGATGGAGAGTTGGGCACAGAGGAACCTCATGAGGTTCAACAAGGACGAGTGCAGGGGCCTGCACCTGAGCCCTGCACCAGTACCTGACCCCACGCACCGGTACAGGTTGGAGGTTGACCTGCTGGAAAGCAGCTCTACAGAGCACGATTTGGGAGTCCTGGTTGATACCAAGTTACCCATGAGGCAGCAATGTGCCCCTGTGGCCAAGAAGGCCACTGGGCTTCTGGCTGCCCCAGGAGGAGGAGTGTTGCCAGCAGGGCAAGGAAGGGATCCTGCCCCTCTGCTCAATACTGAACATTGGGAAGTATTGGGGGCAGTTCTGGGCTCCCCAGAGACGAGAAGGACATGGAGCTTGTAAAGAGGGGCCAGCAGAGAGCCACAAAGATAATGAAGGGACTGAAGCATTTGTCATATGAGGAAAGACTAAGCAAGCGGAGCCTGTTTAGCCTGGAGAAGACAGAGGAGATTCGATCAATACGTTCAAGTACCTGAGGGGTGATTGTAGGCAGGATGGGGCCAGGCTCTTCTCTGTGGTGGCCGTTGACAGGACGAGGGGTATCGGGTTTAAGTTCAAACCCAGGCAGTTTCATCTCCAAGCGAGAAAGAACTTCTTTGCTGTGAGGGTGCCAGAGCCCTGGCTCTGGTTGCCCAGAGAGGCTGTGGAGGCCCCTTCTCTGGAGATCTCCCAAACCCGCCTGGATGCCACCCTGAGCCCTGTGCTCTTGTTGTCCCTACTGGAGCAGGGGGCTGGACAGGATGATGTCTAGAGGGCCCTGCCAACCTTAAGCATTCTGGGACTCTGTGATTCCATGGATGCATTCACAGAGAAGTTATCTAGCAGTTTTTTCCCAATCTAGTATAACCCAGAGCAATAATATCACTGATAATAAACAAGTTTTTAGGCTATAGAGAGGGACTGGATATACTCAGGAGCCAAATAAATAAATAAATAAATAAACACTCAATACAAAGCATTATCTCCAAACATGAAATTCACAATGCTCAAGCAGCAACTCCCCAGGGATGCAAACCCCTATCATCCAGAGGTACAGTTGTGCATCTGTGTGCAGGAAACCGCTAAGCGAAGGCAGCTTGGCACTGCACGACACATTGACGCCAGCCCAGCTCGGGAGCACCGGGCTGGCCGCACGCTTGCGCCAGGCCAGGCGGCACTGCGAGCCGGAGCCCCCACCAAGCTGCCCGAGCGCACAAACACAGGCACAGCTGGGAGTGCATGGGCGCCCTCTCTGCAGAGTTCCAGCTGCAGAGCCGTGTGCCAGCCGGCGCAGCTCCCCCAGCTGAGCTCAGCTGCAAAGGGAGGCACTGCAGAAAAATAAGAAAAACAAACGGCACATTAATTTGCCTCCAGGTTTCTAAGCCTTGGGCTACGATAGCAAAAGTAGCTCCTCTTCTTTCCCAGCCATGTGAGCTACAAACTTTGGTTTCTTCACTAGAAAGCTGCAGTCCCTACCTGACTGCTCTCCATCACAACCTGACAATTAAGAGGGGGAAAAAAAAATCCAAATACTTTAAGGCTTGGCAGTTCCTTCAAAGCCAGCATCGTTTCCTCCCACAATTAAATAAGACACTGGGTGACTCAGTGGATTGGCAAAAAGCAAGAGAGCTGATCTAACTAGTCAGAACAGAGATGAGCTTGGTCTGCCCCCCAGCCTGTGGGGTCCCTTGGAAAGGCTGGATCTTTCCATCCAAAGCAGGACTTGTTTCTGAGTCCCTTTTCTAACGGGTTCAGTAGAAAGGCTGAAAACTTGAAAACCTGACAAGGTCATATTAGGGATCCTCTTCGCTTAGGAGTTACCCCAAGTGTTTGCATGGTCAAACCTATGTTGGGGACCCCATTTATTCTCCAATCTTGAGGAACAGGGCAATACAATAGGGCTAACAAGCAAAGTAAAAACACCCGTGCTCCTTTTTCCAGGATTATAAAAGACCAATTTGGAATTGCAGGAGAGTACAGAGCAAAGCTGGGCTAGAGACGACCGTTTTCCAAAGCGCACCCTCACTTGAACGCAGCAACTAGAAGAATACGCTCTGACAGAAGTAAAACTGTCAGTGCTTTCCATTTAAATACACACCTAAAGTCACAGCTTAGAAGCCATATTCATACCTCCTGAATAACCCCCGTCGTCTCACTCCATTTTTCCTCTCCTCTCAGTAAAACCGTACAGGAACGTTTCCCAGGGGGGCACCCATACGCACAGATGCCACTGGGCTCGGCTTCCTGGAGGAGCTGGAGAGGCAGCACAAGCACCGTTCCCAGGATGTGCAGCATAAGGCAAGCACTTCTCTCGCCTGGCTCTTGAGCTCCATGTTGGAGGCAGCGTCTCCCCACTGCCTCCCTGCATGCGCATGGCGGGATGAGCCCATGACCTGCATCTCGGAACCCTTTTCCCGAGCACACACTGGGCAAGCGCAGCCTCCACTGACCCCAGTTTGGCACCACACAGCTGCCGCAAGGAGAGCATCTTTGCTCCTGCCACTTGTATCTGCCCCAGAGGGGATGCAAAAGCTCTTGAATTTGTTTTACACTGGGAACAATGCTCCTTCCTTTACCACCTTTGTCAAAATTGGCAGCTGGAAACCCCTCTCCAAACTTTTCCATTGCTTTTTGATACAGAAGCACTAACCTGGTCCTCTCTGGTTTTACCAAGGGGTATTTTAGAGATTTGGGGATTTTTTTTTTTTTTTTTTTTTTGATTGAAGGGCTGGAGCGCTATGACCATACTAGAGACACTCTTTCTCCAAAAAGGGTTCCTCAATGAATGCAGACAGCAAAACTGATGCCTGCAGGAGCCTTCCAGCATTACAAACACAAGGCGGAGAAAAGGGATCACCCCTCCATGCAGCGTGCACCTTCAGAAGCCCCTGCACTTGATTCCCACATATCCTGCTCCATCTCCAGCACTCCGAGAGCAGCTTTGCCATGAGAACTCCAGCCTGGTAAATCCTTACCCATCAATTTAGGGTACAGGGCAGGGCTGTGGTAAAGGCAACCAATCAAGAGGAACATGGTTTTATTCCTTGGTGGATTTCCCCACATTCCCCTACCCCCATCCCACACGCAGGAAGCAGCAGGGAGGAGAGCGCATTAGAAGTTCTGCATTTTTCATAGCTGCAAATACAAGTTTCTTATTAAGAGATAAAGAAAAAAAAACCTTTCATCCTCTACATCCAGACTTAATCTTTAAAAACCTAGTGAAATATAAGTAATTGAGATATGCCTTTAGCAGCTGCTGGCTTAGTCATCCCTTTCATGTATATAGACAGAAGCCAACTAGCACTAAGGGTTACTTAACTTAAAAATGACAGAGCTTGATTCCTATGCCTACCAATGAATATTAAAGCAATGACAGGATTGGCATTATCTAGCTGCACTGAAGCTTGTTTCTTCTATGTAAATGCTCCTGCCCTCAGTTCTTACTACAAGGATAGGCATCAGAAGCGTAAAGCCCAGGCCAGTGTTTGAGCACCCAGTAAAGTCCAGGTTTTGGGGTGCCGAGCTTAAGACACTTAAAGGGCTTGACTTGCAAAGCAATTTCCTGAAAACAAACACGAGTGGGTCCAGAACTAATTGTTTTTGAAAAATCTTGGTGCAAAATGTAGAAGAGCATCTCTCCAAGCTGGGACTCCTCCTACGCTGTGCTGTTCATGCAGTTTAAGGCTTCAGAGAGGCACTGGTTGATTTTCTACACACAGGGCAGTGTTGCTAAAAACACCCTCTCTACCTTTTGTTTCTAGGTCTCCTCTTAAAGAAGTAACTGCACAGCTTCAGCAAGAAATTGGAGATCTTCCACATGCTCCAAGGACTCTTTTAACTGGTTTCTGCTCAAGGGCACCAAGGGCCTCACCAAACGCCAGTAGTTGAGTGCTGGTGCAAGGGGGCCCAGTCACTGCGCGCAGAAGACACCAGGGTAGGGAGGGCAGCACCAGCACAGACACATGCAATGCATGCAGACACACACACAAGACTGACATTGCTGGGTGCCTCAATAGGTTGCTGACCTGAAGGAAAGTTCCTTCAGTGCCCTCTCAATGCCAAGCAGAGAGCATCCCTGCACAGCCCTCCCCCACACAGTCACCCCTGCTGGATTTTTTTTTTTTTTTTTTTTGAATTTCTCACTGCCTGTTTCCTCCTGCATTTCCCTGATTTCTTTCCATTTGTGCTATGAGCCTTTGTTCTTTCTCTGCCCTCTTCCTCCTACTATTTTGAAGTGTACAGATAGAGACCAAGGGTGGGGGAAGCAAGGGATAGAGCCACAGTGCATTAGAATAAAACATTTCAGAGTTTTCACATACAAAGAGGAAAAAAAAAAAAAAAAACAACCACACACACAAGAACTAGTTGTAGTAACAGCCTCTGCTGTAAGAGGCAGGTCCCCTTCAAAATTCAACTAAACCACAAAGAATTTAAGCCAAACCAACCTGTCTCTTAAAAAATACAAAGTTAAAATAGGATCCTCTGGTTAGTTCATCCCAATACCTGCTAATTGCTCAACCTTGTACTTGAGGTTCTTCACCAAGACTCCTACACCCTCAGCCACCTCCTATCATGAGATCCCCAAGTAGCATAAGAGCTTGTGCTGCAGAGTTATCCCAATGTTAAACAGGGCAAAACCAAGGCACTGAGTGTTCCTCCCACATATCAGTATAGGAAGACGGCATTCACACAGTAGCAGTCTAGGGTTGGGTCTGATGCTGCTAAGTTTCTTCTTCAGACAAGTCCCATTACTCATCAGTGAGAATTCATACGTGGAACCTGAAGAGCAGGAGCAGAAGCTGAGGTCTCCAGTGTGTAACTCCAGGCACTGGCACCAGGGAAACCTGGCTGGGAAAACCATGAGAAGCAGCTGAGGGAGGTACTCGAGCCAGAGGCAGAGTTAGAAAATGGCACCAAAGGCAGAGGCATGGAAAAAGCTGTGAATTCCTAACAAAAGGAGTTTTCCAGAACATGAGGAATTGGCCTACTTTTGCTCCAGATTTCATGTCTGGATGTGTGCATCACAGGGCAGAGACATTTGAGAAGCTCCTGGGCTGTGGAAGGCATGCACAGACCAGCACAGAGCATGCTCATTCTCCCCAGGCCGGACACAGACTTCCGATTATGCGAGCTTTCCACAACCTGTCTTCCCAAGTATCCTAAGACAACCTGTGTTCATTAAAACTAGTCCTGACTGCTTTAAGTCCTAATGCTACCAGAGCTGTCAGTTCTTTTAATGATAATAATCACCTGTCAAAAAACACAGATCAAACTGAAGATGTAAGGGCTAAAAGCAAGAAGCCTGAATAAGCATCTCAAACCAAGCCAAGGGAGTCAAGAAACCTAGATTCTGTTAAGTACCTTTTAATTCAACATGTTCCTTGTCCAGCACAAGAGTCCTAGGGTGACTCCATGATGGTCCTGTGCCTATGGCTTTAAATTGGCTGATAAATCGCCTGAGCACTCATGTCCAAGATGGATGTGGGGGAGGGAGCACAGAGAGACTTCAGATTACAACAAAAACAGCATTTGTCACTTGCTCTCAGTGGTGTGCAAGGCAGTTTCCAGGCTCTTGGCCTTGGGACGAATATTTTCCTGTTCCATTCCTGATGTGCTTGGCTGCCTCCTGCCAAAACCTGTTTTAAATCCATTAATGAAATGAGGGCGAGTCTGCATAACTTCTTAATTCCCTCGTGAAGATGGGGCACTTAAATATATTTCCGGGAATGCCGGACACCCACAGTTCCCACCACCATCGTGTGAAGCACTGCGCTCTGGCCCGTTCCCTCCTCAAAGGGTTGCTTTCTCTCACAATATCACTCCACATCATCACAGGCTGCTTTTTGGAGAACACAGGAGCTTGACGATTCATTTTTCTTTTTAGTTTAGATACACTTCACTAGAAGAGCGAGTCTTGCACTGTTGCATCCTGCTTGCACCTATAGTTTCCAATACAGCAGTGAGATTCTATGTGGGTGCACGGATCCTGATACCCATCTCATCCCAGGCAGGAGCTCCAGGCAGTGGGAATGAAGGGAACGATAAGGAAGGAGGCTTTAACTCTCTGTACTGCTCAGTGCTGTAAAGGGACCCAACCAGCACCACTCCCATGGCAGATCCCTGCAGCAGATGAGGCACAAGGCCAGCACTGACGCCTACAACCCCCACAGCTGCAAACATTTATCCATGTGAGGAGACTTCTGCTACAGGCAAGTCCCCTTCTATCTTGTATCACTCTGGACTCCCAGGACTTCCTTTTCCATGAGTTTAAATCCTTCAAGGAGAATAGCTGCTGTAATCGGGACAAAGCTCTTCTCTGAAGCTCTGAAAAGGAGATCCCAGGTGAAAGCTAACAAAATGGGCACCAGCTCTGTTACAGTAGCGCTATTTTTTGGCAGAAGCCTTCCAGGCCTAACGCCCTGTTCCACGAGCAGCAGTGGCCGCCGAACACCCAGGGTTGCTGAGTCAGCTTCTGCTCTGGGCTTCACAGTGTGCTCTGTTTTCCAGAAGGCTACAATCTCTCAGGGAAAGCTCAAGTGGGGGCAGAGGGAGAACATAAGAGCTTTGAAGAGATTTGGAAAAAATGTACAAAAATTAAGCCTCCATTTAGTTAAAAAGAAGAAAATGATATTATGATATATTAGGTCTGAGACAGGAGCACCGTGAAGCCCAGCAGCACTAGCAGAGACACTCTACAGGGACAGAAGTTACTTCTTCTTTAAGCAGCTAGCAATGATGATATTGTAGCTTCCACAATCTCTGTGCAGGCAGTAGCTCCTGCTCTGAAGGTGGCTTTGCAAGTCACCCTTTGTCCAGAGGTCCCACGTAACCACGAGCTGTCTCTAGTGCTAGCCAAGCACTGGCCATGGACGAAGGAGAGAAAACAAGCGCGTGATGGCCCTTCCTCAGAGCATATTAGGCCCCTTTGGAGAAGAATAAAAACCTTTAACTAAGACCACAGTTCCTTCCCAACTATATCTACTTCTTGCCCAACACGAGCTCCTGCACTCCAAGCTTTTCCAGAGCAGGTCCAGGGCCTGAAGCGGCAAGTCACGCATGGGACTACTCTGTTAACAGTGTCTTTGCAAGTAGCCAGGAAAAGCCTTTCTGTTTAAGTAAAGAATTTGGCAAAGAAAAGGGAAAAAATAGAAACCTCCCCCCACTTGCTCTCTTTTACTCCCCAACCCAAACTGCATTTGAATTAAAGGGCTGGTTGTGTCCCTCTGCTCCAGCTTCTCAACATAGCTTGGCTTTCTTACATGAAGATGCTTATCAAAACACTTAAGATTTTTTTTCCTTTCCAGCTAAACCTGCTAAGGTGCCCAAACTCAGCAGTGCAGCATGTGGCCAGCACGTGCACCAGGACTCACAACAGCAGGTCCCCACACAGCTCCTTGGTGCCTTGAGACCCCTTGGCCACGGGACAAGGAGCAGGTCCTCTCCTGCACGGCTCCACAAACCCGCCTGCACCAATCCCAGCTGTACTCAGGCACCTTCCACCACATCTGAACAGTTAACCCCATAGCTTGGGCCTAAATGCTCTATCATAAACTAGGAGGGCCCACAAAAAGTTAAATAATCACTATTTACTCATTGTGTAAACTCATTTCCGACTGTGCTTATTACAACTAGCTTACGTAAAAATCGCACTGAGATACAGAAAATGCACGAGTCAGCTCTGTTTCCCCAGGACTGGGGGCTGCCAGCGCTGCAGCAAATCCTCCCCAGGGAGCTCCTGAGGGCAGGCAGAGCCAGGCACAGAGCCAGCACGGATCTGGAAGCAGCTCAGCACGGCCTGCCCAGTGTCCAGCCACTGCTAGCAAGTTCTCTGCAAAGCAGCAGTTCTGCACCGAGCCTGTTCAAGGATGTGACGGTCCCCCGTTAGCATTTATCTGCAAGCTACGCTGTGTCCCTTGCTAATAAAAGGGGCAGTGGCACATACAAGAAACCCCAAGGGTTTCGACTGCACATTAACTTTGACTACAGCCCAAAATCCTAAAAGGATTAAAGCAGCCTTCTGGTTGACTGTTCAACTTGACGAGCTGACGAAGAAACACACGGGAGAGCTTTGCAGCCCTCTTAAAACAGAGGCACTGGAGATTATGATGACCTACCACAGCCATCCAGCTTGACAAGCTGTGGACGCCAGCAAGGAAGAGGGTCTTCACCTCTTCCTCCACAGCGATCAATCTGTAGGCGCCTGGACTTCGGGACAGCTGCTTTCTTTCCAGTTACATCACAAATCAAAGTAAAAAAGAAAAGCTCTCTGCCAGGGGCCTCCTCCCAAGCTTTAGTCTGGATCATTTCTCAGATTAAGTCCCACCACCTTCCCTTTTGCTTTGGGAAGGGCAAAAATCATTCTCTCAAGATCCATCTACTACATGTCCCATATACAGTGGATGCTGCTTTGCACAGCCTGTGCACTCAAGAGGATCCTACCCATTATTTCCACACCTGAAGCATGTTATCACTTCGCAAAGACATTTCTTTCTTGCACAACACTGCCTTCCCCGGGGCATTCAGCACAAGTGCTAAGCTAGTGCCTCAAGGGCCCCATGTTGTCACAGCCACAACCCAGTTACTGGTATCAATATTTAAATCTACAGGTCCCGTCCTTTCAACGCAATCTGCATTTCTGCATTTACCGCAAGTGCTACGGAAATGCGCTTGTGCCATCTAGGCTCAAGGTGCGTATATAAAAACGAGGTTCAGATACACAGAGGCCATCGTCCAGCACACACGCTGACATTTCACGGGTGAGGTGGAAAGAGAAGCGCTGCTCGCAGCCACCCTGCTCTGAGCTCTGCCCTTGGGCAAGCCGGCAGGCACCATCCCTTGCCGCTCCGCACGCTCACAGGAAACATGGGGACCTGCAAAGAGTTAAAGAGCACCAGGGGCAGCAGCAGGGTATTCTGAATTAAACAGATATAAATACTAGCATGTCCTAGTGACATCTAAATGAAACCCACGGGAGCAGAGCTTAAGCAAACTGCAGTGCTTGGGGATGCTCTAGCGTATTTGCAACTCTCAGACAATTTGTTCTGCTTCTTGCTTGCCCCTCTGATACAAGTGAATCCAGTTTCATATAAAGAGCTAATGGCAAATGGAAAACAAACTGTAATGAAAAAAGAAGCATCCATAATTAATAGCTGGAACTTGATGCAGTGCTTAATCATGCTCAAAGAGAGGAAAGAAATTTCTGTTCTTTGAGGTCTTTGACTGAAGATTAGCTGGAGAATCTCCACCAGAGAGACACAGGAAGGTCACTGGTTTGGCACAGCAATGCCTGGAGAAGCAGCCTTGGCGGCAGTTCAGAGCACACGGACGCACACAAACGTTTCTGGCCTTCAGATCTAATAGCCAGGCACAGATCTGGGTTGAAAGCACTTGACAAAGGAGCTATTTTGCAAACCTGCCATATTGGGCATGCCCAATCAAGACAGAGGTTTTTTTTCTCTCTCAAGAAAAAAAGAGGAAAACCCTCTTTTCCCATACTACCAGGCTCTTCACATAAAAACAGCAGTAGTGTTTGACCTAAGAGCCATGAAAGCTACACCAAATGCCAGTACTACAAGAGAAAGAACCCAAAAATTTAGGATCAATCTCAAATCTGGGGCACCAGAGCCGAGAGACCTCCTAAATAACTTCAGGTGAAACAGATGCTTCTGGTGCCTCAATTTCCCTGTTGACACCATGAGAGAGCAGCACTGGAACAACCTTCTCCACCAAGGAAGATGAAGATAAAGATGTTCCTTGTGCCTCAGCGAGGAGGGCCCAGCAAATCCCATCACTCAGCACGCACACAGAGCAGGTCCAAACACTTCCACCTATTCCAGAAACTCTCTGGATACCTGCAGCTTGCACCAAAAACCCACTACTTGAGCTCCACATCAGCTGGAGGGTGATGCCAGTGCCCTCCCTGCACAGCAGTTTCTGGCAATAAAAGAGAACTGAGGTCGGCTTTTTCTCTTTTATATTTGCTCCATTGCACCTCAAAAAAATAAAAAAAAAAAAGAAAAAGAAAGGAAGGAACAGAGAGATGAGGGTGGGCTTGCAAAGACACCTTGTTCCTGATGCAGCTGCATATACTACTTAAAGCTGCTTCAGGCTAGAGAAGTTTGAGATGTTTTGGGCAGCCAGTGTGGACAGAACTGGACTGCATTCAAAGCGCTCCTCATTGGCCAGACAGAGATCTAGCTTCAAATAAATGTTTAGTATGACTTAAGACTGCAAATTTGCTGGCGAGAAAGTACATGAGCTTATGCGGGCCTCCAGCCCAGCGCAAGCAGGGTTTAAGATGGAGCACGCGAAACTGCTGAGCTCTCGGGTTTCCGAAGGCCCTGGAGCTCAGTCTGTCCTCCCTCCACCTCTCCTATGGACCAGATCCTGGATACCATGATGGATTTTTCTCCTTGCATCGACCTGCAATCTAAAAGCCAGATCACTTGTAAGAAGCGCCCAGGCACCCCGGAACCCTCGCAGGCCAGCCTGAGCTCTGCACACCAGCTGCCTCACCAGGCCGCCTATTCCAGTTCCTGCTCACAGTGAGTCCCACCGGGCACAGGCCCGGGACATGTTACCTGGGGGTCACTGTTACAGGGCAGTGAGAGCTGCCACACGCCAGGTGTGGGATGGGAGGAAAAGTATAGGAAAAGGGATGAGACAACTGCAGGGCTCATTTCAGGAACCCTAGCCTGAGCACTGCTTGGAGCTTCCAGGCTCTCCTCGGTTACAAGTTTGACCTAGAAAATCAAGGCTCAGCACTAGTGATAGCTGGTATCCAGCCACAGCTTTGCCCGCACTCAGTGATGAGTGCACAGAGCATGCCAGCTCCTGTGGGGGTTTCAACCCCAGGACACAGCCCTCTGGGGTCTCTACAGCATGGGCAGAGTCCACAAGGCTTTGCACTCCCTGTCCTGTCAATGTGATCCCTGTGGCTCCCAGCAGCAGAGTGTGGCCAGAAGTCTCACGGCCAAAGATGATGCTTGCTCGTTTGCTCACTGCTGCCTCCCACGCCAGTGCTCCAGGACACAGCTGGCGGGGAGCGTGCTGCTCCAGGAGAGCCAATGCCGCGGGAGAGCCGCCGCCGCAGCCCCCATTCAGCTACCAGCACCACGCAGCTTCCCAGCCTTCTCTCCAGGCCAGTGCTGCTCCTGGAGCCCTGCCCCCTCCCAGGCCGCTGCACGGAGCCCCAAGCAGCAGAGGTGCCGGCAGCAGCTAAGGACAGTGCAGCAGGAAAGCGTCTTCCTCCACAGCCTTCTGTGGGGGCCCAGGCCTCCCCATGGAGCCCAACAAGCTGGACACAGCCACAGGAAAAAACACGGCCCCGCACATGCAGGAAAGCGGCACGGCCGCTTCCCAGCCAGTCTGCCTCTTGCTACAGGAAGGAGCGAGGAGGCAGTTTTTCCTCGCCCCTCCTACCTCTTTTTGCTCCAGGAGATCTTTGTTTGCAACTGAGGAAGATTAAACTGGATCAGTCTGCTGACACCCTCAGCAGCTTTCATTAAGGGCCTCTTCCTAATATTTACTGACACACTTCTACAGCAGAAAACTCTGGAAGACGGTTGGTAGGGAAAAGCCCTACTTATCTGCACAGCGCAGATCTTCCACCTCCATAAGGGATTCAACAAAAGACTGAGCAGCAGCTGCAGCCAGCCGAAAGCTGCTGTGCACCTGGGCTGCCACGCGGGACTGGCAGAGCTGACCACGCACTGCTCCTCTGCCCGCTGCTTCTTGAGGCTCCTTGTTAACTGCAGCAGCCAGGAGAGCAAGGAAGGAGAGCACCACCTCACACCACCTTCAGGGACAGCCCAAAACCCACAAGCTGTTTTGCACTAATCTGCTCACAGAGACCATGTAGTTCTCTAGAGGCAGGTTTGTTTCCAAAACAAATGCTGCACTTGTAGCGTTGACTTGGGGAAAAAGGGAAAAAGAATCCCCTACAGCACAAATAGCCCAGCACTACTGGCAAGACCCTCAAGCGCATGCGTGCGAGCAGGGAAGGAAGCAGAGCGCCATGCCAGCTTTCCAAAGGGTGAGAGCAAAGAGGAGGGAGGGAGAAGACGTTTTACACATCAGGAAAAAACACCATGGCAAGGCCGTCCTTAAAGGAAAGGCTGTCCAGCAAAAGGCCCAGGGCTGCATTGCCTTCATGGCACTGCTGCGATGCAACACACACAGCACAGCACCGTGGGGACCTGGACAGCAGGGCCTGTGCTGCAGCAGCCAGTTCCCAGGGCTGCAGCAGAGATGCACGTGCCGGACGCTGTGCAAACTGCTACCGCAGGCCTTCGGCACCAGGAATCCACCTGCGCCCGCAAGCAAGGTGGAGCGGTGGCCATGGCAGCATCCCCACAGCTCCGCTCACCCACGGGAGGAAGGCAAAACCCACAAAGGAATAAAGGCCTGAACCTTCCTCAAGTTTAAGCAAAGAGGAGGTTTAAGACCCTAAACACCTCTACAAGCTCTAGCCTAAGCACTTCCCTGTGCATTATTCAGTGCCAACAGCAAAGGCAGAACTTCCCTGCATGCCGGTCCCCAGGGATTGGGCAGCGCTGCGTCCACCAGCTGCTGCAGCAGCCCCCACAGAAGAGGCGGAGTCATGCTGCACACCAGCCACCACTTGAGGCCGTGCCAGGGAAAAATAATAATAAAAAAACCTTTCCGGGCTCTTCCAAGGCAAGTTTACCAGTCTCCTCCTCCGTGTGCTCACGCCTCTGCGTTCTCTTGGTGCTTCCCGCACAAGCCATGCTGGCAGGGACGCCGTTCGGAGCCAGGAGCTTTTCTTGCCTCTCGCGGCAGAGAAGGGGGTAGGAGGAGATGCAGCCCTCGGCTGAATTCCCACCCACTTTGTGTTATGGAAAGCAGGAGCTAGAGGCAGCCGGCCTTCACCGGGAAACTTTAACCCCTTCCTTAATGTAGGGAAGGGTCATTTGCTTGTTGAGCGAGTCCTCCCTGGGAGGAAGAGAAGTGCTGCCTTCCTCTGCACTCGCACTGCTGGGTCCTTCTATCCGGCCTGCTGCTCCTGAGACTTCCTGCAGCTTCCAGGAAAGAGATGCAGAGGGAGGAAAATAAAGCTACAGGCCAACATGGCACACATGCAGGACTTGTTACTCCAAGAAGAATCATCACTGCTCTCATTCCAGGCCCTTTGGGTGATGATGAAGGTGCTGTCTGCAGGCTGCCTGGAGGCTTTCGGGGATGGTGCTCAAGTCCCAGTGTGGCTCCCCAAAGGCTATCAGAGCCATTAGAGCCACCAGGCCAAGGACGAGATCACTGACCTTGCAAATCCAGAGTGGGTGCCAAAAGAACACTCAGGAAGGGACAGCGCACAGAGCTCCCCTCGCTATTTTCAGAAAAGCGAGCGATCCCTATCAGGGGCCTCCAATCAATCTGCCCCCCCGCTCCCTGCCCTGGGTACAACCCCATGCATAAGAGCTTTGAAACTCCTTGCTGAGCTGCAGAGGGAAATAAAGCCCTCAGTGGCTTCATAGATTAATGCACTCTGGAGAGCTCAGGCCAGCCTGGGCCTTAAGTTGCCCTTTTCAGCTCAGTCTGCGCATGGGCTCACTGGAGGTTCCAAGTTTTGGACCGGAGCAAGGGAAGGGAAAGAACTGGGAATGGCGGAGGCCTTCAGGTGAGCTGTGATCTGCCACCAAGTTATTTTACCTCCAGCAGACCAGCAAGTGCCCACATGAAACAGCCACACAACCCTCCCCAGGGCCAGAAACCAGTGGGGGAAATCCCCACAGTGCAGCAGACACGCAACTCGTGCTGTCACTCCAGGGCTTTCCTGGGAACAACAGTTGCAGAGACCGCTGTCAAATGACAGGTTACAGCTCCACACAGAGCCCACGCTCCCCACGAAAGCTCAGCTCCACATCGTGATCTCCTTCAAAGCAAGGAGGGGAAATCCAGCATTCTCTCATTAACCTGCTGGTTTAAGCCCAACTGCTTGACTTCATATCTGGCTATCAAGGCAGCCAGCCTAGGCATGTCTGTTTTCTAAACCTAGACCTGCATGAAGCAAACACCACCACATGCAGATCAAGGTTTGTCTGACAGACATGCTGGAAAGCATCGTCTGTGCTGATTCTTCAAGAGCAAGGCCACCAATATGTAAAAACCTCAGAGCAGCTGCACTGCCTGGCAACAGGGAGCATCACTTCTGCGGCCATCACGCCAGCCTTACTTAGCCAGTTCATATCTTAGGAAGACTAATTCCATTCAACTTATTCCTTGACGCGAAGAAGAAGGAAAAAAAAAAAAAAAAAAAAAANAAATGAGTGCAGGAAAGCAAGACAATTAACATAAGCACTTGGTATGGGGGAGACAAGGGATATGGTGCAGCTCAGCTAACATGCAAGAAGGCACTGTAAGAGCAAAATAGGATATATATAAAAAAATGTACATGCACCCTCAAGCCACAGCACAGCTAGAAAGAGAAGCTCTTAGCATTCACCTTCAATCCCAGGCTTTAACCAATAAACCAGGCTTCCTCCCTTCACCTCTTACTCCCTTTAGATCAAGTCAAAAATGGGAAGATGCACGGCTTCCCTCCACAGCCTTTCAAGGGGTCTGGAGTAAAAATACAGCTGGTTTCATTCCCCACTAGCAGGTAATTTCCTCAATCATTTTCACAGAGGGGGGGACAGAGAGAAACACTCACAATCCAAGAGATGAAAGCCACTGAAAATATGTCTCATAAAACCTGCACTGCCCTAAGGGAAAACTGCCCCACAGCTTTCACAGGGGAATTATCAAAGGCCCCAGTCTGGTGGAGGTTGTTTGTATTTTACAAGACAAATGCTTTAGAGAATGTAAGTCCTCAAATAGCTGAGATTCCTTTCCCCCAGACAAGACTAGAAAAAGCAGCAGCTGATCCCCGTTAGTGCAGCGTGGGGATCCTGCTTGGCCACACAGTGATGTAGGGCTGCTGCGAGGCAGAGCCGCACAGGCACCATTGAAGGTCAGGTAGGTGCCGCTGCCCCAGGTGACATTAACCCCACACCAGCGCAGCCAGAGTGCAGCGGAGCCCAGGCCGTATCGGACAGGGGAGGTGGCACTGGCGCCTTCAGCCCAAGAACAAGGACAGCAGGAGCAGCCCTGCAACGCTACATCAGGGGGATGGCTGGGCACGATTCACTTTGAGCCTGGGAGCACGGCTGCAAAACTCCCCACACCCAGAGCTCCCCTTCTCTTAACACAAACTCAAGAACTCTAAGCAGAAGGGGCAAAGAGCAAAACAGCAGCAATTCTGCCGCACGCAGTTAACCCTCGAGGTAACAGCAGCCTGGACACGCGCAGGCAGCGCACAAGCTGCCGGCCGTGACTTGGGACCTCACGTTGCTGCTCTGCCAGGATCCCCAGCTGCCGCCAAAGGGCCTGCTCGGCCGGGGCTTCCCGTTGCGGTGCAGCCGGCACACTGAGGGGAGGTAGTTGCTGCCTGGCGCGCAGCAAGCAGTGTCCATTGGCAACAGAAACACCTTCTCCTCCGGGCTGGAGCAGCCAGGGGTTTCTCCAAGGGACAAACCCCTTCTCTCCCCAATGCACACAAGCACCTTTCTGAACCAAACTGCAAGACATCTCAGTCCCCCAAGCCAATAAAAACAAGTTACTCCAAAAAAGCCTCATCACCACAGTGATTTGAGGAGCGGGTAGGCATAAGGCAGCAGAAAGACACGAACAAAGAATAATTAAACCAAAATAAAGGCAACAAAGAATCTGAGCCCTGAAGAGGAATTACTCCCATGGAGCAGCCACCGCCACATTTAAAATATCTCATCTTTCACAAGCCAAGTGTATGAATAGGGAATAAAGAAACCTAGCTCTAGAGTACATGAATATTGCCCTTGGCTGGCTCATCTTGTTATGCACAGGTAAATGTGTCGTGTACTACTCACGTGCAGACACTGGCTCCGGAAGCAGGGGTAGGATCTCCCACCTGCCTGGGAGCGCAGCACTCTCTGGAGCACACGAGAGGAAGTGAAGAACAAACTCCCCAACTCTTGGAATTACCAGCAAGAACAGAGCTGTTGAGCTGCTTAAAGGACTCCTAAAAACCCACTCACCACTATGCAGTTCTTGATTATTTGCATCTCTGTTCACCCCATGCAGGGGAAATAGGCAAGAGTTAAGTAGATAACTGAGCTTGCACTTGATTCTAGGCTGAAACTGGAACAGGAATTCTTGTTTTCTGAAGAGAGGCCCAAGGGGCTGCTGTGCAATGAATCTGCTCCGTGGAGCAAATGCTGCAGCTCGTGGCTCAAGGTGTCTGAGGTTTGCAGTAATAGCAAAGCCCGTGCCTCGGAGCCACTGCCCTCTCCAGAGGGCACCATCCTTCCCTGCTGCCAGGGCCAAGACTTGGAGAAAAAAAAAAAAAAAAAACCCACACACCTCTATGTTCCACCAGCTCTAGGCTCATACACAAAATAAAAAAATAAAAATAATTTTAAAACCCCACAAAATAAAAATGCTGCATTAAGATCCAAATAAACTAGGTTTAGTCATAACAGCAAAGTGATCCAATTATCCAGAAATCCTCTGAAATAAAAGCTTTGGAGGAAAGCTAAGCATCTCAAAAGGCATGTTAACCTGAAGAATACGTTAATAAGTCAGGATCCTGCAAGTAACAAAGCTCAAGATCTCAACAGATGGAGTAAGGAACCAGCCCATCCACCTCTCTGCATGAGGATGGACATCGTTCCTCCTCCTACCACATCGAGGTGGGAGAGGAGATGTACACATTTCTTCCTGCTGGAACCTATCTGCTCCAACCTTAGCAAACAGAGCAAACTGCTTCTATAAACCAAAGGCCTTGATGTTTTTCATGTTATGACGCTTTTCCAATGGTCAGCCTACTCAAACGGGTGTGTTGTAGACCAAGAGAGAAAAGCGTGTGCAATGACCAGGCGAGGATCCATCTCTGCTCCTGGCAGGTATTTGTCTCTGGGTCTGAGCTCTCCTGAGGGCGTCTTCCTGCTGGGTCTCGCACGGAGGCTGTGCTCGAGGCTGCAGGCGGAAGCCCTCCCGCGCTCTGTAGCCTGTCTCACCTTCTGCTTATACAAGCCCACAAGGCATGAAAAGGCCTAGGAGGTCACACAACCACCACTGTAATTGCAGGCAGGATCAAATAACCCAAAAGAAAAGCCACAGCTGGGCTGAGTGAACAAGGCCATGTTTAATTGCAAACGGTTTCAGCAATAAGCAAGCACAAGAACAAAGCTAGGAGAAAACCTCCCTTTTTCTTCTTGGCTCTTGTTCAGGCCACGCACAGAGATGCCTAGGGGAGAATCAAATAAAATCCGGCAATTGCATTTTCTTTCATCTTATGCATTTTCAAGATGGCCACAGAACAACTGTTTCTGATGCAACACCAGCATGCTTGAGCAGACAGTGAGGCCAGGGCAGCTCTCAGCCACTCGTGCACAAGGGCCCAGGCCTGGGAGACCCTTCCCAGCCCTCAGCTCCACCTTCTCCATTCCTGCAAGCACAGGCGCATGTTTATTTGGCAGGTACCTGTTTAAAGGCCATTTCATCTCTTTCTTATACCATCCTCTGAATAAGAAACAGCCTTTCAAAACAAGATTGCTAGTGTGGAAGAGGAGGAGGAGGGTGACCCAGCTCATGGAGGACTTCCAGGGGCTCCTGCCTGGCTGGTGCTAGAGACAAGACACCGCACTTGGAGGGCCCAAGGTGCCCCGAGCCAAGGGATTCCTCTGTGGGGTCACAACACTTGCAGCCCCGGCTGCTCTGGGTGCTTCCAGAAGGCCAAGCCATGCAATAGGAACCAGCTCTAGTGCACACAGCTGCTCGGAGGGGCAAAACGCCTCAGGGGAGCAGGCTGGGTTGTTTCCTGAGCCTCCTGCCAGTACTTTGCAGTAGACAGAAGAAAATCAGTGGATTCCCTGAGAACACCTAGCTGACACCTTAGTGCACAACAGACCGATACAACCTCATAGCATGAGGGAAACACAGCTGGAACAAAGCACCAACCCCAGCCCCTCTAGCCACTGGATACCAAACATTAACCGCCCACGGTCACAGCTCCAAAACCTGGGTGTCACAGGGGGACATGGCCAGGGAAACAGAAAGGCTGGGAAACCAGCACATCCCTGGGAACTAAAGACTTCTGACCTTGGCAGCAGAGCCTGCTGAGAACAGCACGGTCGAGTTGTACTTCTGGTTTTAATTACAGCCAAGTATTTGGTTTGTTCTTCTCCAACAACCCCCCAGTCCCTTACCAGCACAAATCTAGCTTTTTATAGCACATCCGGAATGGACGTTAAAGACACTCAGGAAATGCACTTTCAGCCCCAAACATCCCTTCTAGACCTGTTTGCTACATGGGTTTGTAGCATGGAGTTGAGAAACCGGATGTTTGTTTTTGTGGCCTGGATTACTTCTATCTGCTTAGGGAAAGGAAATTAAACAGCAGCCAGGCTAGCTGCAGTTAGAAGTAAAGGAAGCTGCTTGTAAGGTGAAGAAAGCAAAGCCACCTGGAGAAGCCACTCCTACTCAGCTGGGCTGCACTTTGCCAAGCAAAGCTCTTCCCAGGGACAGAGGTACCAGGGCCTGACAGCAGCTCACTGAGCAGCAGGGCCCACATAGGAGCCTGAATCATACATTTCTTGATTCCTCCCAGCAAAACCAACCCAGGCATCTCTAGTAGTATACAAAGGGAGAAAAAGCACTCTATTCCACTAAACTTGTATGTTAGGTAACCTATGGGCACGAGGCACCATCACTGCACAGGTGCTGCTCTAGCACATCACATGAGGCACAGCCCCCTGTCAGCCAAGGTTCAGTGCTATGTCTAGAACTAGATCTTCATGATTTTCACATAAGGGATTTGGCTTCCCAAACAGAAGCACCCTTGTAAGCCCAAAGGCGAGCATGTTCACAAGGGTCTCAACACCTGCCTTGTCACTGTGCTCCAGCGGGAGCTCCTGTGCATGCTTGCAGACCAGAGGACCCGCTCCTGAGGCCAGGCTCGCAGGGAGGGCTCCCTGCTAAACTCGCAAGGGCACTGGGGTGTTCCACACCCTGAGCCAAGGACAGCTGTTGTACCTCTCCCACAGCATCACAGCACAGCAGAACCAGGATGTGCTGGATGTGCTGCAGTAAGAGAGGGAATGGGAAGGCCCTCAGGCCTGCGCTGCATCAGGTCTGCGCTCTGGATGAAGGCAAGATGCACCAGCCACAAGCTAGGAGTTGTCCTAGCCTCTTTGGCCAACTAAGTTGAAGCTAGAACGTCGGTCCACTCAACAAAAGTTTTAGTGTAAAATGTCTTAAGCTGGATCAACATGTAAGCTATAACTCCAATTAACTCTGCAGGGACAGAATCACCATGTGGCATCGACAACAAGACAATGCTCACCGATGAATTCCTGCATCTCGGAGAACAGCAGCTGTTAAGAGCAGCCACCCATTGCGCTGCACATTCTGCTTACACCGATCTGCCGGTGAGGGAGGCACTGTGCATCTAAAAACAGGAATGACAGCCCAGCTGCAGCCAGTGAGTAACAGCCTGTCCCGGGGACACAAGCAGCCTTAACTCACTGCAGAAGAGCTCTTTAGCAGATGGGAAAGATAAATAAATGTATTTATTTAATGGTCTTGTTTCTGCATGACCAAATTACACCCAGCTTAGGCCTTTCAAATATAAATGCTTAAATAAAAGTGACTGTTGGAAGACAGAAGCATCTTATTTATTCCAGGGAGGGGGATGATCTTCTAAGTTCATCACAAACTGCCTGGAGAGGCACGTGAGATGCACAGAGGACCTGAACTCCTCAGGTCTTCAATAAGCTCTGTGCTAATCTCCAAATTCCATGTTAGACCATACACAAAAAGTGACAAATCCACACTGAAGTGTTGTTATAGTACACTGAAGAAGCAAAGAGTCTCTCGTGTCAGGGCTCCCCCAAGGTTTGCCAGTAGTCACATCCAGCCAAGTGTTGCTTTTAATGGTCCAGGGAAGCACCTTTCAAGGGATGTGTAGGCAACACCAGGCACATTTCTTTAACCCACACCCTGATCAGGCTACTCAGCACGTGCAAAACAAGGTTGGCTTACGAGGATGAATAACTTGCAAGCAATGAGAAATTTAAGCCTGATATTATGAACTGAGTCACTGAGACTCATAGGTTGCTTCCCCTCAAATCACTGCACCTTCCAAGCCTTGTTTTGTTCCCACTGAAATCCTACAGACAGCAAATATCCATTAGCTTAAAAGCCAAGGAGAAGAGCCTAAGTCATCAACTGGAACACATTTTTTCACGCTAACTATCCACACCTAGGCAGAAAAAAAACACTCACCCAGAGACTGTCGGGAGGGAAGCTGGAGCTCCTGACTGTGTTTTCTCTTGCTGTTTCATAAAAGATTTAGCTTCTTTTGAGGCTGCATCCACTTCCTTTGTCACTCTGCAGAAAGAAAGAAAGAAGGGGAAAGGACAAAACAGAGGGTAAGGAAGAACAGAATACTCCAGCAAGGAAACCACAGACTAACTCTGGTATCCATTGTCTATCAGGCCACAACATCTGCACAAAAATTGCCCCACCAGCTACAAGCTGTATTTTGTTAAGACTTCATTCCAATTACAAACTCCCTGTATACGTTGGAAAAAAAAAAAAAGACACAAGGGAAAGAGTAGCTAATTAGAGTTGGAGGAGGGGACTTCTTTTCTCCAAAATTAACAGGAACATTCATTCATTCAAGCAAGCCAGAAGCTACTGAATACTCCACTTAGGGCACAGGGGGCAATGCTCATCTCTTAATTGGCCTCTTAATTTCCTCATTTGTTGGTCAGCAATGCAGCAGCTGAGCTGCTACCCACAACTCACAGGCCACAGCATGCAATGCTGCCAATGTCTGCCATCAGCATCAGCAGGAGGAACCCGGCCAGGGCCAGGGAACGACAGAGAAAGCTCTGGCACTGCCGAACGCAGGAATTTGCTCTCATTCTTCAGCGACTTTTTGTTGTAGGCCCAGAAGGCATAAAATCCCGAACTGCAAAAAATAATAAATCAATACTGCCTCTACAGGAGGGAATGAATTACAAACAGATGAATGAAGAACTCCAGAAAACCACTCAATTGTTAGAAAATCCCTGCTACTTTAGCCCCTCCATTACATCAGCTCCACCAGCTTTGGGGGCTCTCAGAAGCTCTTACTGAGCAGCCTGTTCACTAGGCTCATGGCTTCACCACGCTGAGAACAGGTCTGTTAGCAGCTCGTGAGCCCTGCAGTGCCATGCACAGAACAAGGCCCACTGCGCTGCCCAACAGACAGCCTGGCAAGCGTGGTCTCCGTCTCCACGTGTGGCCAGGGAGGGTGGACAGGCTCCTTCCCGCACTGCTGAGGAGCCAGGAAAGCTCCCAGCAGCAGGAGGGTGCCACAAACTGACCTGCTGAGTCTGGCAAAGCCGCAGGCCTCCCACACACAGAAGCCACACACAGCCCCAGGCTGCAGGGGACCAAGGCACAGCTGCAGCAGGTACCAGCGAGGAGTGCTTGGGAAGGGGAATGGCTCTTCTGCTGCCTCTCCAAAGGTGGGAGAGGCACAAGAGCAGGAGCGGGTACATGTGCCGAGCTCCTGCCTCAGTCCAAGGGGCAAGAGATTAACCCCATTTCCCCTGCCAGTTGTCACCTGCCTTTCAGAGCAGTGGCAGTCACGTAGATCGAGACAAATCCCATGCAATGAGATATTTGGAAGCAGCTGCTGATCAGACTGGAAAAAAGGGGGAAGGAATGGGAAGAGCAACTCATGAGAAAAAGCACACAAAAATCAAAGCCTCGCTCCAGTATCATCACAATTTAAAGACATTCTAAACTCAACTTAGGCACAAGCCCTCAGAAACAGTCATGTCACACCATAACCACATGCCAATGGTTATTTTGCTTCCATGGATTTCCTTAGACAGAATAAACTCAAATGTCCCTATGCAGCAGTGAGCCAGAACTCCTGCCAAGCCCCACGAGCGGCAGGTTCCGAGCGATGTCATGGTGGGCTGCTTTTAAAAGCAGCAGCGTGAAGCTCAGCCCCACGCGCAGCTGCAGTGCCCGGCAAGGGTTCCACACACTCCCACGCTCAGCTGTGGGGAAGAGTGGGCAGAGCCAGAGCATGTGGGAGCGCCCAGAACACAGGGACTGCACATCCTGCAAGAGTCCTTCAGACTGGTCTCCTCCTGCGAGGCCTCCACGGGGCCTCCTCCCACAAGAGGCTCAAGCTGCAAAAGCCTCTGGGTTTCTGCAGTTCCAACAGGACAGATGAGAGCATCGAGAAGAAGGTGCCACCAGGAAGGATGCCAAAGGCACAGAAAGTCCACGCTGCCACTAACACCACACGCCTCAACTCTGAGATGACAGCCTAGCTCCTCAGGGAGCTGCATCACAGATCCCACAGGCAGCAGGAGTTAGGCCCTTGAAGGGCTGGAGGGATTGGGACCCACCTGAGCTGAGCAAGTCCTCAAAGCCCATGGTGGAGGCAGGATCTGAACACAGGGTGCCCTGGCCCAGCCTTACCAACCATGACTACCTCCAACCTCCTCCAACCCAACACAGACTTGACTGAGGTGCTTTCCCAGGAAAGAGGTCCAGGAAAGTGTGCAGTTAAGATGCAGATGAAAAATGGCTCGAGACTTTGCCAGCCACCAGCACAGTGCAGCTAGGACAGCACGACAGCATCTGTGGGGCCAGCACCAGGCAGATCACAGCTCCAATGTGTTCAGAAACTCCCGGAGAGCAGACACGGAGCACAGGAGCCCCCTTTGCGTCACGCTCGGGACAGCTGTGGCACAACCCCTCAGGACAGGGATTCAGCAGAGGGAAGCTGTAGCCCAGGGGCAAGGAACAGGTCGCTGCCAAGGCTCAGGCTTCGAGGCTCATTCACCCCTGCCTCAGGTATCGGCAGCAATGACAGGGACAGACCCAAACACTCGGTTCACAATTTGCTTTTCCCTTTGGCCTGTTGGCAGCTGCTCAAAATGTATTTTTGAAAGTGCTTGCTGTAGCAGACTCAAGCTGCAAAGCTGTGTGCAACCTGTTCCACCAGGACAGCACAGCTGGGGACAGGAATGTGCCAAAAAATCTAATTAAAACTGACCTTTCAGGGCAGCTCCATCACAAGACCCACTGATTGCCTCTAACTGAAATAAAAGCAACTCAGGCTGCTGCTGGGCCGGTGCCAGCAGCCACTCCTGCATCCCTCCAACAGGAGGGACAAAAGAAGGAATATTAAAAGGCTTTACAAGGTATTAACTCAGGTTTTGCATGTTTCATCCTTCCTCAGATCGCAGGCCAAGAAGGAGGAAAACACTCTGGTCTACATTATTATAGGAGACAATAACTCTCCATGTAGAAATCTAAACACCCCTTGCTCTTCATGGGTAGAAGTGGGAGCCATTAATCCAGCTGGAAGAAATCACAGTCATTACTAAGGAAAATTACAAGACCTTTCACTTTTAAATACTTGATAAGCAACTATGTGCCTGACTGTTTACTGGGATGCTATTCACACACTCTAATCCAGGAATAAACACAAAAATAAATATATTGTCAGCACTAAAACAAGCAGTTAGTGTCTCACCCACTTGCAGACCCTGTAATTCACACACAAAACCACTGTCTCTCATCCCCCCATAAAGATTTCATTATATTCCTAGGCTATTAAATTGGCTCACAAAATACAGAATCATTTTATTAATATTTTGGGCAGTGTTGGTGTCTGGTAGCACAGATGACACCACGGCACGAGGTGCCATGCAGCTGTGAAATAGGAAGGTCTTCTGTATTTTGAAGCAATTATAATCAAAACACGCTGTCAACTAGGTCACCAACTGCTTCTTACACATACGCATGTCATTCACGTCCATTTACCAACCATGCAAAAGGCCGTACTTAGAAAACTGGGCATCAAATCTAAGACAACCCACATGCCATTATAGAAGCCATTTCCCAGTGCTGAGTTTTACTAGTGGACCTAATTGAAGAGGAAAAGTTTCCTTTTCAGTCAGTCGCTATCTGTTCCCAACACTCCACTTGGCCATGGAAGCAGCTAAAAGGAAGAAGGAATACAGCTTAAAGCAAGCAGCACATCCCCAGAGCTCCAGGTGTCCTGCCAGAAGATTTAAGAACAAATCGTTGTCCTTCGTTTCAGTAACAGTAAGCGCAGCACACCAGCTTTTCTCCTGTTTCCTGGTGTTTGCATCATCACATCTGCTGAAACCAGAGAGGTGGCCGGGCCCAGAGGGTCCTGCACAGTCGGGATTTGCCCAACTCAGGAGAGAGGAGCAAGATGGCTCTGCAAGTCCTCATCAAAACCCACGCGTGTCCCGAGGGCTGTGTGTGCAGGGATGAGGAAGAACATGGAGTCCTGCAGGCACGGCAAGAAGAGCTGGGGAAGTCGCCGAACCCGCTCCATCAAGGCAACTCGTGGGGCTTGCTCCTGTCCTTGGCCTGTTGTACTACAGCTACCTCATGCCTCGCAAGTGCCCAGATCCTTCCAGCTTACCCCCGGTAGCTCTCAACTGTATTCTTGAACCAAAAGGCCTGGTGCTACCAGTCTGAGAAAGCTTATGTAGGTATTTGGGCAGACCCTTAGGGGTAGGGTAGCAATAAAGACCCCTAACTGCAGCAGCACAAAGTTACCATCTTTCCTGACCTCCACATCGAGAAAGAGCAAGAGAGGAAGAGCTGGAATATGCCAGCAGTCCTCTCTACTCACACTCAGGACCACCAGTCCTCACTCAGAAATCCTGTCCCACTTTATGCCTGACACAATTATAAAAATTTCCACCTGATCTTTAGTGTTCTTAGCTCTGGGGAATCCCAGAGGAGAAAAAAAAAAAAAGTGAGGCTAATTATTCTTCTTCAATATTCCCATCTGTATGTAGCCTCATTACACAGTCCTCCAGCCTTCGGGAATGATCACTTGAGGAGCAAACACTGCTCAGCAACAGGGTTCATTAAAAAACAACCAACTAACCACACACACAAAAAAAACTAAGCACTCTGCGGCCAAATGAATATTCTCTCCAAATCCNGTTTGGATGCCTTCGGGATCCTGAAGCCACGGAAGCACCTTGCAGAAGGGAATTCAGTGCTTGCACCACTAGTCTGTGCACTACATGCATTTCTTTCATGCCGACTCATCTGGTATAAAATAAGCAGCAATTTTCCCCACAAGAGCAAGACAATAGCAAGAGCTACACAGCCCGCTCTGAGGAAGGGCAGGAGGACCCTCCTGCACCCTTGTTATTCCCACTTGCTACGGCAGGACACGCTCTGCCGCATTAGTCAAAGCTGCAACCCTGCAGCCAAGCCTGCAGCAAGCTGACTCCAGAGACAAAATGAACAGGTTCTGCTGCTTGCTCTTAGTTCCTAACTTCAAGTTAGGACATTAGTCCCTTGCCTTTCAGGAAAGAAACAAAAAAATCCTCAAGAAAGTGACCAATGTTTTCAAAAACTGAGCCCATCCCAAAGCAGTACAGAGTGGAGGAGGCTGGAGGACTGGTAGTTCTGTGAGCTGCCTGTCTGCAAGGAGCATTCCCTTTACTGAGCTACCATTGGGATTTGCAACAGGCAGGGGACACCAGACAAGGCTTTCTGAAGCAGCTGCTCCACAGCTTGGTCATGAGCTTTTACTACCCCATTGATTAGCAGGTTCTCCCCCTTATTTTTGTGTTTCCCTAAGCAATACTTAAACCTGTGGAATCATATTCCCTCACCCAACCTCAACACCTCAGAGGCCTGATCTGCAGTTTACATTTCAGGCTTTGAGGCTTCCCATGGTTTTTTATTTGTACCTTCTAAAAGGTCAACACCACACTACTAAACTCACCTCTGAGCGATCTGGGTGAATAGAGGCTGCTGTATGTGTCAGTAGGACAAAACCCAGACTTTTCTCCCCCCACGTTACAAGCACAGTAAAATCAAGACAGTTCTTCACAACCCTGTAACTGCTGCAAAACAGTGCAATTTTGGTGTTGCTACAGTCATTCTTCCTGCCAGGGACAGGATACCAGGGGTCCATGATTCACTTACAACTATGAAAGCTGGACAAGAGGGTCACAGAGATGCCACTAAACTCTGCACAGCAGAAGCATCCCCAGGGGAGAGGCCAGGCTAAACCTGATGCAGGGTGTTAAGGAGGCAGCAGGACAGGGAACAGCTTTGCCTCCCCTCTGGGCTAACCCAGGGAGCTCCTGGATCCCTGGCTGAGGTTTCCCCGTCTCAGAGGTTAGTGTCTTGAGTCGCATGCTCGGGTAGAGAAGAGGGTTGGCATGCACCAGGGAGCCCGGTGCATGCCAACCGCTCCCTCTGGAGCCTCCAGCAGGGCCTGGGCCCAAGGCCACTGCAGCAACAGCCTCCACAGAGGAACAAGGGAGCCTCCTCTCACCAAGCAGCACAGGGGCACCACGAGTCCTGGAGCTGCTCCTCTCATCACTGCTGCTACCCTAACGGCAGGCAGCACTGAGGCAGTAAACACCACACACAGAAAAGGGCACTGCTGAGGGCAGCCGGTCCCTCAGGACCCCCGCCCAACATGGTGCCCAGATTCCAAGTCCTGGGAACTCCCATGTTAGTCCAGAGGTCAAGCTGGCAGGTCAGAGACGCTTTGAGACTCTTTCCACCCTGGAGCATCCCCGCTGAGCTTCCTTGTTCAATCCCACTGACTACCAGCAAAAACACAGGCAAAACCAGCACACATTAGTTATTTCTTTAAAAGAACCAAGACACCTTCAGTCAGGCACCTATTCCACCACTCTGAGGTTTTCAAAACATCGGTAATGCAGGAAAGACAGAAGCCAGCAGATGGGAGCCAAGCGGTGCGCGCAGCCAGGCTGGCCCTTCCAGCCACGCTCAGCAAGTCACAGCCCCTCCAGGCTTCCACGTCCCCATCTAAGCAAAACACCCACCTGGGCAGCAATGCACCAAAAAAGAGGAAAAACAGGCAGGAGTCGACCACAAGGCCTTCCCTCTGCTCAGAGCACTCTGCACACGCTGCAACACGATTTACTTGGCTCCGGCCTAGCAAATCCAGCGAGGCTGTGGCACAGTTGCCCACGTTGCGCTTTCCAGCACGGCGCCGGGCTGCCCTAGCGCACAGTGCGGCCCTGCTCCCGCTCCGTGAGCCTGCCCGCAGCTGCAACAAGCAGGATCACACAACATTGAGGCTCCTGGAGCAAACCCTGAGGCATCGGGGAATAGAGGCCGCAGAGGAAAGCTTATCAAACTCCACTCCGCAAGACCTCCGCATTCTCCCGTGTCTTGACAGGGATCATATTCTCACTTACCGGCATCAAGAGAAAAAGAAAAAGGAGGAAAATCCCAACCCTAACAGCTGTTTTTGAAACTGGAAAAAGCCAATATAAACTGTGGCTAGCCAAGGCATGCTCTGACTTCTAAGAATAACACCCGTAAGGACAGGCTGCTGCCTGCAGCCCTTCATGCCAAAATCAGCACTTCGGGGCTCACAGGCAGGAAAGGGAACGGTCACAGAGTGACACTTAGGCTTCCCACTGCTCACATGGAGCATCTGGAACGCTTTAGAGGTGAGGCTGAGATTCAGGCAGCAACCAACAAGGCTCAAGAGTCCTGCCAGCCCCTTCAGCGGGAAGGTCAGAGCCCAGGGACCTTGTCATGGCTGCGGATGGAGGCAATCCGCACCCTGCAGCAAGGGAGCACAGGCAGCTACGCACTCTTCCCTGGGGCACCTTGGCCAGGGAGGAGCCCTGGTAGCTTAAAGTATTCCCTCATCAGGCAGGAAAGGCGACAAGGTCTACTAGCCCTCCAAACAACTAGGCCACAAGCAGCTTTCCTAGCGGAGCCTACACTAGCATTTATTTTTCTTACACTTCCTAGAGCTTCCTTGCCAACACAGCCAAAATCACTGTAAAAAGCAGGACAAAACAGGAAGATGGACTCCGTCCTTTGACACACTTAGTTCCGCCTGCTCTGCCATGTGTCACCTGCGAGCACCCGCACGTCTTGCTTGGGTGCAGTGGACTTCCTGCCCACGGGAGGTGAGTCGGGACACTGTGAACGGGTCTTGAGCATACGGGGTAACACTCGACTACCACCTCAACCCAGCGGAGGAGCAACGCAGCAAAGGCTCCTTGCTAGTGGTACACATCCCAACCTCGCATGACACACAGCAGCCTGCAGCACCCATAAGGGATGTGCTCCCAAGCCACTGCTCTTTCTCTCCAGAGCACCCAGCCTTCCCTCAGCATCACCCCATTCCCCAAGGTTCAAGGGCACAGACTCGCATGCAGCAGAACTCGCTGTCAGGGCCTCCCTGCTGGTCTCCCCAGCTTCCTGACACACATCAGGGTGAGCAGAGGGTTAATAGCATTACACACTCTCTTGGCGCTTATTAGCCTAACACAAGCTGCACCGAGCTCACAGAATGAGGGCGCAGATGGACAACTAGACATTCTTAAAAGCGCTCTCCCCATCAGCTTGAAATGCTAGCAGTTGAGGGAGTAAATTCTCTCCTCTTCCCTCCTTTCCCCCAAGATAAATTAACTCAGGATCATCCCCAGAAGTCTCCCCACTCCTGCCAACTCTGGCCCAAAGCAGCAGCTATTGTTCCGACAGCCACCTTAATTTTTGCCAGAGCTAAGCAGGAAGAGAAGGGCTCCAGGAGGGCTCAGCTCCTGCTGCTTCCCCGACACAGCTGCAGGGTCCTATTTGGTCCATCCCAGTTGCTACATGAAGTAGCAGGGAGGACACCACAGCTACCAGGAAGGAAAGAGCCAAACACGGATTTGGCAGGCTGCTCTCGGATGCCTGATCCGGTGTTCCTCCAGTTGTCCCCATCTGCTTCCACAGAAATGGCAGGACTGCGAGGGCGAAAGCTTGGGTGCAGGACAGCACACCCAGGGGTAGAAATATAAGAGCAGCCTGGAGATGTGGCAAACACACCAAAGACAGAATAATCTTAAAATAAATAATAATAAAAAACTCATGATAATCAGAGGAAACAAAGAAACCTCTGCGAAACAGCACTGTATCATTGCAAAGAACTAAATGACCACTCCGCTCTGCTGCTGCACAGGTCAGCACTTTGCTTTGCTGCAGGGGAATAAATCAGTCCTTACCCAGCTCAACGCAGCTCTCTGGAGACTGTGGCCCTCACCAGTAAGGGGAGGAGCCCAGGGCAAGGTCCAGGAGCCCAGCTAATGCTACCAGCCTGGCTTGGGTCTCACCCTATGCTCAAGACAACCAGGCCGGAGTCCCAGGATCTCAAGGACCACATGGAACACCACAAGTGAAAGCCTTTGACACAGCCCACAGTGATACCTGCAGAATTCCCAGCGGTAACACTAGGAGACACTAAGTCAGCAAATAGTTATAAAGGACTAGCTAGGAGTATTAGCACAGAGCATGTTTTTCCTTTTTTTTTTTTTTTTTTTTTTNTTTAAATACACATCCCTGAACTCCAGATCCACAGGCTGGGAAAAGTGAGATGGAGCCCATGTTTCAAGAGGCCCCAGATGTTTTTTTTTCCCCCCCTCACCATGAATTTGCCCAATCCCTTTTAAGAAACTGTATAAACTTCTACATATCTGTTATATTCAGCAACAAATTCTGCATTCAACAGGACATTGTGCATGTCCACCTTGTTTGGCACCAGCCCTTCCTCCTTTTGCGGTACTGAGTTACATGAAGGAAGCTAGGATCCTTCAGTCCCGGCCGCAGCAGATGCGGAAGCCTGGGGAATCAGCCCCTGCCTTCAGTCTGCCTGGGTTTCACAACCCCAGACAGGAGGAACAGCACTTCTTCAGAAAGTGCTTTGAAGCCTGGACAGAGAGTCCTGTAGGAGAGCAAAGGATTTTCCCCTTTTACATCTCTGAAGTCTTTAAGGACTTCAAACACTCTCAGAGACTCCTGCTCCTTTGTACACACCTGTGCACTATCATGCTTTTGTAAAGCCTGCTTAAAAGCAGACTAAAAAGTAAACAATACTTATGGAACTGGGTCAGCATCTGCCTCTTGGAGCAAGAAAAATCCCACCGTAAATCAGATGATTTTCATGGCTGCAAATTTAACCCAACAGCTCTCCCAGCAAGAACGCTGTGCAAGGCTCAGCTTCCCACAGCACAGAGTTTCAAAGCAGCAGCAAGCTTTAATCAGGCAAATGCTGAGAAATGCTTTCAGAAGCAGCCCGAATTAATCAGCAAACAGGCACACAAGCAGCAGATAAGAAAGATTATCAAACCCAGCTCGGAAGATGAGCTTCAGTCAGTTTTGCCCAAATCTCACCCATCTGCTCACCTGCAGGTAAGTAACTGAAGTGCCACCAGAGCAGCATTTAAGCATTTACCCACTATGCAAAGTTCACAGTAAAGACCCAGCTCTCTGGCTGCAAATCCCTCTGGTTCAAAGCCCCAGGATCTGCCATTCCTGATACAGCAATCAGATCGATGCTGACTGCTGCTTGGCTGAGAGGAAGACCTGTAGCTTGCAAGAAAGTACAGGCTACATTTTTGCACTTACTTATCTCTGCATCTAGCCACAGGAAGAGAACTCACAGTGAAAAGAAGATCTGTAAACCTAGTCAATCTTTTGGAAGCATCTCTGCATGGATCCAGGCCCAGCAAGCCGCCAGGAGCCACAGGTGCAGCTTTCTTGACATCCTTGGCCACAAGCCAAGTATTACTCACAGACACACCTGTCAGGCAGGCAGGAGATCTGAACAGGAACGTGCTGCAAACATGCAAGCACAGGGAAAGCTTTGAGAAAAAGACTCAAGGATAAATGGAAAAAGAAAAAAACACCCTGAATCCCATATTTCTTCCAGGGGTCAGTAGCAAATGCCTGCAGGAGGTTAGCTCATTGCAAGGAGCATGTTACCTACCAGAGGCAAGGACTGCAAAGGAAGGGGCCACAGTGCAGAGGTACAAGCTCATTGCCCTTCAGCCTGGCTGAAGTCTTTCTGGGTCTCAGACCGGCACTCCTGGAGAGGACAGCCCTCTGGGAAAGCAAATGGAAGTATGACAGGGATGTTCTGACTGGAACACAGCAGCCAGCTCCCCAGTGGCAGATGGGCAGCAGGGTCCTACTGCTGCATCGCAAGGCTTTGCCGCTTTGTTCACACGCCCCGGGAAGGAGACACTGCAGCATCACAGCTCTGCCAGCAAAGCATCCCCATCCAAACTACAACCAAGCGCCCAGAGCTCGGGCTTTGGACAGCAATAACAGGTCACAGGTGCACATAACAAAACTGCTTTTGGCTGTGTCCCCTTGACTTGGAATTTTTATTATAAGGACAAAGCAGCAGCTCAAACACACGTCTGTGTTCCCAAGTGAACACCTACCCCATACATTCCTCTCAATGTTGTTTTACACGCTTCCAAGTCAAATGAAGACACACAGAATACACTCCAAATTAAAATCTATCCCTTCTAACGTTCAATGACCTGACTTGGTTCTTCCCTTACAAGCTGTTCCACTGACTGCGATACCAGAAGTGCTGTGCCAGGCACATTCACATGAGCTGCCTTCAGCGCGATGCAGGTTGGGCACAAGAACAGTTTTCACTGCAGGAGCAAAGAAACCTTTTGATGTATTAAGCACAGCGGCAATTTAAAGAAAGCCAAGGTCAAAGAAGCAGAGCTGCCTAGCAGAAAACAAGTGTTGGGATACAGCAATTACATTTTGCAGCAGATAATAAGAATTAGAAAGCCTGGTACTAGGGATGTGCTGCTCTATTAATGCTACCCCACATGCTGCACATAGTGCAAGTCCATAAAACAGGGTGCTGTAGAGTGGTTTAAAATTTCCCTGGCACTGAGATATTACTTTGACCTTCCATTTAGATTGCAAACTGCCTTCACAAATTGCTCTCCCTACCCATCATTACAGCCATTTGGGTGACACTCACCTGCTGCTCCTAATCTGCTTGACACCTGGGAGGAATGAAAAGCAGACAGAGCACAACTGGAAAACAGAAATTTGTTATCAAGATTATTTCTAGTTGCAGGATTCAACAGTTTTGGCTTTACAAGGCAATACTAAACATTTTACAGAATTAAAACCTACTAAGTTTAGTTATTTGGTAAACAGTCACCTGTAACACTGAACTGAACACTATAACACTGAAGCTCTGGGCTAACAGTACAGTAACAGAGTAGGCAGAATGGGCAGCATCAAGAGCTACAGTAGCACACATGGAATTTTACAGCTTAATAAGGAATATCTTTCATTATTCTAGTATCACCCTATAGATGGTGATTTCTGTCAAGAGGCTTCTGCTCTTAAGTCATGTAAGAGAGGTTATACCTTTTTTTTAGAGCAGAAAAAGATAAATATATTCTGTGACAAGATATGAGGACTAAATGATCTTCTGTGAAGAGTTTCAATGAGCAGACTTGAAATTTGTGCCCTGAATCCATTCATGCTGATCTAAATTCTTCTCAAGCTTTCAAAAAAGTAGCACTCCCCAAAGCAGCCTCAAAGCACTTAGAAAGCAGAGCAGCACAGCTATCATTGCAGTTCTTTCAGCCCAGCTACGCACACAAAACTGAAGCGTGTTGTCCTTTGTAACTAACAACTTGCCAGCTGCTTCCCCAGGCAAGGAAGTCAGTATTTGGAATTCAGAGCACTTGTCAATCTTTGGGTCATGCAAAGACAAATTCCTGCTCTTCCACTGCAAAAACAGCCCTCTGGCTCTCACCTGCTACTGTTAAAGAAATGCATCAATAGCTATAAGCAGTGACAACCCTTTGGAGTCTATGGGTAACTAACAGTGTAACATGCTTTGATACGCAAGATGCAGCAAATGCCTCCAAAGCTGTAGCTTTGACTGGGGCTTGTTAGTCAAAGAAAGCAAGGGGCAAAAAACAGAAGGATCTTTCTGTTATCAGAGCACTGAAGACACGTAATTCTGCTGCCAGCAGGAGGAAGCCCTTCAGATCTTGCTGCAGACTTTGTTGCTGGATCAGTGACCTGTTGATACAAGGGTTCCTGAAAGAAAGAGGCCTTGGTGGTTTGCAGGTTTCCAACATTGTTGTTGCCATTCAGGCTCCAGGCTTTGACTTATTTGATTAAACACAAGTAGAAACTGATAATCAATTTTCTTGGGGTTTTCCAAGGCAGAGACACAGCACTGAGCAGCACCAAGGACACTGGAAAAGCAGAAGGCTTTGACAGGCTTTCCAGACACTGGAAAGGCAGAAAATCTGCCTTTAATTTGGAAGCTACTTAATACAACTATAAAAAAATCTTACAGATTAGATAGTGATGTTGAAAGCATAAATTCCACATTTAGGTGAACATATTTCAGGGTTCCTCAAAGCAAGGCATGTTTTTGGCAGGACAGAAAAAGATTCCTCCACTTCTCAAATTAGTATTGCCAGTATAAACAGGACCAAGACTTAAACTCATCTGTTGCCACTGTGCAAAATCTAGTCATAGTTGTAACACTCAAACCTCAGTCCAACTGTGGCCTGTGCAGTGACATAATTCCTCACTTAAACCATAACAAGTTGGGGCTTCTTTTGCTTTCCTGTGAAAAAGCACCAGTTTTTACTAGGTCCTAAAAGGGTTTTAACAAGCCTTGTTTTAAAGCTAACAGACTAAACAGTCCCTTCCACAAGCAGGAGACTTATGTTCTGAAATTAGCCTGCAAAGCAAGTTTATCTGTACATCAAGCCTCTCCTTTAAATCATACACTTCTGCAGACATGCTAGGACACGGGACTTATTTATTAGAACGCACAGATAGACAAGTGCAGACTTAAAGATTGCCTGCTGACTTCACACTCCTCCGCAAAGCTGAAGAAATGCAGTTCTGCTACACGCCATCTGAGATGGCAGAACCCAACAGGGTTTTGGCAGATCTGCAGTTCTGTTACTTCATTTCTTCCCACCTGATACGTCATCACATTTGAACCAAGCTCTTTCATCCTAGACCTCAGGCAAAAGAGGGGACCTCTGCTCAGCAGCTGGACTGTTTCAGGAGACAAGGTTTCTGCCTTTAATTCTGCTACAGGCTTTTATCTGCCTATGAGAAAGGCTTTGTTTTTCCTTTCATAGGAAGCATGCACCATGGAGATGCTGAGAAAAGCAAGCTGTAGCAGGACAGCTTGCCATTTCCTTGGGGAATGGAGGGTATTCCTGCAGTTCAGACTGTTGAGAAATGAAAAGTCTAAAGAAAACTGCGAGTCACAGCAGCAGCTTCCCAAGCAGCTCAGGCTGCTGCCATTAAAAGCAAAAGCAACAGAAAGCCTCCACACAGCGCAGGAATTATTGCTGGGAGCTGCTGCCCTCTGGTGCCACACAAAATATGGCAGGAACCTGGTTTTGTCACCAGCTCCACCTAGGGAAATGCACCATCAAACCCACCGCAAGGTCACAGTGCAGCATAGCAGTAAGAGGGTTCACCCAGACCCCTCAGGACTGGTCCTGTAGGCTTACAGCAGCCCTGCCCCTCTTGCAGGGCACCCCAGGAGGCATCACACATGCCAAACTTGGCCTAAAGGATGATTTTACCTGGCCTAATTTCACTGCAGTTATCTTAGAAGAAAAAGGGATTCAAGCAATCAGTCAGATTTGCCAAAGCACTTGTTCTTTAAATCATGGTATTGGGCTGTGTACCTTATCAGGGCAGAGGCAGGTAAGATATTCTGCCCTTACCATGGCATCTAAGCCAGACTGAAGGAATAAAACACATCCCTGCCATCCCCGTGGGGTCACACATGGTTCTCATCTCTACCTCCACAGCAGCAGCGTGGCAGGGAAGCTTTTGCCAAATACTTTGCACACTCCCCAATGTGGAAAGCGCAAGGGACAACTGAGCTGATGCACCCTGCTCCACTGTATGTGCCCAGCCTGTGCAGAGACCAGCATCCTTTATTTCCCCTCCGACGCAGCCCAACTTAGCTTGCAGTAATAGAGAGGCAGTGGGTCTGCCAACTCACCTGACTTCTTCACCTGCAAAGTCAAACACTTTGGTGATTGTCAGTTTTCCTGTATCTTTTGGCTTCTCAGGCTCTTTTGATTTCTCCTGAAACTTGTTCGCACTCTTTTCTTCCACCTGTGAAATATATGAGGGAAAAGCAAAAAGAATTATAGCCCTGCTAACAGGGAATTCTCCACTTTAGCTCCAGTCTCTCACTAGAGGCCAGAAATCAGAACAGACCCAAAGCAGGAAGTGAAAAATGATAATTAAACAAGCTGTGGTTCAAAAACCAAGCAAGCTAAAGTATAGAGACTGTCCACCCCAAAGTAATTCCAATCATATAGTAAACCCACTAGCACAAGTTACCTAGAAATATACTTAATTTTGATCAAGAATGCAGGAGAAACAACCCATAAGGAACAAGAGTAAGGCTCATTCCCAGAAAACCTTGAGGAGGTTAACTTACATCAACAATGCCTCTATACTTAATCAGTGAGAACTACCACTTTTAACAGTGAGCACTATAAAAAGGACCCTTACATAATCAAGGCAACAACTTCAATTTTGGCTTCTAATCAACACATTCACAGATCTTAAAGACAATTAAGAAGTTCAACAACAACAACAACAACAAAAAGAAAAAAGGAACAGCATCTGTCCAGAAACTAGCTTCAGCTACAGAGGAACTTTCAAACTTTATTCACGGTTTCAGCAATTTTTCTAATAAAAACAGCATTGCTCAGAGGAGAGATTTTCCTCCCTCCTCCTCTCTCATTTTACATATAACTGTCTCAGCTGCTCAGCCAGTAACAACTCGATAGAAAAACAAGTATGAGAGCTCAGCTGAAAAGGACTCTTCCTCTAAAAGTTACAAGCAAAGTAATTACAAAGCCACAGGTGTCCTGTGACTAAACACACTAGCAAATATAAACTTCACACAGTGTTGAGGAGGACTGTGTGTTCAACACGTCTCAGTGCTTCAAGTCGCTGCCAAGCTTCCAAAGAAAGGCACCACCTTGCAACATAGCCTCAGGCCCACAGACAGGACCTCATCAGGACCTTACGTTTTTCCAAGGAAACTCCATGACCAGGAAGGGAGAACAACCACAGCACAGCTCTAGATCCTATGAACAACTCCAAAAGCAGCACACAGACCCAGCCCGCTGCAACCAACCTGCCCCCTGGCTGGGCTCCGTGCTAGGGCTGACGATGAGGAGGGAACAGAGCTTTCCTAAGGCTCAAACCAACAGCTGTTCCTAGCTGCACCAACAATTCTCATCTTTGTGGGACCCATCCCAAAGTCCCAGGCCTGTTACCTTGCTGTTTGGTGTCTCCTGGGCAGCAGTCAGCACTTTGGGTCTCTGCCCCACGTCGCTAAGGAAACTGGCCCAAAGAGCATCCTCTTTCTTCTTTTCTTCTTCCTCTCTGTCCCTTTCGGCCTGTTTTAAGCTGTCCACTTCATCGTCATTTGTCTGAGCCTCGTCTTCTCCGTCGTCCCCTGGCTCTAGCAGGAGGCCTCTTTTCTTCCTCTTCCTGGAAGCAGATGTAGGAGCAAGCGCTAAGCTACCGCGACACCATCTGGGGCCGCGACGAGGGACACAGAGCTTTGGGCTTCCCGCTCACAGTGGATGCCCGGGAGCTTCCCCAGCCCCGCGGGGTCCCTGCATGCGTGGAAGCCCCTGCAAACGCAGGGCGGGCTTCAGGCAGCCCCATAAGCGGCCGACCGTTGCCCGGGGGAGAGGAAGGACCCTCGGAGCCGCCCGGCCGCGGCGCAGCGCGGCCCGCCCGTACCTGCCGGCGGCGCGGCGCGGCCTGGGCGCCGCCTCCTCCGCCACCAGCTCGCCCGCGTCGTCCTCGCTGTACTCCGCACCTGCAACACAGCCCATGAGCGCTCCCCGCCCGCCCGCCAGCGCCCACCCTGGCGCCCCGGCGCCCACCCGAGGGCACGTAGTCCTCGTCCTCTGCCGACGAGTAGTCCTCCGAGGCCGACATGCTGCCCCGCCGCCGGAGCAGCGAGAGGGACGCGACTGCACCTAGAGCGCCCACCCCGGAACCGCGCTACCAGCGCGTGGGCTGCTGGGGAGGGAAGGAAGAGCGACGCCGGGGGAGGAGGGCGGGCCGCGGCGGCGGACATGAAGGCGGCGATTGGCGGAGGGCGCCGCCCGTCACGGTGCGGTGGCGGCGATTGGCTGGCGGCGGCAGGCGGACGCGGCCGGCGGCGGCGCGGAGGGGATGGAGGGCGGCGAGGCCGGCGGCGGCGGGGGCCTGCTGCAGCAGATCCTCAGCCTGCGGCTGGTGCCCCGCGTGGGCAACGGCACCACCACCTACTCCAGCCCCCTCGCCACCTTCCCAGGTAGGCGCGGGGCGGCGGCGGGTGCGGTGGGGCGGCGCGCGCCGTGCCGAGGCCTCACGGTGTCGCCCCCCAGAGATGTGGTACGGCGTGTTCCTGTGGGCGCTCGTCTCCTCGCTCTCCTTCCACGTGCCCGCCGCGCTGCTGGCACTCTTCACGCTGCGCCGCCACAAGTACGGGCGCGTTATGTCACTGAGCCTCCTGCTGATGGGCATCGTGGGACCCATCACGGCCGGCATCCTCACAAGTAGGCGGCGCCGCCCCGCGCGGCGCCCGGGCTCTGCGCAGCGGGGAGCGAGGCGGCTGCTGCCCCCTGCTCTGTGCCCGGCGCGGGAACCTGCCCCTCCGTGACGGCTGTTTCCCTCCTCTGTCAGGTGCTGCCATCGCTGGAGTATACAGAGCTGCGGGGAAAAAAATGATTCCATTCGAAGCCCTCATCCTAGGAGTGGGCCAGACGTTCTGCGTGGTGGTGGTCTCCTTCCTGCGGATTTTGGCCACCCTCTAGCTTTTCTTCAGACCCGAGAGACCCAGAGGGCAAAGGAAAAGCAAAGTGCGTGCCATACACGGTCCCCGTGCTGCGGACAGTGAGGAAGCGCGCCTCGAGGTGCTCCTCGGTGTGCGCTTTCTCTGCAGGTTGAAGGATGCGCTCAGGCACCGTTCCTGCCTCCAAGGTGGTAGCGGACGCTCTGAACAGACCAGATTCTCTTTGCCAACTCTAAGGTGAAAGGTCGTGTGCGCCACAAGCATCTGTTGGGGGAACCTGTTTCTCTAGCTGGCGTAGCAGCCAGTGCTGCTGAGAGCCATGTGTTCACAGGCAGTACTCCCCGCAGCAGATGCTCCCCACCTGCAACACCCTGCTCTGAGGGGCTGTAGTCTGCTTTAGGGTTGGTTGAAGGTAAGGCGAAAAGAGCAAAACTTTGTTACGTTTTGGTAACACTAGGTGCCAAGTGAGATTTATTTTTTCTGGAGGGGAAAAGGGCTTCTGAAAGAGGCTTAGGGACTGTGCGCAGGTGACGAACTGTAGTAGTAATAGGGCATAACTGAAGTGTGCTGCAGCCTGCTTTGGTGTAGAAACATTACTGCAAACAACACAGTGTCTTCAGAGTTTGGTTAATGTTTCAGCCTCTTACTGCTTTGTTTGCAGTGAATCTTAATGTGATTTTTTTTTTAATGAGAAACTTAATTTCCTTTTCTCTCTGGCCCCATTTTTCTTATACCAGATCTTGGTTATAGAGAAGTTAGGGAGCAACAGAAGGAAAAATCATTTTAGCAAGATGGAAATTCATGTTGAAGAGTTGCGGATGTGAATGCTAGGGTAGAGGAAATAATTGTGTAAAAAAAGTATCACTATTTTTGTAAACTTTGATTACCCTGAAACCCTTCAGGCACCATGCACCTTTTGTAGGAGAGGTGAAGCCCAGCTGAGCAAGCATTGCACCCTGCCGCCATGCTGAGAGTCCCTGGGGGTGCAGGTGGCCCTGTTCTTTCTTGGGCTTTGAAAAATATGTGTATTTTTTGAATTTCTTAGTTGTTTTTTTAATTGCTGAAAACACTCTCGTAGGTACTGTGTTACCGGAGATCTGTGCTGATTTCTGCGTCAGTGGCTGGTGTATTTAGAATTCAGCACGGTGCTTGTGTGACTGTTCCGGGCCAGACAGCTTGCACCCCTGGTGTCAGGTTGTTGTCCCTCACTGTTTTGCAAGTGCAGAGGCACGACAGGTTTTACATTATAAAAATACTTAGCCAGCAGTGTCCTGGCAGATTGTCTGCTTGATAGGGACCCTGAAGAGCCCTGGTGACTGCTGTGTTTCAGTGACAAGCTGTATGAACATATTCTTATGACTGACCCTTAGCAGCAGGCCATGTGGCCTTTCCTTATGAAATGTTTTAATTATTTAAGTAACTTTTAACCAATTTGGAGCTCTCCCTTCTCACCTGGAGGCAGTGTGATCAGGGCTCTTGTGTAGCAAGCTGGGTGCTTTTGGGGTGTCCCTTGGGGAAGCTGAGCTTGAATCTCCAGGATTTTGCTGGGCAGTGTAGCCAGCAGTGTTGCTGTGGTCCAGGGCATGGTCCTTGGGCTGCTGAAGGAAGCTGTGTACACAGAAGAGCAGGTTCCAAGGACACACTTCCCATGTATGTTTTTCCTGAGCTTGTTCGGTTTCCAGACCAGCTTCCCTGTTCTACCTGCTCTTCTGTAAGGCCGGTTCCTTTCTGTGAACTTCATGTCCTCAGCACTGAGACAGGGTCAGGCATTTATCATGAGAAATAAATTGAAATGCTAGGACTGATCTCAAATGGTCCATCTGGTGGAGAGAACTGCTCTTCAGGAGCTGTTTAACGAAAAGTAATCCAAGGAATAAAGCTGTGCAATTTAGGAAATACTTCAGTGTGAATCCTCAGGTGGGTACAGGTCTAGCTGTTCACAAAGGGGAGAACCTCAGCAGAAGAGCTTGGGGTCAATTACAACCAGTCTCCAAGCAGCTTCCCCCTCTGCTGCAGCAGCTCGTGCAGAAGGGGAAGGGAGGGCGGCCCTGGCTCCGTGCAGAAAATGAGGCAATACTCCTTGAAGGAGCCTTTGAGGAAGGAGGGCCTCCAGTCCAACATGGTGGTTTCAGGATGTGCTGATGTGCTTTAGACTTTGTACTTCACCACCTACTGCAACAGACACATCTTTCTATGATAAAGCTGTGTAAATTTTATTTTTCTACTGACATATCTGATATTGGTGATTGCCAGTAAATTCTATAATGATTAAATTGGGTTGAGTTTCTCACCTTAACCCATCTTGGCGGGTCTCAGCTTGGGGGCAACAGCTGAAGCCCACTCCTGCCATAAATGGAATTGCAGCAGGTTCAGTGTGTTCCTTTCTCCTGCTTTTGGTCCTTTGATTGCTTCCACCTGTCCTTGCTCCCCTGAAGCCTGGGGCATGTGTGCACCCAGCAACTCCCTTGACAAGCCCCACTGATGCTGCAGCTTCTTTGCCCAGTTTCCTCTGCTGACTGCTCTTACTGAGGAGGCTGGAATGTGATAAAGAAGAGCACTGCAGAGCTGCAATCCCAAAGCTTTCTGCCACCTCCTTCCTGCAGCCAGTGCTGCCTCTTGCGGGCGGCCTCGCCTGGTTGTAGCAAAGGAAGGTGCTGGGGCCCCTGCAGCTGTACAGACGCTGCCTACCACCTGCAACACCGTGAAGGGGAGCGGGCACCTGAGCACGGCGAGGGCAGCTGCCCCGCACGCAGCCCCACGGGGGTGGCTGAGGGCTTGGTGGTGGGGAGCAGAGCCGGGTGGGAGCAGGCAGCAGGGCAGCCCTCCCCCGCGCAGGGCCCAGAGCCAGCCCCGGGGAAGAGCCCCCGCCGGGAAGGGCCCAGCCCAAGGACCAGCCCTCGCTGAGCCTCCTGCCAGCATCACTCAGCAGACAGCAGGGACGCAGCGGGCCCTGCGCTGTCCCCAGTGTGAGCCAGCCCGCACGCGCGCGCAGCCTCACCTGCCTCCTGCGCCTGCGAGTGCCTCCGTTCACGCCAGCTCCAGGCAGAGTCCTGCGGGCACAGGGGCAGTGGCAGCGTGAGCACGGCCTTGGCCGAGCCCGCCCTACCTGGCCCAGCGCTGTGCAAGGTTGGACGCCCTCCTGCAGGGCGCACAGGGGAGGCCCCGCAGCTCCCTCTTACCTTCCGGTGCTTGGTAGAGTGGCTACGCCTCCTGTCCAGAGCCTCTAGGAACAGTAAGAGCGTTCAGAAGCACTCGCTGGGCACCCCATAAAGGGCGCCCTATATTTGCTCCATCCCTTAGACCCCGTCACACTGGTTGCGTCCACCTCAGCCTTCCCTCCTCCATGCTTACCAGGCCCAGCTCTCACGGCCTTGCAGGGCCTCCCCTGCCCGCAGTCCTTGAGGACTGCACCAGAGCACGGCCCAACACGCGGGCTGCAGGACTTGCTGCCAAGCTGGGGCTGGGGGAATGGGCACAGGCCCCTCTGTTTGTTAGCACAGATGGCGGCAGACCCATGTCCAGAACTACTCAGCGCAGCCTGCGCCACAGTGGCCCCAGTCACACACCCGTCACAACTAGGGGGACACGGGAGCAGCCCCACGTTAAGGTCTAACGGCGACACTCGCTGGGCAGGAGCTCCCGGGAGCCGGGCAAGGATATGTTCCTCCTGCGGGAGCAGGTCCGGGACCCCGCGGCGGCTGCGGCTCGGGTCCGCTGTGTCCGCCCGGCGCCTTCGAGAAGCTCCAGCCAATCAGCGCGCGGCTCCCGGCCCTGCCCTTTTATGGCAGGAGCGGCCGTTGCCCTCGCGGGCGGTCGGGGCTGGTGGGCGGTGCCGCCCGGAGTGGGACGTGAGGGGGGCAGCCGCGGGAGGAGAAGGTGCCAGCAGGCTGGCGCGCGGGTACCCCGCGCCTCGGCCGGGAAGGACCCCGACACCCGGCGCGGGGAGCCGGCAACTGCGTGACCGACCACCCGATTTGAGCTTTTGTCTGAGGGTTATGTGGAAAATCTGACTGTCAAATTTTAAAAAATGCCGTTTAATGTTCCCATTCATCGTTTCCACTCCACCAGAGCCCTGGGGGTGAGAAGAGGTATGCAAGCCCAGAGTAGTCATGAAACCTTGAAGAACCTCTCCTGTAAAGTGAGTGCCTCTGTCTGAAACTTATCACATCAGTCAACACATATCATAGAATCATTTGCTGCCAGTGGTGTTTCTTTCCCTTCTGTGACCAAGACCGGCTCTCCTGGTCCTGCAAAATCCAAGGGCAGGGTCTGTGCGAGCTGGACGTGTTGGAGAGGCTTTACAGGAGAAAGTGCTCTGGGCACATACTGATCACTTACCTCTCCCTCCCTGCCCGGTTGGGTGTTAGCAGTGTAGGGAATCCCAAACATTATTTCAAAGGGGGACAGTTGAATGTCTCCTCTAGGTTTTGTTCTTTTGTTCTCCGACATCCACATATAATTCAGATTCTTTCTGTGGGTCCCAAAGAACCAAAGCCGGAGCCTTTGTCAGTTTATCTTTTAATTTTCTAAAGCTCTGTGCTCTTTCTCATGACCATACCACAACACCGGGGCTGTCTTGGGTTGAAAAGTAATGCCGTGGTATAGCTAAAGTAGAAAAATGTTCAACCCAGGCTCTGCCGTATCCCATTAGCCCTAGGAACTGCTGGAGCTCTTTCTTAGTCCTGGGTAACGGTACTTCTAAAAGTCCCTGAATTCTTGCTGGGCCAAGGCGTTGTAGACTTCCAGTCAAAATATGCCCCAAATATTTGACCCTTCTGTCCACCATTTGCTCTTTCTTTTCAGACACCCCCTGGCCTTTTTGCGCCAAGAAACCGGGCAACTTCACAGTGGCTTCCTCCACCACCCTGCGTTGTTCCCCTGATAGGAGCGAGTCATCCACATACTGCAATAACCTAACTCCTGGGGATGGGGTAAATTCCTGCAATATTTTCTGCCGGGCTTGTCCAAATAGGACCAGTGCCTCGCTGTATCCTTGTGGGAGGACCGTCCACGTCAACTGTTGTTTTATCGTTTTTCCTCCCTCCTCTTGTTCCCATTCAAAGGCAAAATGCTGTTTACTACCCTCTGTGAGAGGGCATCCCCGAAAAGCATCTTTCAAATCAAGTAGTGAATCGCACTGATATGAAGAGGGGGCTCTGGTTTACTATTCCCTAGGTTCTGTCCGGTTTCCTGACTGGCAGAATGGGGGTGTTATACAGAGACATACATGGCTTCAAAAGTCCTGCTCCCATCTGGGACTCAATAACAGGTTCCTTCCCTTCTGAAAATTAGGACACTGCAGGGCACACTGCTGCTTCACGGGTACCTTGTTGTCAGCCAGCACCTCCATATCCCTCTCCGCGGAGCCGCTTTCCAGCAGGTCAGCCCCTAACCTGTACTGGTGCCTGGGGTTATTCCTCCCCAGGTGCTTGACCCCAGGTGCACTTGTCGCGGTTGAACCTCATGAGGTTCCTCTCTGCCCTCTCTGCTCTTTTCCCTAATCTTCCTTTTGCCTCTGATATATTTGAAGAAGCTCTTCTTGGTAGCTTTAACATCCCTTGCCAGGTTTAATCACAAAGGCACCTTGGTCTTCCAAGCACCTCTGAGCAGGGACTCCATGACCTCTCGGGCCTCCTGCTCTGCTGCTCTCCTGAGGGCTGTGCTGGTGCTGGCCCTGGCAGAGCTGGGAGACCCAAGCAAGGACACAGGCTCCTGCCCAGTCCTCACCAGCTCCTTCTCCCAACCCTGCACCTCCTCGGTCCCCTCGTGGTGCTCCCAGCTCAGGCTGCCCGGACTCATGGCAGAGATGAGTAGGCACCACCCTGCAAGCAGGGGCTCCCAACAAGGCCGAACCCAGCATCGGATCACGGCCAGGGTCAGAGCAGGCTCCAAGGACTCATGACCTTGGCTTCCTACCACTGCTTGCCCAGGCACAGCTCCAGCTCCTGCCTCTCTGCCCCAGCCAGCAAAACTGCCGGAGTTTGAAGCCCAGGGAGGCAGGTGGTGTGAGGCCATCGTTGTCCAGTCCCATGGCCACAGAAAACCTGCACTGCGTCTCCATCAACACCAGGTCCCCCCAGCCTTCCCAAAGGGAGACACAAAGCATTCCCAACGTTTTCCTTTCAACACTCCCTCGTGTTCCAGAGCTCGCCTAGGTCTGCGCTTGCAGACTGTGAGGGTAAAGGGGCAGGGGGGCCTGCGAGCCAGGAACAGAGGACGCAGCTCAGCCCCAAATGCAGCGCTACCCGACCACATGGGTGTCATGAAGCCACAGCCTTGGGGAACAGTGAACCCATGTCGGAAGGAGCAGTGATTGAGAGCAGCAAAGGCATTTTTCCTAGGGGAGATGTGGCCTGTAACCGCTAGAGCTTCCAGCAACAATGTGATTAGTTCTTACCCAAGCCCTTAGGAGAGTGCACCTTGAAACTGAAGCTGTCCTGAAAAATTCATCTCCCAAGGGCAATGGGTGATTCAGGGCACTTTATTGGCAGTAAAAGGTCAGAACATTTTCTTGGTTTCCTCTGGTGAGGATGACTGGAGGACGCAGGTCTTGAGAGAGGGTCTCCAGCCAGGCCATGTAGAGGGAGCTGGGGCAGCGACCCTTGCGGCCAATGGGCATTGTGCTGTGGAGGCAGAGAAAGAGGAGTGAAGGGAACGAGGTGCAAGAAACCCTTAGCCAGCCCTGCAGACACAGCAGTTTGTTCCTCTTTGACATGTAGGTGCCAATTTGCAATTATAAAAATATCATTCCTCCCTCCCCCAAAAAAACAAAGATGTGAAAGAGCAGCTACCACCTACATTGCAATAAGCGCTGCATCCCGTGAGTAATCCAGCAAGATCTCATTCAGCCGCACTTGCCGAAGGGACTAAGGAGCAAAGGCAGAGCAATCCACCGTCACAGAGCAACCGCTGAGGCAGTGGCAAAGGGACCAGAGCCCTCACGCCCGGCCGAGCATGGCCACATCTGTCTGGGCTAGAAAGGGGCCCCCTACCTTCGCTCTATTTTTATTGACCTCCTCATCAGAAATCTTCCAGGGAGAGTCATGCCGCATTTCGTTCACCACCGCCTCATCTTTAAACCCATCGTTCAGCCTGAAGGGAGCAATCAGGTCGTCAAACCTCTTGATGCTGAAAAACAAGCACATGGCATCACCGAAAAGGGCCCAAGGAGCTTCTGCCGTCCTGGGCAAGTGTGGCCAGTCCCTGGGGTTCATGAGAGGGGCTCACTGCTGAGGGCAGCCCCAGAAACCGAGCTCTTCTGCTGCCTGACCCCTCTGTGCTGGAACAGGAGGGGACCCACACAAAATGTGGCTGGTGGAGAGCAAAGTGGCGAGGGGACAGGAGGGACCCTATGGTCCTAGGCACACACTCATGCATGTGCACTGGTACCGGCCTGAAATGGGTTAGGAGAAAGCTGTGGAAGCGAGTTACTGCTCAGGCCGGGGGTTCTGGTTGATGTCTGGCAGGATGTGGACCTCATGAAAGCCCAGGCGGAACTTGCTCAGCAGCGACACGATCCTGCCGACAAAAGGAGGGAGTTTCAAAAAAACCCATTAAGTCTCTTTAGAGTGAGAAATTTCCCTAAGCATTTTCCCAGCTGTCTTGACGAACTGAAAATGTTCATCAGTCCTGGGGAGAGCAGAGTCTGCCACCATGGCCTCACTGCACAACTTCACCCCATCTCCCCTTGCCACCTCTCAAGATACTGCTGCTGCTCACATACAACCCGCTTCTGGCCTCATTCCCAGAGGAAAAAATCCTGCATGTGCCCTAGCTTGCATTTTCCCTCCCTACTTCCACATTTTCTGCCTCTGAATTTCCCAAGGCGTTAGGCTGCTGCTCCAAAAGTAACTTGGATTGGGCTCCTCCCTGCTCCCTTTAGGACCCTTGGGTAGGGCAGGAGAAAGTGACCATGGCTGGGCCCTCACTTACGCCTTCCTCTCTTCGTCCATCCTGTTGATCTGCCCGCCGACAAATACCCGTATTTTGCACTTTCCCCACCGCTTCTTGCGCCCAAGGAGATAGGGAATGAGGAGCGTGAGCCCTGCCGGAGAGCACAGTGAGCGCTCAGCCTGCCGGCTTGTGCGCAGCGGCTGAATGCTGGCGAGAACTGCAGCCCGAGCAATGGAGCAGACCCTGAGGGCTTGTTAGCGTTCTGCCGACATGAGATGCTCCCGGCACCATGTGGAAAGGAGATGGCGTAAAGGGTGTGTATTAGTTAAAGAGAAAAGTTACCTCCATCATCAAAGAGCCAGTAAATGTCAATGGTCTTTTTGCCCTGTCCAGTCTGGAAGATGGTGTTTGCCTGTTGTCCAGCTACCAAGGCATCGGGGTCCACTGGAAAGGCAAGAAAGAGTCCTGGCATGAGCCAGAGAGACCTGCAACCCGCCGGCTCAGTGCTCGCAGCAGGAGTGTCCGCAGCCGGCGGGACAAGGGTTGGAGTGAGCAGCAGCAGTTGCCACAAAGGGAAACAGCTGCCAGGACGGCCGGGTCAGCAAGGGGAGGAAATAGCTTGTGTGAGACTGGTTAGAAGGGTTGTTCATAAGGAACCTCATCAGACTGACATGTGCCAATGATGGGGGCTGCCGTGCCACCAGTTCCACTCTCCTTGGGGTCCTCTGCTGGCTCAAATATGGGGTTAACTGGGAGGGAGGAAAAGAGCAGAACAAGGCGGTGAGAACAGCATTATCGGCCAGGAGGAACAGTGCTGCCACCCAGCCACCCCCATGCGGATCCTTGGAGGAGTTTGGCCTGATGGTGGGGTCTGCTGTAGGTGGCATTTGCTGTGGTCCAGCACGAGGGATGCACACAGCCCTTCTGAATGCCTTGGCAGAGCCCCAGGAGTTGGGCCCCACAGAGATGCGGGGCCCGTGCACAGCCTGCGGACGCTGTGCTGGGTGATGTGAGCGGAGCACTGCACAGCTCGTGCGCGGGCACTCTCAGCCCAGGTGCCGCATCCAGGTCCCTGGCGCTGAGCTGCACTGGCCACCCAGAAACTAGCTGCTTGCTTTCCCCTAAGGAGAAGAAGATGCGGGGGAACACACTGCAGGCAGAGCCAGCTCCGGACAAGAGTAACGTCTGCCCTCCAGCTGGGTGCCAGTGGATGCTTACTGTGAGCCTGCATCATTCTAGAGATGTCCAGCCCTTCCTTCGTCCTCATTAAGCACACACCGTACTTGAAATCAAAGGCATCACTGGAGGGAGAGTGAGAAGGCAGTTAATGTTGACTGACTTGTATGTGACAGCCCCACGGGAGCATGGAGTGACCTGCTTGTGCTGTACAGTCCCTGGAACCCTTCTATGAAAGGCAGTTTCATAGTCTGCTCATGGCACGGCCCAAGTCTTTGATGGTGATTCTCACAGAAATTTAAAAAAAAAAAGCAATCCACCTCTTCCAGCCCAGAGCAGTAACTAAACCCTTCCATACTTGCAGTTTCTGCCCTGAGTTTTCATGCCAGTCCTTGCTCTTTTAAGGAAAATAAGTTGCCTCACTTTACCACCAGCAGCCAGCAAAGGGAAGGCACCCCACACGTGCCACCCATCAGCACCCACCCTTCTGCCAGGTGTTGCCCCATGCCACCAAGTCAGCGATGGACCTGAAGGCACTGAGCCAGCTCTCAGGTCTCTAGATCCAGCTTGCTTCTGCCAGCAAGAGACCAACTAGGCACCAGCACCACCATTTCTCCATGTAATCATTCCATCGCCAAAGCAAGTTACATGAGCAGTCAACCCATCTGCTTCCCAGCGTACTGCAGGATTCCTACGTAATCCTCCACGGTCTGCGGGTGCGCTGTCCGCCAGTTCCTCTTGTACCCCAGGGCTAGGATGTTGGGTCTCATCTTACCAAGACCTGAAGCCTAGGAAAAAAAGGAAGGATATTTATTTTGATGTCTCTCCATGGAGATGGACAGACATGGGTGTTGCTGTTCTGCATGTGCGAGAACGCTGGGTCCAACCTAGCAAAGCACAGCAGCAGCAGAAGAGACAGGGCTGCAGGCAAGCGTTGCGAAAAGGAGCAGTGGTGGAAAGGGAGCAAAGAGGGGTCATGTAGTTCAGGAGAACGGTCAGGAAATGGAAGAGAGGGGCCAGGAAGAATCAGTGTCAGATGTTAACTGTCGCTTCCAATCAGCCCTGAGCAGATATATAGGTACCAGCAAACCTGACCTGTCCCTCTTGAACTCACTGACAACTCATGAGCAGAAGCAATAAAGCAATCCCAACCCATGTTACCTACAAGGCTGGGGCTGAGCTGCTTTGCAGTTCTACCTGTATAAGTATTTGAACTCCACTTCTCAAATCCTCAGCTACCACATCTGTATAAAAAGCCTTGATCTTCCTCTTGATGAGCCACTTGGTATGGCCTTCAGACGTTAGCCTGGATTCTGGCATCTTCTGTTTCCGTGATCCCTGTTGGGAAGTAAGAGGAAAGGGTACGGCAGCAGCATTAGTGTTTGGGCCATAAACAACAGCAATGCCTTTGTAACTGATGACTTTATCGCAAAGGAACTTCATTTCCCCCGTTCTCAAATCACTGATAAGACTTGGATTTAACCACTGCATGCATGGAAATCTGCATTACCAAAGTGCCAGTGAAGATAGCCAGCAGTTGACACATACCATGCCAGTCCTCACATAATGAATCCCCCTTTGCAAAACAGATGGAGTTTGTTCCATGCCATGTTTCCTGAACAGCTGATGCAAATATCAGCTCCTGAGGTTTCAAAATACCTGTCTGTGGTATAAGACAAAATGTCACATCTACTTGGGGGTCAAAGTGCATCATGTTGGGCTGAGTCCTGAAGCCTTTGACTCTAGTGGTGTCAGCAGCAAAATGTCCATTGAAGATAATGCTGGCTGGAGACAGTCCTAACCTACGATCTCCTGTTTATCAACATTTCCTCTGACAAGTGACTCACCACAACTGGAAGACTTCCCTAGAAACAGCACGCTCTGGACTTTGATGCATCCAGCATGCCTGAACCACAGGCTTGGAAGCATCAGCCTAACAGCATCAGGCCAGACAGTGGCTGCAGCCTGGTGGCCTTGCTGCAGGCCAGCCTGAATGCGCCCACATCGCCGCTGACGTGGCTCGCTGCAAGCAGCCCTGCTCCTGCCACTCCTCAGGGGAACACAAAAAGCTCTTCTCCCCATTTGATCTTGAAGAGCTGAACTCGCTAGAGCACAACCTCATCCTCTAATCAATGCCCTTCTGCCACAAGAGCAACATCTGATCTTTGCTTTGTCAGTTTAGCTGCGACGGGAGGCTATTAGCCCACAGCGGAGGTGTGGCACATCACCAATATTGCTTAATGAGCCAGAGAGACTGCTGGCAGGAACAGTCTTGCTTTTAAGTCATCGTTAGGTAGCACATAAGCATACATATTTAAATCACTGGCCCAGTGATCCAGTCATGACGCAATCATGATTTTTCTAACGTGTTTTCTAGACCACCTCCCATGGACTGCCAGTTTCCCAAATGTATTTTTTATGTAGCCTGATTTTCTCCTTTCTTTCTCTCTCGCATGCAGCAAGAACTTTGCAAGCTGCTCTCTCACCAGCTGTGTCACCACAGCTCTATCGCTCAGCAGTCATGGCAGAGTGGCCCTTGCTGTCCCAAACTCGGTGTGTCTGGATTCTGAAACGCAGTTCCTCAGACTTGAACAAGGTCAAAAAACTGACACCAAAAACTAAAAATACCTGCTGCTACAGATGTCCAAATCCTGAGGTCTGACTAGCCCTTATCTCCTGTGTCACGACTGTCATCCCTTTGAGGGAGCACAGAGCAGCACTCTGTGAATACTCACTATCAACACGTTCCCACAGATCATCAAGCTGAGATTCTTTGTGAAAGTGCCCACAAAATCCACTAGAGCTGGACGGAAATTGGGAGGGCCAGTTAAGACCAGGCATTGAGGTCTGTGGAGAAAGCAAGCAGGGGGATGCTGTTATTTTACAGTACGGTGTCACTAAGCCTCTCTGAAGGGAATCGTCTCTCTCATCCTATGTGTGGCTAACAACACTAGGAAGCATCTTTGGGATGAGACAAAAGCATGTGGCTAAGGGGTTTCAATCCTGCGGGACCATAAGAGAACGAGGGCTCTGCATCTAGTTGGGCTGGGAAAGGTAATGAGAAGGGGCCTCCCCATACCTGCAACTCAGCCCATAAGCCAAAGCTGCTGGGAAGACCTGTGCTGCAGAAGCCGGTCGGCCCATTTTTGCTGGAGCCAGATGCGCTGAGGGCCAAAACAAGGACATGGCCATAGAGAGGAACCTGCCCTGGGTTTGTAGGAGGAGAAGGAGGCAATCTCATCTCGCCTTTGGCCTCCACTAAGTTTTGAGCACCGAGCGGAAGCAGCACTTGCCTGTAGTTCTTAACGTGCTCGTCCACTTCACTGAGTCCCACGGAGTAGGTCAGGGCCAGGTTGTAGGAGCTTGCTTGCACGGACGAGCCCCAGTTCACATCTGTGGCGGCAACGATCACGCACAACAGAAAAGTGAGAGGGACTGGCTGGGTTGGACCTGAGCTATGAGCTGCTGCAGGCAGGTGCTCCAGAAGCTCAGGAGACCATGCAGAACAAGCGGCCTTCACCCAGGGCCCTCTGCACAGCCCCTCATACCGGCACTACCTGCAGTGTCAGAAGCCCCTGCTGTGCACCTGGCTTTTTGTAGAGCACGTATCCCAGGAGGAAGACGACGATGCCGAAGGCTATCAGGGCAGCCCACCATGTCAGCAGGAACATGATCACAACGGACACAGTCGCTCCAAACAGAGCAGCCCACTTGCTGTAGTACCGGAACGACGGCCTCCATCCTGCACACAAGAACAGATGGTGCCCGCTGCCCGTCTCTCCTTTGGCCTGAGAGATGAGGAGCCGGCATGGCCAGGTCCCACGCGTCCCTTCAGTGCTGCGCAGCCCACCTGGCGAGTTGGTGATGGAGGCGTGGAAGCAGCTGAAGTTGATGAGCGCGTAGGAGCACAGGAAGAAGTTGGAGATGATGGGGGCGATGGAGTTGAGTTCAGCTGCAGGGAGACACAGAGACACCCTTCATGCTGGAGCCACCGGGAAGCACACTGAGGCCTCGCTATGCAGGAGGAGACTGACACACAGCTGTGTGGGGGCAAGAGGTGCGTGAGGCCAGGGGAAGCACCTACCGATCAGGATGAAGCCCACAGCAATGGCGTAGGTGAGGAGGTACCCACGGATGGGCTCACTGTTCTTCCCATAGCCCTTCCCAAAGAAGCCGATGAGAGGGTAGAGTTGGTCCTTGCAGAGGCACTGTGGGAAGAAGTGCTGCAATTGGGGACAGGCTTGGGAGTGCAGGACGCTGCACACAAGTGAAGACCTGGCCATGCAGGTTATTTCCAGAAAGAAGCATGGAGCTGGCTGGGCAGTGACCGGCCCCTGGGTGGGCAGCAGCCCATGGTGCAAAGGGCACGCTGGTGCACGTGGCACTAACGAGGAGGTGAGGGCGCATTCCACTCTGCCTGTGAACCTGCCTCGTTCGTGCTGTGCTTGGCTCTGTGAGGCTCTCTCTGAGCTCTCAGGCTTTTCTTTTAAAGCTGGGGTGATGGGAGGCACCAGCAGCTCTTTCCCTGGCCTCTGCCCTGCCCTGGCACCATCCTGCTGCCCCCATCTTTGGACTGCTTCTCACCTGAAAGACTTTTGGGGCTGAGACAAGGCAGGCCAGTGCCGAGGACAAGGTAGCACCAAAGATCCCAGCTGTGATGAGGGGGCCGAACCCGGACACCATGCTCATGCTCTAACGGAAAACCAGGTGGTCAGACCTCTGGGGCACCCCAGCACATCAGTCCCGGGAGCCTCCCCGCCCCGGTCAGCCCCGCTCCGTGTCCTCAGCACTACCTGGTAATAGTTGCTGAGTCCATAGCGACAGCTCTGCTTCTGGGCACACTCAGTGAAGTTCCACCCAAGGCCGCACGCCAGCCCCTCGCAGCCCAGTGAGCCAGTGCCTGTGGTGTCGTTGAGGTTCCCGGAGGCATCACGGACCACGCAGGCGCCTGCCAGAGCACAGTCCCTTTCACTCCCCCTCTCTCCTTCCTGCAGGCTCCCGTCCTGGGGGTTGCACGGGCCGCGTGCAGAGTCGAACTGTGGACGGCTTCTCGGTGCCCTGGCCTTTTTGGGCAGGTACTGCTGGCTGCAGGTTTGTGCAACCCAGACCCAGGTCCCTATAGGGCTTTTGCTTCCCTAGTCCCTTAAATTCGCACTGTGGGGCTGCCCTTCTGCAGGAGACTTGACCAGGGAGCTGCAACAAAGTCATGAATCATTGCCAAAACACTCTGTTTTGCCATGCAGAAGATTTTTCTCCTTGAAACCTACCAGGACCAGCACAAGCATCTGCAAGCACTCGGATCAGAGAACTGATCCTCATCTGTACAGCTTACTCCCAGCTCCCATGGACCATCCGTCCCCTGCATCCCGCCAGGCTTCCCATGCCCATGCATGTCCTTGGGATCGGCACCAAGCTTGCCATGTAGCACGCCGCTTACCGATCGTAGCAGAAATCACCAGGTAGGACACCGTGGTCCAGAATATAGCCATCAGGGTGCCTTTAGGAATGGCCACAGCGGGATCCTGCCCCAGGGAATTGCGAGGAGTTATAAAACAGCTTTCCTGGAGTACCACCAAATTGTACTTAATTTTGGCTGCTTTATGAAAGGAGCTATATATCTCTGCAACAAAAGGCCTCAGGGCAGCTCTTGGCCTAGCAGGGTGCAGATTACCATGGCTAGGCTGTACATTGTCCCATCAGCTCCAGAGGGTCTGCCCCTGCTAGGCTCCCTTCTCCTAGAAGTGCCCGCTCAGGTAGGAACAGTCAAGACATACCTTCAAATCACCTGAAATGTTAGCTCCTGCCAAGATGCCAGTTGCTGATGGAAAGAAAATAGAAAACAAACCGAAGAAGGTGCCCTCAGGTCCACGCCAGTTGGGCACAAAGTTCTGGGCAAAAATGTCAGCTGGGGGAAGAAGCAGAGAAGAAGCATTTCCATATAATTCTTCAGATCAGGGTCTTCCCATCTGCTTTTCTCTTGTTTTAAGCATGTGAGTTTTGGATTGCTGTTTCCGTCCTTTGACCGCAGCAGGGGCATGTGGAAGGAGAGATGGGCACTGATATAACACATAATGCCTGCCTGCGGGGCTCGATCTGGGGAAGGAGCCTCATTTAGGATTATTTCAAAAACAAAATACAGTGTGATTCAGTTTGAAGAGGAACATCTCATTGCTGCCTAAACGAGCACTGCCAGAGATCCATCAGCTCTCGCAGCGGACAAGCACTTTTCCATAGTAATTTTCTCCCAAAATGGCAACAAACAGCCAGGCTTCAGCTCTCTGCTTTGATCTTCTGCTGCGTCTAGTGTCATTGCAACACAGGGCAGACTCACCTCTGTAGCTGAAGAAACCCTTCGCTTGCTTCTCTGCCGTGGCTGGGATCACCGTCCCCACCAGGTAGTTTATGAAGGAAACCAAGATGACCAGGAAGAACAATACTTGTGCCTGAGAGATCAGAAAGATTCAGAGGGTCAGCTTTTTGGATATGAGGCCACTGCGAATGCTACCCAGAGTGAAAACCATGAGAAGAAATCCCAGTGCGTGCTCAGGCAACTGGTGGGAGCTACGAACATGGCATAATTGAGTCTTTTGACCTCTCAGGCTGCTGCTCCAGGCTGCCACAGTGCTCTGCCATTCTAGCGAGCTGGTGTTAGGGTCCCCTCCTTCCCCCTACCTTGGAGCGGGGGCAGGCTTTGGGCTCCCCCAGTCCCCTTCTCGCCTTTTGGTGATCCTAGAGCAGCGTCTCCACTGGGTATCTTGGGAAATGTAGGAATTGGGAGCAATCCCCTGACTGCAAGAGCTTCTCAAGTTCTTTGTAGCAGACAGGCAGGGCTCCGCCAAGTATTGAAGCAAGTGGCAGCAGCTTATACACTGGCCAAAATTCCCTCTGCAGTCTTTGGGACCCTGCTTGGGCTGGTTCATCCCGAGAAATGAGCATTACCTTGGCCTCCCACTCCATCCCCGCCAACGAAATGCCAAGCAGCACGGTGACTGTGATGACCCCGATGATGCGGATGTCGTTGGTGGGGTCTACGATGAGAGAGTTATATTCCTGAGAAGGAAAGCACACATCAGTCTCCTGCCAGCCTGGGACACAGCCCACCACCACCACAGACCTTCTCCAGATCCTTTAGCTAATACATACAGAAAACACGATAAAAGCGGGAGCACAAAGCCACCCTGCTTTTGCTCTAGCATGCCAGGAGCATTTCCAGAGAGAGCCACTTTAAACCCGCTTTGGGCAGCAGTCCTCCAGATTTCTGTGCTATGGTGTCACGCTGTGGCTTCTGGCCACACTGGTGCTTCAGCCAGGAAGGCACCTTCCAGCTCCTCTCAGTTCTCAGGGAGCTCTGAGCACTACCCAGATCACAGTTTGTCAAGTGGTGAATGCTCACCCAGGGGTACAGCTCTTGCAGGAGTCATCTCCAAAAACACTAGTGAAAAGAAACGTCAAGAATAAAAATATCAACTCTAATTTCCAAAGGAAAGGATGTATTATAGCAATTAGCTGCAAGGTTGGAACAGGGGAGGTGCCTTATCTAACCACCAAGGATTTCCACCAGTTTGAGCTGCCGAAGGCTGATGGGCAGCATTCCAGCATTAACACAGCACCCAATAACTAACTCAGCTACTCCCTTGTGTTGGCTCTGCGAGGGGCAAGCACCCAGCAAGCTTGCACTTCACTGCATCCCACAAACAGAGATGCAGGAGGGTGGGTTTGCAGCAACACAGGAGCTGGTTACGAAAGGCCTGGAGACAGGGAGGTGCTGTGGATGGGGTCTGCACGGCACACCTTGTTTCGTACCTGCAGCAGATCACGGACCGTTTCTGCAAAGCCCACCGTGTGCATGGCCACTGCTACTGCATTTGCAAAGGCAAAAATCAGACCAATAGAACCGCCCAGCTCCGGTCCAAGGCTTCTTGAGATAAGGAAGTAGGTGCCCCCTAGTGCAGTGGAAATGCCTTGTGAAATCAGCAGCTTCCTCTCCTCCTCGCCCACCCACCCCTCACTCAGAGCATCTGACTCTTGGTCATGAGAGATAGCCAAGAGATTTTTACCAATGAATAAGAGCTTTTTCAGAGTGATAGAACTGCATCTCTACCACCCCAGTTGCTTGCTTAGGCTTCCATTTTTGGGCTACTTCTCACTTCTGCTCTGTCTTTCTATGATATTTCCATATCCAAGCCAAAGTGCAGAGACCCAAACTACGCAGAACGTGACAGTGCTGCTGGCAAAGGTGGGATAAAATCTCTCCCTCCATATTTCATTATGAGGGTGTCTCAAGGAGGAAAGGAGCAGAGCTCCTCAGGCAAGGCGCTCTAGCCATCAATGTTGAGTCTGCGTCAACAGAAGCTGTAGCGTAGGAATGTTCTGGTGAGGCTGAACCTCTGTGGAGCAGAAGGGCAATCACTTGTGGTCCTGAGCTGCCTGTTATATGTAAGCCCAGCCCTTATATCTCACTGTGTGTGGGGATGTTCATGGCTGTTGGGCAACTTGAGGCTGAAATCCCCCTGCCTGGGCTAGCAGGCCAAGGGGAGCCCCTCCCTGTGGGGTTGTTGGGGCTTGTAGCTGGGGGCAGTTCCCAAGGCTCCCAAGACATGCAGCAGGACACGAGGGCAGAGTGAGAGCTGGGCAGGACATTACCTGATTTCACTTTGCCGTTGGTGGATATGGCAGAGATGGACAAGCCAGTGATGGTGGTCACTGTCACAGACATCAGGATGATCAGCCATGTGAGCGCTGCAGCAAGGAGAGACGGGCTTTGCACTGGCACCTCCAGCTTATCCCCAGCTTGCATGGCCCCAGGGTACCTTCACAGCCACCGCCTCAACCCAGGTGCCTCTAAGCACTGTTTCTCGTCCCCTGACCGGTGCTCAATGCCACCAACACCTCCACTCCCACCTGCTTTGGGCCACACAGAGAGCAAAGGCTGAGCCTGCACTAAGCAGTACTGTGAGAATAGAGCAGTACCCACCGATCCCTGCCTGGGCCGTGATCCAGGGCAAGCGCAGGTAGAGAATCACTCCCCAGATATTCAGCATGCAGCGAATCTGAAGCAGGCACAGAGAGGGGGTACATACCGTGAGCACGGGCGCTGCAGCCTGCGCGGTGGGAAACAGGCACCTGGAGACTCGGAGAGCCATGTTAGACCCTCTGGTCTGGCAATAAAGGTGTCTCCAGAGGCTTAAAGATGACCCATAAAGTCATCAAAAAATAGGTGCTTGCAAAACATACATATATATATATATTTACACGTATGTGTATATATACACGAAAAAAATTCAAGATACGCTGGCCAGGTCGCTGCCATGGGCTGGGTTCCAGGGGAGGGACAGCAGAGAGGGCAGAGGATAGGCCCTGGGGTGGTGCCGTGGAAGGGCCGCACTCCTGCTGGGTCAACACTCACCATCACGCCCTTGATCCACCCAAAGCGGATGGGCTCTGGCTGTGGCGCTGCGGGGCCCTCAGGCACCCCCTCCTCGGTTCCGCCATCTGGCCCGCCGTTACTCTGCTGGGGCTCGTATACAGCCTTGCGGCAGTGGCTAGTGTCGGTCTGCAGAGGCAAAGGGAAGGCAGGGAGGGCTATGGTCTGTGCCAGGGGCGCGCGCCCGAGCGGGGCCCATTACCTTCAGGATGGAGTGCAGGTCGGCCAGCGATGGTCGTCCCTGCATGCCACCCACCGACGTACTTTCGGCGTAGTGCTCATACGCAGGCACCACGTCCACTGTGTTGTAGCCGAAGGTCCTAGTGCAGAGTGTGCTGCCCGAGAGCTGTGTGGGCTGGGCGCTGTCAAACGCGGTGGCCTCAGCGCCCCCGCAGTGTGCTCGGCCGCTCTCCTCGGCGCCCATAAGAGTGCTGATGGTGAACCTGCCGCTGCAGCGAGATGGGGCGGTGGGCAGCTCTGCCAGCTCCGTCATGTTGCGTCGCAGGGCGCCGCCGTCGCCACAACGCGGGCAGCAGCCGAGGGGCACACAGTTTTATAGCTGGTGACAGCAGATGCCACCCCCACGGCCCCTGCGGGGTGAGCGGCATCGCTAACAGTGGGGAGCGGCTGGAACCACCTCGAGCTGGTCAGGAGGGAAAAATAGCTGGCGGGGGTGCCCAAAGAGCGGCGGCTGCAGCACCGGTGTGCGATGGAGGCAGCGATAACAGATGGGAGATTAGGCGGCAAGGACAGAGCAGCGGGGAAAGGCGGCATGAAGCTTGCCTCCGGCCCCTGCTGGGGAACATGCTGTTCCCAGCAGGATTTATTATGGAAAACAAGGGCACTGCTGCCCCACGCACATGTCCTGCCCTGCAGGGTCGCCCCTGACTCCGTGTGGGAGGCAGACACCATGCTGGCATCTCCCTGGCAAAGAGCTGAGGCAGCAGTGTGGGCACAGGAACGATGGAGCAATGGGCAGGCAGGTGGCACCTCTCAGTGACAGAGGGGACCATGGGAAGCAGTGTCATACGTGCATTAAGAGCAGTTACTGATAAGATCGCTGAGGACAGCAAGCAAGGAGCAATAAAATGTGGAGGAGCACCAGGGCCCACAGGGACTGTGGCCCCATGTATTTTGCCAGTTAATGGAAAATTGGACGCACTTGTGCCGCTGCCTCTGGCCCTGTCTCGCCTTCATCCAGCAATTCCCACCACGTGGGGGGACCAACCTGCGCTGCCCGGTCTCCCCGCTGTGACCCTTGTTGGGATGCCTACACTTGCTTACCTGAGGAATCTGAGGACAGCCCTGCCACCGCCGTGCACTCACCATTTCTCCTTGCCAACATGATTAAAGGCAGACGCAATCAAGACTCTGCCAAGACCACCGTGCTTCCAACAAAAAATCACTTTTTCTGCTACTGAGAAACTTGTAACTCACCTGTTCAAGGCCTGAGCTCTGCCATGCACTCTGCTCTCTGCTCCCAACCCAACAAAGCACTTCACCACATGCAGGTTGTGTGGCACCAAGCAGCCCCCTCACCAGCTGCCCAGGATTCGCAGTGGAGCACAGAACACGTCTCATCGCCCCTCTGCTTCACCCTGCTGCTGACAAGAACCCAATACGTGGTATTTTGGTGTCTGGCAGGGATTCGCTCCTCCTGCAAGGTGGACATCAACTTCCATCCAAAGTCAGAGAAACAACAGCGGACACATGTCCAGTAGGAATGGCTTTATTTTATAATCTCATTATTTAATACAAAAAAAAAAAAAAAAAAAGCACCATTAACTATCCCAAGGCAGCCATTAACTATCCCAAGGCAGCATCGATCCCAGGCATTGATCCTCTGTTCAACACAGCTGAAGCCGTTCCAGTAAAGGGACAGAGACTCCAGGCGCCGGGTGCAGAGCGAAGCGAGTGGTATGATGCAACCCTGGTGTAGTGAAATAGCCGGATAGTAGGAAGCGCTTGTCGTCGGCCTGATTCACAACACCAGCTGCAGCAACGATACCAGGGCTGTCCCACGCTGCCAGCGCCGTGGTGGGAGCCGTGAGCACAGACGAGGGTTTGTGCAGCAGCAGGGCGACCCCCTCGACTCCTTCCCCTTTGGCCCGTCCTCGTGTCACCCTCCTGCCTCGCCGGGCGAGCTGCCAGGGAGCCATCAGCCCAGCACCGTTCAGTGCCTCTCACAGGGGGCCAGTGTGACACCTAGTGCATCCAAGCACCATGTCCAGCAGAAAAAGCTTCTATTCAGCCAGCTAAAAGGTGCCAATAAACCTTCCTGTCAGGGCTTTCGCTGGCTCCCTGCTGTTCCCTCCCTCAGCCCATTATCAATATTAAATTGGTCAAATGAACCTTAGTCTAGTTAAACTAAGAATGTCTCAGTGCTTTACAGAAGGCTCCTTTCACAATTTGCCAAAGCACTGTATTCCTACAAGCCTTTAATGAAATTTTAATAGATGTGTTTCCATCTCAGACAGGGAACCTACCACTGGGCAGGGCAATGCCCCAGATCGCGAGGGCCTTGGGAAGAGCGCGGGGCAAGGCATGGCGCAGAGCAGGATGCTGCAGGGGCCTGGAGAGAGAAAACACACGGTCATTCAGGCAGAGGGATCAATTCCCACCCTCTGCAACACAGCTTTTCCATGCCTTCCTTCCCTACTTCAGGCTCATACAGAACAGCATGAGAATACTGGTGTAAGGACGTGAATGGCAGCAATATTTCAGCACTGTCCACTCCCCAGGAACACACAGGAATACACGTACTTGCTCACCAAAGGGCACAGAGTTACCTACTTTGCTCCAACAGCAGGATGCTCACCAGCTGGAAATCCAAGGGGGCAGAACCAGGTTGTTCTTCCCTCAGGAATAAATGTATAAAACCCCGGGAATTTGGGAGAAAGCAAAGACACCTGGAAAGCCCGAGTTGCCTTGCTCCGTGAAATACCAGGACATGCATCTCCCTTGATGCAGCCAAGCCCTTAAAGCTGGGCAGGGAAAAGCCAAGTTTGCTGGATCCCAGCCAGCCCAGATGCAGAGCTGGAGCCCACCAATCTGAGGACTGATGTGCTGTTACATTCATCACCTGCATGGATGCAAGGAGAAATCACAGAGACATCAATAGGAAACAGATCCAGCTCTCCATGGCAGCCCGCTGGCTCTCCCCAACCTCTCCCACATCCTGGGCTCCAGGTCCCTGATGTTCATGCCCTCTGTCACTGCAGGGCAGTTGGATCCCTGTGGCTTTCAGAGCGAAGCACAATGTGGCCCCACTGCTGCTTGGCCTAGAAGGGACTCTGAGGCCTCCAGCCCCACTGCAATGGTGGAGTAGGGAGAAGGAATCACTGAGGGGAAAGTGGCAGAGAAGAGCCCGGCAGGAGCCACCCTGTCAGCTCAGCTCAGGGGTTGTGTCAGGACAGGGGCAGACTCGCTGCTCTCCTTGCACGCAGGCTGGGTCTGCGACAGGAGTGATTCAGGGACAGGTGCCAATTTTCGGCCAGCTCCCAGAAAATGCAGCAGGCCTTGCTCTGCCGCTTGCTTTCCATACACCTGGTCTCCAGTGGAGCGGGTGAATTTGGGAACTGCCACAACATACCAGGAGACATTCGCACACAAACACACTGGAAACATGTTAACGACAGCAATCAATCCTTTCCACAGGAACCAGCAGCCTCTCAGGCAACCCAACTCGCCGCCCTCCCAGCAACTCTAGAAACTCACTACGGTCCCCTCCCTGGTGCTGCATTGTTTAGGTCTCCTCTCATCTTCTCTCTTACTCTGGGAGAAAGGACACATGGCAGGACACGCTCCCAAGCCTGCCCCAGTTTCCCAAGAGCTGCCTACCTCCAGCTGCAACAATCTTGACCCTGCTAAAGGATTCTGCTTTACTTTGCATCCACAACATCCCAAAGGGGAGAGATGCTCTCTAAGATATTACTATATCTCAGCTGTAGGCAGCACCATCACAACCAGTTGACGTTGCCTCCGCAAGGCTCCAGATGTATGCATGGATTTTGCGGAGAGGACACAACTCTTGGCTGGACTGCTAAGAATCCCTGCTGCCGGTTTGCTAATGCCACAGGACATGTTTTTGGGGGAGCTTGGAAAGCCATCCCTTGGTTTACTGCCCAGCAAAGCTGCTGTAACATTTTTAGTAGAAAAAGTAATTAGAAATACATAATAAAGTCAGTCAGATAGTTTAACATGGCTGTTACTGGGGTATTAAATATCATATTAAATATCACTGTAACCTCAAGAGAGGTTGCAACTCCAGGCACTAAAAAATAGAGAACAACCTCTCCCACAAGAGCTGTGAACATGCAAAAGTTGAAATTGGCCCCGACATCTTTGCTGGCTACTCTGTACCCTGAACCACAAATGTTCTCCTATCCCCATACTGCAGATGGGGGGAAACGTGAGGTGCATGCAGGTGCATGGAGCCGTGCGGGACGTGGGCTCTTCCCATTTCGCTGCATGGGGCTCAGGCACTGCAGAGCAGCACAGCAGCACTGCGAGAGCTTCCAGCACCCCAACTCCCCAGGCTCTCACGTTGATTCAACAGTAGCCCCAAGCCTTCAAGGCTGTTCTTAGGAAGCACTTTTTAAAAGGGTTTCCCACCAAACACTAATATCCATCTACACCCACAGAATCCACACTTCACCTCTTTGCTCGACCTCCCTGCTTCTCCTAAGGAACTCAGTATGTGACTATTCTGTCTGACTAAAACCCTGCGTGTCAATTACCAAGTCTTTCCTACTGCCATACATCCATTCCCAGTCTCAGCTGCTCCCACAGGAGCCGCAGTGGAGCCCTGGCCTTTGCACAGAGCTGTAAATATGAGACACACACAACAGTTTCCAACGCGACAGGTATTGTTGAGCCTCCCTGCAGTGTGCGGTCCAGTTGTGCCACACGGCCATATCCCCACACAAGACTCTGCTCTGGGCTGGCAGCAGCGGGGCATGGGCACAACGCGGCGCAAGCAGATGTGCAACACGCAAACAAACAGAAACAAACAAAAACCCCCCAAATTTCCAAGCTCCACGAGAGCAAGCACTAAATTGACATCTTCCTTTCCATTTCCTTTTCTGTTATAAAGCTGCTTGCTTACCTCCCTAGCACATCTTTCTTCTCATGATCCATTAATCTGTTTAGAATGATTTTTTTAATGATTTCTATAAAATTGTTTAGAATAAAGTGAATTAAAACATAAACCCACAAAAAGGGGAAAATAAAAATGTCAAAAACAAATAGAAATCAAGGAAATTTATTTCCATCAACAAAAATACAGAATACAAAATGACACTGGTCCCACCCTCCTGAGGGACTAAGGATAGTCATGGGTCGCTGCAACCCTAAGCAAAAGCCTCCCTGCTAATTCATAAGGACCTCCATTTGCACCAGTCTTGCGTTTGTGTCTCCGGATGTTCTGTAAGGGATCATTCCAGCAAACGTTATCAAGGCCCGAGCTTGCGATCGAAGTTGCTAAAAAACATAAAAAAACAAAACAAAACAAAACCAAAAATAAACTTGTTACTTTAGTATCTCAGAAACTGAACCAAATTGAGTGAGCTATGTGTTCAACAAGCAAATATAAAATTTGTTTTCCAAAGCTGCTCTGGATAATAACATATCTCTACATATTGGGAAGGAAATACCATTCTTTCGTTTTACAAGTATTTAAAGCTAAGTTGTGTGGACTGAAAGGACTTTTACACAGCTGCACTTTTGCTTGCAATTTAAAATAAGACCATGAATTAAAAAAAAATTCTCATTTCTTTCATGACCTATTTTTGCCATGTATATACTGCCCTGAGGCCACTCCACAGAGGTAGCCACGTGGGCCGGGCTGGGTAACACGTGAGGGTACCCTCACGTCTCACGGCATCTGGGCCACGGGGCCTCCGTTTTTGGGAGCGACAATCCAGCTTGTGGGAATCTGCCAGGAATTTGACAAAATGGATTAGGTCAAGTGGGATGGGATTTTAGTCCATCATTCTCAAAGCCAATTAGTGGATAGATATTGAATAGATATTGAGAGAAGGGAAAAAAAAAGGCTCTATGCTTAGGAAATTTCATTTTGACATAAACAAAATACATTAAAAAAAAAAAAAAAGAAAGCTCAGACTTCAGACCTGACTGTTTCCAAATCAAGCACCCTTCCTCTCTTGAGGTGGAACAGAAAACCCAGAGATTTCAGATTGCTGTTCAAAGAAATGTCATTTTGTGTTTGCCCTGACTCCTAGACAACACACTGAGACTGTTAGAGCTTCTGGAAAATCCAAACTATTAGTGATTTTCCCCAAATTTCCTTCCCTGCAGTACATTCTTCTCCCCTAGAAAACTTAAGAGGAAAAATTATTGCCAAAGGCAGGGTGCAGAAGCTCATATCCACTGTCTCGGTGCAGACTGGTGAAAAATCTCATTTAAGATGCCCTGACTTTCTCCTCAGTTCTAAAACCACCCCAAAGGGCTTCCCAGGCTGGGAAACAGGAGCAGTCTGGATTCCAGCACAGACAAATCCAAAGGGAGCTACAGGCCTTGAGGTTTCCCCTTGGGAATGCAGAGCGCTGGCTAAGCGGCACACGCTGGTGACTGCTGGTACTGTACAAGGCCACAGCTGTTTCTTTCGTCACAAAATCCTGCTGGCAAGGCTGACACCGGGCAGGATTACACCTCTACCAAGATGGGAAAAGCTTCTAGAGTTTGCATACAGACCAAAGCTCACTGCTCTAGTCCTTTTCTTAATATAATTTAGAAATTCTCCTGAGGTGTTAACCAATATTAAAATTTACTCCCCAAAGACACTGTAACGCATGACTCAAGCCTGGAGTTGAGCTCCTTCTAGCCCAAGTTGCTTTTCACTCTCAAAAGAAGTTGCTATTCATTTCCTAATCTGTAAAACAGGATGAGTGCTGCAGCTTCGATTCCAGAGTGCCCAGGGCAGCTTCAACTTCGCAGGAACAGCAAAACCAAACCTGGTGACAAGGAAGCTCAGGGCGCTTCCATCCAAAACAGCAGGTTGAGAGGTAAGTGCTCATCAGTCAGAAGGCTGTTAGAAATACTCAGTTATTTTAAGCCAAACATATTGAAAAGGCCTAGGAAACTTTGTTAGTGAGTGAAAGCTATAACCTTACCGAATCTCTGTCTTCCATTACGCGCTGAGGCCTGGCAGGAGTGGCTGGACTTGTGCCCTTCATCCTCTTATACTGGGTGAATAAAATATTCATGGTTGCAAGCAGCACCTCAGATAGGTTGTGCCTGATCTACAGGAAGGAAAGCAAAAAGAAAAGAGATATTGAAATGAAGAGCACGTTGACAGAACCCTTGCTATTACTATATGATATCAGAAAACCAAGCACTGACAAGTGGGGTTGGCATTTATACATGTAATGGTCATACAATCAAAGGCTACTCTGTCCTGCCGTGACTGCACCATTTGGCAAAAAATGTTATCCAGAGGTTTTGGGCAGATAGGAGAGTTTCTTTCACCTAGCGTGATGCACAAAAACCTGGATATGGATGACCAGCAAAAGCAATCAGCAGTAGCACAGACACTGTATAGAGAGGCGACTTCCAAGGGCCTTTTCACTCTACCCTCATCTCACCATCATGTTTAGTCCCACACACCACTAACATTCAGACATTTACACTGACGCTACCAGCATCCACGGTGACCAGTGAGACTTTCTCCTTCTAAAACTTAACAGTTAAGAAAAGCTTCAGGTACATGGAGCATTTTTGCACATTCAAGGTTGCTTGCTAACTGTCCTTCCACTAATTATAAAGAACAAGGTAGGAATATTTAGATGACCTTTATGAATTCTAAAAGCCACAAAACTTACCAAGAGACAAGATCTATAGCGTCAAACTCTTAGGCCAGTGCCAGACATTTTGCCAGGCTCTGTAATGCCCAACTTGGAAGAACTGATTAACTCCAAAACTCAAAGGAAAATGTCACCTTTTATCCGCTAGTTTTACTTTGAAAAAAAAAAAAGACCATATATTTAAAAGTCCTCTTGAAAGGTACTATGTCAGGCACAAAAAATAAATCCTCAAGGTACTGCCTTGGCCAGTTTCAGAGTGCATTTCTCTTCATGCACTAGTGCCCAAATACATGAGCCCTCTGATTTGGAGGAAAAGAAACTCAAGACCTAGTAAGTGCTGGGTGACCTTAAGAGCACCAAGGAGAAGCAATTCAGTTTAAAAGTTGAAAGTTTTCAGTGTTCCAAATTCTTCAATCAAACTCAAGAAGTTCAGAAAGATTCAAACCGCAGATGTCTTCTTATGAAACATGAAACTAAGACCTCTGGGTAGGGATTCCATTGCGCTAAAGAACAAGTGTTAAGGAGAAAAAAAGTCGCAAGCCTGAAAGTCTGTCTGTACAAATGCAAAATAATTCCATCATATTTCCAATTAATGACTCAAAAATGATGAGATTACAAGGTTAGGACCCTTTTACTTATTTAAGTATTTAAGAGTATTTAAGAAGCTAAAAAAAGGCATTACTTACTTCATCGCTGAAGTTCCTGAAGGCAGCAACTCTCTCCTCCACACAGTCTTGGCTAAGAGGTACAAGCTTTAGGCGTTCAATGATCTTCAAAAAGGAAAGCAGGGGTCAGAGTAGATTATAATCAGCATTTTATAAACTGTACAGCAATAAAGCCTATTTTTGAAGTGTTACTGAAATGCTCCCAATTCCACTGATATGAAAACCTTTCACTGTCATTTGTTGGTTTATCTTCTCACTTGGTTGAGTAGCCTTTAGTTCAATGGTTGCAAAGCATCTCCAGAAAGATTCTTTTCCTGATTATCACGCAACAAGAAATAAATGATTTTTTAAAAATTCCTGCAGCACCTTCTATCTCATTAAATAGAAGTTTTTTGTTTTAAGTGATGCTACATGAAACAGTCTGGGTTTCCAAGGGCATTAAGAAGCCTGCACTTCAAACGTGAGTCTTGCAACTTACATCAAAGGCCCTGTCAATGTGACCGGCATGATATTCATCAAAAAAGGTCATTAAGTCTAGCAGAAGGTAGAACGTGGAGTCAATGGATTTCTTTGCACTTATCCCCTGAGCTTTGTACCTGAAAGACATTTTTGTTTTAAACAATGTTATTGTACCAAACAGCAACCACTTATAAACATGCACATGTGCTTCTTGAAAGCAGACAGATCAATCACAGAAGGCATCTAACAAAGGGCAGCTTTCATTTTTCTGAAGCAAAGGGCAGAGTTTTCACATTCTCTTTTTCAAATCTTTGTATTCACTTTTAATACTCCACCAAATCCAGGATTTTTAAATGTTTACATTTTCCATATTCATGGACAAAACGATGGAAATCAGAGGGCAGCAAGGCAAGTGCCACAGGGGTGTGTTTGACCTGCTGTTCTGCAGCACACAATCCCCCACTGCAACTGCGTTTTGTGCAAAACTTTCTACATTTCATGCAGAAAATTTTCTACATTCTTTGCTACAATTTCATAATGGATTAGATCTTTGTGTGTGCACTGGTTATCCTTGCAGGGAGGGGAGTTGGAGGGTGGCAGCCTCTCCGAAAGGAGGAGAGGCTGCTGAGAGGGCGACTGAAGAAGTGACTGACAAGTACTGCTTGCCAAAAGAAGAAACACAAGGACCTCCACCTAAAATCAATGTGTTCTTGTTTTTATTTTCCCAGCTCTAAACTGCCTCCAAGTTTGCTTGTTTTTCTCTTTTACTCCCACCCCACCACAGCATTTGAGGAAAAGTGATAAGGCATTTCTCACAGGTACTCAGATTTTGTTCTAATAAAATAGAGGAGTTGTCCATGGCAAACATTATGACACAACATATCAAATGAAGACAGATAAAAAAAATACAAAAAAATACCACTTTGCAATAACAGCCTTTCAGAAGAAGCTTATTCCTAAACCCAAGCTGCCAATGAATCTTAGCAGTGACACTGTTCAAATACATATCCCAGTTAACACAGGGATCTGCAAATGATGCACTTTTTGGTCCCTTCCATTTCTACTCCTTTTTGAAATGCCACAGTGTGCTTTCCTACAGCAAGAGTTCATGGAAGTGTGGTGCTCCATTGACATTCACCATTAATTACCCCGCAGCTTCAATGCTCCCATTTTGGCCATTCCATATTTCATTAAAAATAACAGTGAAACCAAGTTTTCAGGCAGCTGACCTCCCAACTCTGCCATCACAATTCAGAATTACTGGTTTTGTTGCTCTCTCCAAATACTATTTCCATGAACCAACCTCTTTTTCTTTTTAAACAGATTTTTGTTTTAAAAATTTTCTAAAACTTACGATACATTATACTTACTAGTGCTTAAGAGACTGTCTCTGACTTGCAATTCTACAATTCCATATCCCTGATTCACCTCCAGACAAAGCTTTTTGCTTCTGCCAAATCCACCCAACCAGCAGCTGAAGGTTTCTTTCTGCTTTGAGCACTGCAAGCTACAGCAAGCAGGACAGAATTATTTCTGAGTTCTTCTCTATCCTCCTGGACTGTCACTACAGGTGCCCTGCTCCAATGAGCAGAAACAAAACCAAGTACAAACACCTGCTGGACCTCATTGCTGAGGGCCTCACCTCTCAGCAATGGAATGGGCCATGTTCTTCAGGCGCTCCTTGTTGGACTGCGGAGTGCCAATCTGAGGCACGACAGGACTGAGGAGCTTGTTCATCAGTTCCAGAACTTTGTCCGGGTTCTGTAGATACAAAGATTGCATAAATAAAAGGACAAGGATGGAAAAAGCCTTGTGCAGCAGTGCCTAGTGCAACCTGAGAGATGCTTCCCTACAACAGTCATGACTGAGCAAAGCTGCAGAAGACAACATCATGCCACTGGCTCAAGTGAAGAAAAAAACAAAACCAAAAAACAAAACAACAAAAAAAAAACCCCAAAAAACCATACATACAGCCTTCAAGCTTTCTCCTAAAACACTGTTTACTGATTTATCCCCTTTTATTTCAACCATCACACTCTGGGGAAATAACTGCACTGGCCAGAATAACATGGGGCAGCTGCTTCACAAGATCTGAAGAGAGCAAAAATCCAGGCTGTCTTAAGTCAGAATGGACGGGATAGTGACCAGTCCCTATTTCCTCACTGAAAACCTTTCCCGTGCAGCTGACTGCTCTGCTCTAAGAACTGCAAAATAATCCACCAGGATAAGGCAGTCCAATCTCTGAGACTAACTTCCTAACACAGCAGGTAGGTTTGGAAGTGAGAAGGTGGGCCAAGTATATATTTATGGGGGCATAAGAGATACTTACCTTTGCAAGGTCATACAGTTTTGCAGCTTCCTCAAACAATCCTTTATTTTCCGCTGCAGAAGCCACTTTGTTAATAATAGGTTTTGTGTCACTAGTAAACTTGTCTATCACTCCAGGCTGTAGAGATGGGACAAATATGAGAGCAGAGAGAGAGAAGAAGCCAGCGGGGGGAAAAGAGGTCAAAATGCATAAAAAATTCTGAATATTCTGCCAAGGCAATGCATATTTTACTTGTTGGATTATGATTAGAGTGGCCTGAACATTTCCATGGGAACATGCAAAAAGGTCATGTTAAAAACAGGAGCTCTTGTGAGAGAGACTTTCTCCAAAAAGGAGTCAGCACTGAGACAGCTGCTGTTTCTAATTCATTCAAAATGACCCAGATAACAGGTCAAAATCTAAATTAGTTTAATTTGTTGATGATACTTTACAGTGGAGAAGAAAACACAAAAGATGAAGAAAACACAAAAGATTTCAGCATACAAAATGCCAGGGTCTCTGGGGATGCTGTTTGTGTATATTGGCTTGACATGTTGCAAATGAAATCTTACACTGACAGACAAATGCTAAAAAAATTTTAAAAGAAACAAACACAAGTACAAAATAAAAGGCAGAAAAAAATCAAAGGTATCTGAAAAGAATCTTCCTGCCATGGATGAGTGGATGATGTAAAAATAAGATTAAATAATCTATAAGAACTTTTTTTCTTTCTTTTTTTTCCCTAATAAAACCAGCAAGTACTGAATTCTAGTTTCATAGCAGAAAAACACAAGAGCACAATTGCTTTTAGAAGAAATTGAAAAGTCGAGAAAGAGGATTCATCTCTAGCAACATAACCTAAAAGCCATCTCTTTAAATACATCTTACAAAACAGCAAAATGAAAAAGAACTAGTAAAGATTACTGAGGTTACTCTGTTTTCATCTATTCAATCTCATTGCTTTTAAACTGCCAGAAGAAAAACAACCAAAAGGAAATCCTGCCAGGAATCACTGAAAATGACTTCAGCTGGAAGCATAATCTCACAATTAAAACCAGAACAATTCTGGAGTTTGATTTACAAATGAAGCAAAAGTTGCTTCAGTGAACCGAAAACCCTCACAAGTTGTGCAGAATTTTCTGTATCTACATGCACTCTCCTCTTTCAAGGCCTCCTCTGACAGTGTAAGCTTACAGTTTAGTTTTAGAATATCACTAAAATAAAAAAGGCCCATCTTTGATCCAATATTTATCCTCATTTGTATGGAGAGAACAGCTCACTTGTGGCCCTGCCTTCAGTGCAGTATCCCCTTCTCCCTTAATTACAAGAATTTTTAATGGACTGCAATACATTTCTCCTCTGAAGTGAATGAGGATATAATGTCATATAGATAATTTTCATACGTGCACACAGATATAAACAAATAAGTGCAGATAAAGTTAACACCAAAACAATCTCATACACATTTATTGTCAAGGCATTCTTACTAATTTTTACTATTTTCTGTTTCGTACCCTAGAGAGGAAATTCTGACCTCACTAAAATTACCTGCTGCCCTTTCTTTCTTTAGTTGTGCCTTCCTTCTATAGGGAGAGAGTTTGCCCTGTGCTTCCAGACCTGCTCTCTTATAGCACAAGTCAGGTTATTCTGTAAAGGAATCTGGTGCTTGAAGAACCAATACGTATTCAAAAAAAGTAATAAATTTGGCTAATGTAAATTGAAAAGTTAGATAACTTTAAGACTACTTTGGAAACCAAGTGTGGTTTGTACTTCTATATAAAATATTCACAAATTATAAACTCACCTTTCTACTGCCGTCGTTTTCCAGCTTTCCAAGAATCATATCAAACTATATGTGCAAAGATGTGAAACAGGGGAAAAAAAGGAGGGGTCGGGGGAGAGAGATAAATTTTATATATTACACAGCATACTTGCTAACTACAAAGATGCAGCCATAAATGTTTTACAAACAGGGATCTCGGTCAAAATTATTACTGCATATAATGCCTCCAAAAGGTCCAGTTAAATATCCTAAACACACAGCTAACGTAAGAACTGGAATGTTCCAGCTTCTAGAAATGATCCAGTAAGATCTAGGTGTGTGATTGAAGCATGATGCAGAGCGAGAGCATATAAATGCTTAGGGCTGTCTGGCCTAAGTCTGATTTCAATGAAGAAATAAATTTCCTTCTAGGTAAGGAAGGCAGAAAATGGCCATACATACCTCTCTGCTTTCAATTACTAGTTCACTAACACAGCGCAAGAACATATTTTCTCCTTGGCTGTCCTTCTCGTTTCTACAAAAGAAAAGGGCAGAGGAAGGTCCTGCTTCTCAAACAGGAGACTTTCAAGATAAGGATACAAATAAGCAGTACGTCTAAATTTTCTCCCAGTTACATCTTGGCTCCTACCTGAGAAAGTAAAAATACTGCAGAGCTTCTCTTGGATCCGTTGATTCAAATTTACGGGTGTAAAGCATCAAAAGGCGTGCAAAATTAAGACGCCTGACACCAGGAGGGTCTCCAGCCTCATGGCTCACTGCAACGTCAGAAACAACACTATCAAAATACCTAATGCCAGGGAACGCTGCTCAGATCATCATCTCAAATTAATCACAGCAATGATCCAGAACTCTAAATGGAACTAAAGCAATTAACCTTTAGACAACTGTACTGATAAATGTTGCTTATCATAGGCCTGCTGTGTCTACAGGGTATTAAAAGGCCTCAGAAGACATTCCCTTATTGTAAAGTAACTGTGCAGGACTTACACAGCTGTGCACTCTGCCCAGAAGATTTCAGGAGTAACTTTAACTCAAACATGACCAGAGCAACATGAACAGCATGACAACGCAAGTGCTCTATCCGAAAGAGAAAAGCGATCGCAGCTTCAAACTGTGCTGTCAAGAACAATACTTGGAAGTAGAGGAAAGGCTGTTGATTCACTGCAAAGTGTGATTCACCTGAAGAAAAAACACACACAGAGCAAGTGAGAAGGGTTTTGCAATCATTGACTGTGGACAATTCTTGTCACAATCCATCATCATTGCTTATTTTTTAACAGAAATAAGCACACACTAGACAGAACTGAGTACATAATCACACAGCAGTGGCTGATCTGTAATTGTCCTATTGCAAATATATCATGAAAGCCCACAGCATAAAGATGTATTAAGGAAGTGTCAGTGAATAAACAGTTACTTGAAGGAGATTCTTTTTCTCCAGACGATGAATCACCAACTCTGAGAGACTGTAATAGACACTCTGGGGACCACAGCTTTATGTCTTCATTTACACTTACCAAGTGATCTAAAAAATATTCAAAGGACTTCATGATACACAAATGGGAGCTTACTATATCCCCTTTTCACTCATTTTTCATCTGCATGAGAGTGATGCTGCATGCTGGAAGGCAGCAGAGAACCAAATTCTGTACCTCTTGGACATTCTAAAGTGACCTAATCAATTCTGACTCATTAGAAGATCAAGATGGGAAGAGGCACTCTCTCAGGCACAGATGATCCTACAACTTTTCAAGTACAAGGGACTATGATTTACATGAAAAAGGCCATGTCCCTAGCAAATTACTTGAAAAGGGTATTTATGAGAAACAATGAAAACTGATGCACGTGGAGAAGAACCTTGGAAAGCCATGCGTGCCTTAGGGAATGATTGCTTTGCTGGTCTGTACTCCAACTCTAAAGTTTTGCTAAAAGAGCTTAGCCTATCTATGTGGAGAGAAAGCCATCCATAATTTAGAATGGATGGAATATAAATAATAGTGTTGTTCACATACAGATGTTCGCTCTCCAGACTGCTGAGCGCATACACAGGATTTGTTCACTCTACCTTACTAAAGTCTGTTATTACTCTAGGGAAATAGGCTGTCTACGATTACTCTAAAGATGTCTGTCACTAATGAAGCATTGTAGGGTTTATGGGGAGTACAGTGTTTGTGGAATAACAGCTGGAAAATGCCCTGAGCAGAAAAGCAGAACCCCTGTAACATCTGCCTCTGTAGTTTCTTACCATAGTCCTCCAGCAGCTGCTTCTGGAACTGTGATAATGTTAACCGGTCCTGTGGAGAACTCGTGCCGTTGTCATCAAAGCACACTTGGTTCAGCTAGGATCACATCCAAGGAAAAGAAAAAGGAAAAAAAAAAGAAAAAGAAAAAAAAAAAAGAAAAGAAAAAAAAAAAAAAAAAAAAAACACAGACATTTCAACATTATCTTGCAGGAGGGATGCACTCAGAAGATAGACATTTCATGCGAAGCCCTTGCAAGGATTTGACCAACTCACAAGACACTACTAGCTGCAACATCAGGTCTGCCTTTGCTGATCAGCAAAGATCTCTAACATGGTAATACCTGAAATCCATGCAGATGTAATGCAAGAGTCCTTTGGTATCTGTGCACACCAACCTCAGCTGTTGGGACTCAGAATACCAACTACACATTAATCACAATTAAGTGTTTTTTTCTGCACAATCTTACCAAATCTATGGCCAATCACCAGGATCCACCCTTATGTCCACACCAAAACTGTGAGAACTTTATGTGCTGGTGACGCTGACACTGTCTTTCTCACATTTGTCAACTTTCACATCAACATTTTGATCATAATCCAACTCAGAAAGGAAAACTGCCAAAGGATCCTCACTTCAGTAAACTAATCCAGCTTGTAAAGGCTGAGGTTGAATGAGGAACACAATGCTTTTTTGCAGAAGAGAAGACCATGCTGTCCCCAAATTAACAGTACAGAGTGTGACAGACTAGTCCTAGGATTCAGATTCTCAAGGGTGATTCTTCAGATCACACACATTATATTGATGGAAAGCATCTTGGATTAGGGAGGTTAGAGCAGTGTGCAGAGACTACCACTTAGTCCTAACTTAAAATAAAGACACTTACTTTTAGCCAAAGATAATCCTCTGTTTTATCGGCAACTTCACTCTGGTTATCTGTAATGTCACAACGTCCGATAATACAATAAACAGCCCTTTTGTATGGGTCAGTATTATTCCTCAAAGCTCGTCTATAATGGAGACGTAGTTTATTTTCTGTGGCAGGGGATAATCTAAGGAAAAAAAAAAAAAAAAAAAATCAAAGCTAAGGAATTCATGGAATAAAAGTGAACTCAAACTCTGCCCGTATGAGGAAACCTGGATACAAACCAACGTAAAAAGGCTACCATAAAGGCATCATGAAATTAAATACTGCAAGATATTTCCTGCACTTGCAAAATTAAAAATATTTTTACTACCTAAAGAGACCCATCTCATGGGAACTTGGTTTTGCACAAATTAATTTAAATAAGGTTAAAATTATAGGGAAACATCTTCAAATGACCTCATTATGGGAAAAATCAGAGGACAGTCATTTTAAGAGCGCATTAATATTGCAGGTGCATTAATATTGCAGGAGGTGATTCTGTGCAATTTCATCATTTCAGAAAAACACAGCTCAGAGTATTTGGAACAATTTGGGCCAGTAAATACTACTCAAGTGAGTAGGTCATTGTACCATGAAGTCCTTTATGAGAAACATTGTTTCATCTTTATCATTAAATACTTTCATTACGTTCCTTAGCATTCTATTTATTCTTTTTGCTTGTAGAGAATTTTACAGAATTGAATCAATAAAGCGTTCTCCTAGACTGATATGTTTTTTGTCAACTCTGTAGCCAGATTTCATTTTCGTAGCTGTAATAAAAGCAAAATAAATCAATCACAGTGTATAGCATTAAAGTGTTTATAATGGGAACGACAACAGTGCCTTCACTGAGGTTTCTGGAACAATCATAACATAATGAGCACTGCTAGGTGCTAGGTTAATCTGTACAAAGAGGACTTGGTCTGCATCACTTGGTCTTTTTTTGGAAATTGATGTGCTAACTCAATTGCTTGCAAGCACATCATCAGTATTTTGGCCAGTGACCTCTGTCAAACGATGGGCAGCAAATGCTGGAGCATAAGAAAAAGCACAAGAAAGCCCTGAGATTATGCAATGCTTCTAAAGGGCTGCTACGGACACTGCTTGCTTCTGTCTTGTGGAACTCCTATGAAAATAGGCACAGTAAAGACTGTTTCCTCAAAGGGCATACAACCAAAATAGGAAACAAGTGGGAAATAAAAAGGCACAGGTTTTACAACAGCATACTAAATCTCATCTGTCATATGCAATATCGTACTGTTACACATAAAGCAGCTCCATCGGGGAAAAAAGCTACGTTTACGCCACTGCATTATTTTTGAACTGTGAAACTGTGCAAATTTTCAAACAATGCGTCCTCTGTCAAGGTTTTTAGACTTCAAAGCCATAAATTAAAATATGAAAATTTCTCATTTTTAATTTAAGTAATACAAACCCCGGGCAGCCTTCACCATCAAAAGAATCTTGAGGCCTTTATATCAAGCCACTGCCTACTTCACTACCCTCCAGCAGCTTCTGCTCCTCAAAGATCTTTCTGCATTCCCAATTACCTTTTATCCTTACTGTGCATGTACTCCTGGAACCAGGTTTTAAACTCCCCCAGCTGGTGCTGTGCTCGCTTCACCACATGCATGGCTGCGGTCAAGTCTCCGCAGCGCATGCAGTAGTAAATCAGCGCCCAGACAGGATGGCCTTCCACCTCACCATCCTGAAAGACGAACAGAAAGAAAATACTTAGTTACTTTCTTTTTAAGCAGCTCATTTGACTAATTTTTCTTTATACATATCAACTGCCTAGTTTGTTATTTCTGCCCTTACACTTATACACCAAGTTTGAAAAATTATGTTTGCATTACAGAATTCAGAGTCCTGGCTGTGCTGGAGCAAAGAGACTTGTGTTATTATTTTAGCTCAGTCACTGAAGGAGACAGACATATTTGGAGATCAGGGACAGAAGTCAGAAGGTCTGAGCCCTGCGAAAGTGTGTACACTCATGGGGAAGGAGCTAACGCCCCCACAGCTACCTGCATCTCCTACTAATCCATTAAGTTCAGTTTTCTCTTTGGGAGTGTAAAAGGTTGACAGTAGGTTAAGTCCAAACACAGAAAAAGGTCCAGTAAAAGCTCTCAAACAAATCTAAGTATCAACAGCAAAAATAGATAGAGCAGCCACATTTGGTTTGTATGAATGAAGCCAAACCTTTCAGCAATTCCCTGGTTGAAATGGAGTTACTGCCTCTACTCATCTCTGCTTTTTGCAGAAGGCGTAAGCAAATCTGTCTCAGTATCAGGCTGCCGATATAGGGACAACTCCGCTGCCGTCTAGACTGCTGCATTTGGGTAACGGAAAGAGACTGCAGACTCCCCCTTTCTGCCTATTCATGGCAATCGAGAGGGAAATGTCTCAGACTCGCTACCTTCAAATAAGATAGCTCGGTATAAGAAGACATTCAAGATGTCATTTAAAAGGCAAACTCAGGAGCTTTCCAGTAACAAGGGACAACTCTATTTGCAACAGCTGAACTGTGAGATTGAACATGGGCTTTGGCTGTGACCACAGAGGTATTAAAAATGTCTGTACTGAAACAGAAAGATAGCAAACTAATACAGACCTCAGCAGGTATGCAAAGCTGCTATTTCCCGCACTATATATTTACTATTGTTTCACTTAAATTTAAATTTTTCAATACAGATTGCCTGTAAACTCTAGTAATTGCAAATGCACAGCTAGGACCTGCTACCATAGACAGGAATTGTATTCAAACTCTGAAAATAAAGACTTTGGCTACAATTCGGATTAATTCATTATCTATTTAACCATTAATAACTGGTGTCGGCATCTTAAAATGGCTGCTTAAAACAAACAAACAGTGATAACACGGACCATTAAGTCTCAGAGCATTTTTCCTAGTTTGAAATATCTTAACATATTTTAATACTTTAATATCTCTTTAAAAATGAGCCAAAGCAATATAATTCCTACAGCTTAGAATTTTCTAGAGCTACAGACCACCACCATCCTTCCAGTACTAGCTCTGAATTCAAAGTGATTTTGCCTAGTACTTTTTATTTCATAAATTAAAAAAAAAAAAGGAGAGGAATTAAGAGCCCACTACCTAAACCATGTTTACTATTTCTCCTGGCTGCTCTGGAGCAAGCAGATTTGTGTTATTTTCACTCAGTCACTGAAGGAGGCAAACATACCTGGAGACCAGGGACGGGTGCAGGAAGTTTGATATTCAAGAAACTGCGGACTAGTTGGTAGGTCCCAGGAACTCCCCCCAGCTGAGCCTGGTGCAAGTTTCCAAACACCGTCACAAAGGTGTAATTCTTGTAACTGAAAGAAACCACACAAACAAGCTAAAATATACTTTCTGAGAACACTTTCCAAAAGAACCTGTGAAAGCCATTAACCAAGGCAGGTCAATAGAACAACTATCGCATTAAGAGGCAGAAGTCTCCAAAGTCAGTACACTGTAGCAAGAGTAGCAGGAATAAGTTAGCTGAGGTTCTGTTTTTCTCACCAGCATAACATGAACTAGCGCATATATATTAATTACTTCCTATTTTCATTCCTAGTTACAGGTCACCAGGCTACAAGCCTGTGAAAAGGTATGCCGAACTTAGGAAAGTATCAGGGTACCTTGATAACATCTCTGACTTTGCCGCCCCATTAAGCACAAACTCCTGAGGGCTTAAGATCACTAACAACCGCTCCAAAACAGCCGTGGGCAGGACTAGATTCCTCAGTAGGCATGCGAGGGATTGGTGGTGCATGCAAACACTCTAGGATCAGGGCCTGCCTTGCCAGATAGCCAGGTCCTGCTGGGGGTGGAGGGGAGCTATAAAGCAAGACACGTGAATTAAAAAAAATAGGAAAACTAAGCCCAAGGAGCCCAATTTCCAGAAACTAGTGAGCAGGGAGAACAACAGGGACTAGAACTGCATTCCTCACTTCAGCTAGCGAAGAACTGGAAACAACATTCTTCACATGCATCTTTTCACCCATGGAAAGACAATCATACTTCTACCAGCTCTGGGGGGTAAGAGTACTTCTGAGATGTGGTGACAACCCTTATAGACAAAGAAGCAGCAGTGCCAGAAGCTTAAAACGTCTCCTCCTGGTGTTATTGTACCAAAGTGCAGCACTTCCAGTGCTCAAATGACAGATCAGTATCCACAACAACTACCTACCCACTGTGCTGCACCTCTTGCCTCCTTCCCACTGCTGAACTACCTTCTAGCTGTGTTGGCAGCTCTTAGACATCTAAGGGACACTGTGATGCCCAGGGGTATGAGCACACGTGCACTGAGTAGCTGACACTGCCATCCAGAGGATTCAGCTCTGGACTTCTTTATAGCCATTCTGCAAGCAAAATGGCCGGTAACTGTGCAAATATCTGCTCTGTCAAGGAGTTTAGGCTCTCATATTTGCTGAGACAGAAAGCAGGCTGTTTCTTCTGGAAATGGTTTATAGATGTTTCAGTTCCAGTCCCTTGAAATTTTACAGACCCCTTTCAATGCTGAAATTGCACAATCAAACTGACTCACTGCACCATATTTCTGCAGTGCTATCCTCACTTCCAGCCTGCTCCAGCTCCAGGCAATTAACAGAAGAAAGGAAGCACAGAAAAGATTTTTTTAATGGAGGAGATATAAATGTCTTTCCAAAAGTAAAATTCCTCTTATCACCATGACAGGTACGAAATCATTAAGGACAACATGGAAGAAAGCATAAAAGGTCTTTGTGTCTTCTAAAGATTCCCCAGTGGATTCAAGGCCTTTAGAACAGTTTAGAATAGTTCTAGACTCCAAGGGACTGCTCTAAGTCCCACAGAACAGACAAACCAAGCCTGAAAGCAGCACTATGTAGCTGACTTAGTGATATGTTTGTATTACATCCAAGTCATTCTGGCTTGTTAATAAGGAACCACCCAATCATCTGGATTTTCTCCTTACCTTTGCTCCAGGTAGCGCAGAGCCTGCCTCACAAACTCCATCCGCACCTCCATGCTGGTACGGACTTTCAAGGCATCGCTGGCAGGAACCAGGGTAACGTCAGTCATCTGTTTCACCATGGCCCACATCTCAGAGATGTTCTATGAATGAATCATTATGTGCAGCAACAATTAGTACATAGATAAGCAAGGAAACGGTTTGAATTACACAGTTCAAAAAGCACAGAATCATGGGACAATACTGATCAGTTTAAATTTGTAATGGAGACATGGAAAGCAACCAGAAAGGTAAGTCGCTTCTGTACAGCAAGATTCAGAATCTCCAGGATTTTCTGCATTCATAAGGAGAAGATGGCTAAAAAGATTTGACCTGCAACTGTCATGCAGGATTGGCAATACTTTCCAAAACTAGGCTGGGTATTTGGTGCTACATATCCTTCTCCATTTCCAGTTTGCATATTCCACTGAGTAAACACCATCACTTGAATTACTTAAAGACTCAGTGAAGGAAAAAGTTAAAAAAATCAAGCTCTGCACACGCACAAAGAGGCAGCTGTAGCAACATCTAAAGACCAACAGCATCTTTGCTAAAATGGCAAAATATTGAGGAGAAAGAATTGGAAAGTTAGCTTCAGCAAGGGCAGGTGTTTACTCTCAAGTGCTATCAAGCAACAAGAGTATTGAAACTTGCTGCAGAATATAACATACAAGGATATTAGGAAATCAAGGTTCAAAACATAAAAACACAACAAAACTCAGTCCAAGGGAAAAGCAACGTCCTCCCCTAATATAACACTCACTGTTCATGATGTGTCACTGCTATGAAACCAGGTTCTTTTTCATTTTGGTAAGAGATTTTCACTAACATTGTGCCACTCACAGAGGACACATATTGTATTCAACAAGACTGCAATATTGGCTCTGTGTTTTCTGCGGAGCCATGCAATCTTTTTTTTTTTGGCATTATCAGTATTTTTCCACCAATGTCACCAAACTGTTAATCGTAGCTGAAAACAGATTAAATACATCTCCTTAGGTTAACTTATTGGCAGTACCTTATCATCCAGTTCTGCAACAGCAGCGCAAAGGTCCACCAGGTTAGGCTGCAGATGCCCATTCACTATTTTCTCATTATAAATATAAATCTGAAATGTATCAAAAGCAAGTTTAAAGAAATCTATTTCTTCCCTTCCTCCTCCCCAGCTGTGGCAGCAAAACCTGAACCTCGATTCAAGAATGGAATATCCCCAATAAATCCCTTCTGCTTCCCTCCCACAGTAGCTGCTGCTGATCCGGATGCAAGACAACAGCACGAATGGCAGGTCCACGGCACCCCAAAGCCCCAGTCTGCCTGAAGGAGCACAGAAATGCACCCAACTGTTGCAGGAAAAAGAACCAGATGAGACCCAATAACTGAATGGCAGCGAGACTCCCCTGTATGGCAGCATCCTACCTGCTGACCTGAGTAAAACTCGTGCTGTTTATGGCTGAAGGACTCAGGAAGCCTGATACAGGAGAAAAGGACACGGGCACTTGGCCCTCCAAAACCCTCTCTGAAAGCATGACCCCACCTTGGTCCTGTTTGAAAATTTGGTCTTATTTTACTACTACTTCTGTTATTGTTTATTCCACTCCCAGTCAAAAGACCTTCCAGCGCCTTCCAAAAATAATCAGTTGTGGTGCTGGAGTATCTCAAGTCCTTCCTTCTTGGACAGATTGCTTCATTTACGTCCCAGTTCAGGGTCCCAGTTCAGGATCCCAGTGGGAATCTAGTGTTAGTGAAATCACATACATACACTTCAGTGTGTTCATGGGAAAGGGTCTGATTGATGCATGAAGAGCAACTAATTATTTTAGAATAACGACAGTATATTTTGCAGTTGACTATGAACTGGAGCAGCACGGCCTGCCTCATCTTCAGGGCTGCCCTAAATCCACTCCACGTCACGATTCACACACCATGTGGCTGCATCGTTGAACACAGCCACAGCAGTGCAGATGTACAAGCTGCTGTCTGGCTGAGCAACAACTGAGCCAAAGCACAAAATAAGCATAATTGTATGAGAATTAGGCAACGCTTTGTCTGCGCCATTTTAAATTTTCCATTTTGAAAAAAATCAAGTCCTTATCACTCATTCTACTTTCAACAGTGCTGGTAAACAGAACTTCTCCAATAACAAAAATAACAAATTGGTTATGTAAAGATTTATCAGTTTTCCCTGCACAATTTCAGAGGCTTTCTAATGCTGCCAGACCTATTAATGTAGAGCTGATGTGCTAAAGCTCCACATAAGTGATCCCATTAAAGCAGCATATAGTTTGACAAATATCAGGATTAAGACTTCAGCATCTTTTTTTGTAAGAAAGAATGGAATTTGAAGTCTTCATTTACATAATTTTACACTTTGACAAGAGTCCTATTTTTTTTTAAGCATAAAAGAATTTCAGTTTACTAAACACAAATTATTTCCATAATCACATGTAGTGTTCAGGATCTCCTTTCGATGCAAATTGTGCAGCAGATAGACAAATAAATTTCCTACTAAGTCAGGCTAAATTTCTTATATTTTTCAATTGCATTTTAACCCCAGACAAGTGCTTTCATGCCCTACTGCCATGTTGCTCTATGCACTTACCTGTCTCTACAGAAAATGTTACTAACTGTGCTTCTGCATTCCTTCCCAGCACACTCACCTGCCGAGCATATGCCATCTCCACATTGTCCAAAGAGCTGCGACCTGGAGGGCCCAGCTCACCAACATAGCTAGGCTGTTTAATGAGAAACATAAGAATTATTAAAGATTCAGGTGGAGGTTTTTTTTGTTGTTGTTATTTTTGTGGTTTTTTTCCTCCCCAAGTACAGTCAAACTCTTCAGTCTATATTCAGGTTTAATTTTCTGACTGTTTGCTATATAAAAACTATAAAACTACTGCAATGCCTTTTGTCAGTGTATCTATTTCCCAAGCACAAATGCCTGACAGAGTTTACCAAGTTCTTGAGCTCTTCGCAGAGGAAAACGTGCAGTTTCATTGCAATATCCTGTAAACCTCCTAAGACAGCTTAAACCCAATACCAAGTTTATGTATAAAATAACAGAAATTTTCCCTCTCCCTACTCAGCACACAAACCAACCACCAGCTCTCTAGATGGAGGACATCAGCTACTCTAAAGAGTATCTTAAAACAGCAGTTCGCTTTTCTTTCCTGAAAGGTACCTATTGTACAGTGCAGCACCTCCCTGCAGAGCATCTGCTCTGCTCCTCCAGTGCGGCAAGGGCAGCTCAATGGGTCCAGCCAGCAGAGTTGACGTGCCAAGTCGGTGCTGTGTGGCATAATACCTGTTACTAAGCCCTCTGACAGTGCTGGGACAGGGGAGGAGGAATGGACAAGCTTCTAGGAAAGCAAGCAGGTTTTCAGGCTGAAACAGCAGCAACAGCCTTTGATTTTCAGGCTTTAAACGCAAAAGCTCTTTTGGCTCTCTCAAGTACAGTCTGATGGGAGATGATACCTCTCCCCCCAGGCCTTGCTCAGCTTGTTCAGTGCCTACCATAGATGCTGTTACAAGCACTGATGCCGGCCACTTACTTCCCCCAGGAGAAAGGACGCAAAGCACAAAAGCTAAATACTGGAAAAGCAGCTGTAAGCAAACACTGAGAATGGGTCTTGATTTATGACCACAGAACTCAGGTTCATCTATATTCCCTTAAATGGGAATCAATAACTTATTCTGAGAAGGAGCATGTACATTTGCCAAGTTTTAACACTACTGGCTACTATAGTTGGTTATGGCTAACTGCACATTCTCATTAGCCATTACACTGCACTGCAGCGATACTGCCAAGTAGTTTTATTTTCCCTCCCTCCATTTATCCAGGGTCCTAGTACTTTAACACTAAACCAGATCACCTTACTGCTTAAGGACATGCTATACCCTCCTTTCCTGGAAGAGCTCAGCCAAACGTGACTGACTTGCCGCCATGCAAACACCCAACCCAAACAAAGCCCAGATGCAACGGAAAACTATAATTTCTACTTTTGTTTAATCCACTTAAAAATTCATCTTTGCTAACGTTGGCAGGACCCACGTTCCTAAATGTGCTAGCTTGCACCGATTTGGGGGAAAGATGCAGTAAAAGGGAAGCGTTTCCTGCCCAGAGCTGCACTGCTGGAGGCAGAAATGCCCTGAGCGTTTTCGCAGCAACCCCCGTCTGGGGAACAGGATGCCTCCCTCCCAGCCTGGAACTGAACCACTGCGAACCAACGACTTTGCAGGTACAGTGCTATCTGCCTGCGCCCTGAAGCAATGGAGAAGGCCTGATGGCCTGCTGGAATTTTCATTTCCATCTTCTGCTGCGCAGTAGCTCCACTGCACCCCTGGACATACGTTCTTGCTAAAGGCCATACTTGCCCAAGCCCAGAAGTTTTGGATTGGAAAATTTTAAGCAATTTGCAGAACTGCAAGTGGAAAGAATTTGTTTTTTGCATAGTATACAACAGCTGACTAAAGAGAAAAAAAAAAAAAAAAAAAAAGTTTTCTCCCTGATAATAAAAAGAGATAAATGAATGAAGTTACCAAAGATGAATTCAGGTCGTCTGTTTCACCTAAATTAGCAAGGAAACTTCTAGAATATATCAAGACATTATTTTCTCAGTAATAGTGCAATCTAAATTATGTCAATCCGACCATAAAAATAGACAGATGCAGTTAAATCTTAGGTAGTATAAACAAAATATCCTACCAAAAAAAAAAAAAAAAATCATTCTTTTTGCAGATAAAACTTACGCTAAACTTACTCTTCACCATCACACTCCTAATGGGCACTCATACTTGACACTATTTGCATTTTCCTTTCAGTGCCAAATCATCTGACACAAATTCCTCAAAACCCACCTAAAAAAAGAAAGAAATGGAGAAATTCTTTGTTCCAAAGAACAAAGGATCTGTTAAAGGAGGTTTCCCGGGAAACAGCTGCGATTGCAGAAATAGCACTTTGCAGCATTTCCCTTATGCCATGCTAGATAAATTGTGGAGTTATTTAAAGCAACACTGTATTATGGAAGGTGTCATTAATTACTGATACGGTTTCATCTTCTAGAGCAAGAGAAGGGAATGCTGCAGCTCAGTGTCACTTTTCAATCAGTGCCCAAACACTGAGAGTGTAAGGACACAGAGCAGGCTTTACTCCATGAGACTTGGTCTTTTTTCTTCTGTTGCAGTGCCAAAGAACATCCATATGGGCTGCTGGTCCAGAGAAGGCAGAGGGACCAACGGGTCTAAGCCCACATATCAGGATCTGTCCTCAGAAGCACATGCCTACAATTAACAGGCGCCTGCTTCAGGCTTCTCGAGTTTTCCTCCTTCTCCAACTTTAATTTTACACTAAGCATGATGCTTTGAGGATCACTTTTATTAGTCTGGTACAGTTGAGAACTGCCATACTGAAAGCAATTGCTTTCAGTGCTGACTACTACTATAGTGCTCCACGAGGGAAAAGAGAAGAAAAAAAAAAATCACCACAAACTACAGAAATATTTTTCTTGTTTTTCCTATGCTCTTATTTCCTACTTCAAGATCCATGGGAGCAACTTTATTTCCTACTTTTCCCCATCTCATGCTTGCATTCCAGCTTTTGAATTCTTAAAGACCCAAACTCATTGAACTGTCTCAGTCCTGAGCTAAAAGCAGATGTCAGAACAAAACCAGTGAGTCAGCAGGGGAAAGGTCTTCTCCCCTCCTCACCTGGAATTGCAGGAAGGGCTGCTTGTGCAGGCAGTCCTTGCATGGGATGAAGGTTTGAAAGGTTTTTTTAAACTTTTTAAAGCAGTGTCCTTGTGGTTTAAGATTAGGGGAAGGCAGAGAATTGGGGCAAGTCAGAACTTAAAGCGGGAAAAAAGTTAGTGTTAAAAAGATGATGGAGACAGCAGCCTGATGCACCTTGGACAAGTCACATATCAGGTCACGTGCACGTCACTGAAGCAGCAAAAGCAAAAAAGGAAAAGCAGGTAGTGCACAAAGCACTTATGTTTCCCTGCAAACACCTGCATCTTTCTGCAGGCAGCCTGTCGTTGCTTAAATGGCTTGTGCTGCTTTTATGAACCACATTGCTTCTCGCTGCCCTGAATTTATATCTATTCCTAAAGACTCATCAGAGCATATTTACTCTGAGTACCATCCGCTCCCAAAACCTATTTGTATCTTCGATTTCATTTTGCCTAATGCTCTTGCTTTTCAGAGGAGCCCTCCTTTACTTGCCCTCAGCCGAGTGTGCCGCGGCACTGTGCGCTGCATGTGCAGTAGGATGCATAATTCATGGCTGCAAGTGCCCACACCCAGGAGCCGGCACAGACACCTCGTGAGTGCTCCTGACGTCCCCGCCAGCACCTGCTGCACAGAACTGCGCAGGAGCCTGGGCTGTGAGACGGCGTGGGCACGCGTGCAGGGAAGGAAAAGCATCTTGCAGTGCTTCGGGCTTCAGGGCAGTGAAGGCAGAGTAAAAACTGTGAGTGACCATGGCCCTCACACCTAGAGCAGGTTACATGACAGCAGGGATGGAAAAGCTGAAGCAGAGGGAAAGAGAAAAACCCAAAAGAAACAGACAAAAGACATGCCCAAGGCCCTAGGGGAACAGGCTACAGAACACCTTGAGAATGAGGTGGTTGGTATCTCCAAGACAAAAATCCAGGTTTCTTCTGTTTCCCCAAGAAACATCTTTTTATTCATTTTCTTTTTTTGCCTTAGGGCAGAAGGGCCAGGCTGGTGAGGTAAGTCCTGTGCTAACTTATTTGCAAAACGCAGTGCGCCTGTTAATTGGCCTCATTTTTCTGGGTGACTGTATTTCATTCTGTCCAAATAAGCTTTGCGCAGAGCTTGAGAACTGGCTCGCAGGCAGCCTAGCCCCCTGCTGCACTTGGATCGCTGCCCTTGCAGTGGATTCTCCATCTCCAGAGGATATCAATTAAACTTCTAGCACATGTTTGTGGCACACACGCACACACACACACACACACACACACACAAAAGTTTACTGAAACAAGGCTTTAGAAGACCATCCTGCTGCAGGGGGGTTAGATAACAGGCTTTTAACACAGCAGATGCACTTCAGACCTCTCAAACCTTTGACTTCTTGAGGCTAATGCTGGAATATATCAACAATATGAATGCTCTTGAAATGACAGACAGTAGGATGGGTGCTTTGAAAGGGAGAGTGGACTATTACCAAGTGATAGTGCATAACCAATCGTTAAATTAATTCATGAAAACTATTCAATGGATTTTTTTTTCCCCCTTGCATCAATTTGATGCTTGGCATCTCAATTGCCTTGAACTGGGGTTAGTGTCTGCAACATCAGAAAAAAGGTTTTGCCAATTCAGAGCAGATTATTACATTGCTTCTCCTAGCAGCTCTTATCTGTGCTTTAAAAGGAAAGCCCCAAACCAGTAACTTAAATTGAAGATGTTAGAAGCTATCAGTACAGCTGTTGAGTCTTCAGACTCATATCCCAAGAAAATGGGATAGTTGCTTTTAGTTTTAAATGAATTCACTCTGCCTTATTTAGCATTTCTAATATTGGTAAGCTGGACAGCCTGCTGAGAAGTCACAGTAAAGTATCAGTAAAATACTTTCTGAAGAAGATAGCTTCTATAAAAAGATGTGTGCTAACTGAGATTAACCTATATTTAAAAGGACAACAATCAGAAAGGGACATTTCATTAACAAATTTAATTATTTCCAAATCCCTATACAGGTCATAGCCCATTAACACCAGGGGCGTTTTCTTAAATGCTTTTTGCAGATCTTTCAGTTGCTCCAGTGAACAACATCTTAAATATACATTAAGAAAAAAGAAAGAAGGGTGGGAGAGGGGAATAACAAGGATATTTAAAAAAAAAAAAAAAAAAAAAAAGGTCTGGGTTCAGGCCATGCTTCCCCCACCTCCTCCCCCATCCTCTCAAGGTAACGGTTTTGCCTGGAACATTGGGGTGACGGGCTGGGAGCCAACTTTGTGCTCGGGGGAATCTAGCTGATATCCAGTGCCCCTAGCTTAGAGGGGTGCTATTCCCACCATTTTATGGGTAGTTCCACCTTACTCAACTCAGCAAACGAGAACATTTTCATTAAGGGAGTAAGCTGTAACATTTAAGTTAAAGCATTCCTTTTGCTATTTACAGGTTGCTCGTCAATCCCTTTTTACCATCTTTGGTCAGTACTGGTTGTTTTAAGCTTTGATTGCTCAACACCAGAGGTTTCAGAGGCACAAAACTTTAACCTGCGTGAAATGGCACCCTCAGTGAGAATCAAGGCAACAAAAACATCCTCCTTATTTTAATATTCATTTGGGTTTGCCAAGAAACCTGAGAACCTTCAGTTCCCTAAGATAAGTCATAAATCCTGTAAAATAGGGAAGGATATTGGAAAGGGATGCTTTAAGACCCGTAGCAGAGTTGAGAAACTGATCCCATTAGATCTGCAAAAGTTTCCCAAAGATAATATTTATCCTAGCATGTTTTCTGTCCCATGGCATTATTGATCTAATATTCATTGGTGTGACTGAGGTTCCAAATTGTACATGTGGCATAACACAGCTCCAGCAATAAGAGCTCCATTGCCTGTACCAATCAGTCAATAAAAATAATTTCACAGAATTACAGAGTAGTTGGGACTGGAAGGAACCTCTGGCCATCATCCAGTCCAACTCCCCCTCTTGAGCAGAGCCAGCAGTTTGAAAAGTAAGGCTTAAGGTCTGAAGTTTTGCCAGACAAAGCATTTCGCCAGTCACAGTCACTTTGGAATTAACCGGAGATCTGATCTTGCTTTTTCACGCAGTACCATCTACACAATAAGCCAGCTGTGCTATCAGCAGTGCTGGATCCCAGCTGTGCACATGCTGTACCTGACTAGGCATAGTCAGAAAGCTTAAGAGTTACCTCATTTTCCTGTGTAAAATCGAGAGCATCTTCCCCTGATGCAAGCAGCGTATGAAGAATCCGTTGTTTCACCTGTTCCCATTCAACCAGCATAGATTCACGGTGATACTCCTCAGCCATGGCGAAGGTCTATGCATGTGCAACAAGCAGTTAAGGAATATTCAGAAGCAATACACAACATGCAATCAGCAACTATAGGCTTGGCAACATCTGAATACAGACCTAACTGTACTAACTGCTCCTGTACGACAATGAGACTCCATCACAAAAAGCGCAGGACTGAGTTAGCAGATGTGGAGAATAAGAGCTCTTTGCCTTCTGCCCACCTCTCAGCTGTCCTCCTTTAATTTCACTGTCGACCACCAAAACACACGTGACATCTTCTTATCTTCACTATATCCATTTCACTATGCTTCTAAATATTCTTCAATAATTGCAGTGAATTATACATAATAAAACTAGTTTAATAATGGTTAAGATCCTTTTCTGATCATTTGAAAGAAGTACAGACTCAGTTTTAACACTGAGGTGATGTCCAAAGGTACATGTAGAGAAGCTTAATCGTATCGTAAGCAGTAGAAAATATGCAATAACATTTGTAGACAACAGGTCTAAGGCAAACAGCAGCAAGTATTTTGCATAATTTAGTTGTGGGGCTCATTGCCCCAGAATATGACAGATATAAAGAGATAGCATAAAGAGATTCGGGAACAGGATCAGGTAAATTTGTTGTAAGGTGACAACTTCCAGCTCAAAACTACAACTTGCTGGGAGGGTAAAGAAACAAGACCCCCACTATGGAAACCTCATTTTATACCTGGCTTTTTTTTCCCCTAATCAACTCTCCAGGCATCAGTCTCTCTTGAGGACAGAAATCTGAGCTCAGCAACCCTTCTTACTGACCCTGTGTGAGAACTCTTACATTCTTACTGTAGCAACTGCTTTGAAGACTGATTTGTTCATATAAGATATTTTACTTTGGACAGGGAGATGCAATATGATTTTCCCAGCTCTTCTACAGACAAAAGACTTAAATATTTCAGTACTGCTGCTGCATAGACCCGAATACTGTCCTACGCAGGAAACGAAACTGCAGCCTCTGTAACCTGGAGATAGAGCTACAATTCACTGAGCATCACCACCAAATGCAAAGTCATTGAGCAAGGCATTTCTGGGAGTAGAAAGAGGAATATAGTCCATACATTGTCATTTCTAGAAAAGGTGCTCATGCAGAGGGGCTGGAGAGAGCATGCTGTGCCCAACAGACAATAGCTGATCTGCACAAACGCAGATTTAACATTATGGGCCTCCTGACTCTACTGAATACTGCTGCTGAAATGCATTTTACCAAATCATTCCTTCTGCAAAGTATAAGCATGTATTTCCCAACTTCTAAATATCCTGTATTCTGTGAAAGATACAGTCATTTTAAATCCTATCGGTTTGTTAAACATCTGATTTATAAAAATATTCCTCCAGATTTTTTTCTCCCACATTTCTCCCCATCTCCTTCTTTTCTAGTTTGCCTCCAACTTACCCTCTTCCTGGATTCTTCAATGGCTGACAGCAACGCATTATCTTTTTCATTCTTCAGGAATCCCTGCAAAATAGGAGAAACAGAGCTCAGTTAAAAAACATAAGCCATGCTGAAACACCTATCTAAAGCAGACATGTATCGTACTGCTTGGCTCTTTCAAGTGCTAGCAGCTCTCCCCGTCCAATCTTGCAAGGTTTAAAGGTCACTATACTCCACCAGAGGTACAGTAAGATGCCCATAAAGCACAATGTGAAAACAAAAATACGTTAATGCCATTTTAATATGCATTAAAGCCTAACAAAGTGTCCTGCTTCTATTGCCTTTTATCTCTGTGTACCAGCAACTGCTTCCTCCTGCTCTCTCCAGTCGAGGGAGGCATGATGAAAGCCGGTAAGAACGATAAGTCCACATAAGGTTGTTGGACTTGAGCAAATAAAAAGGAGGTTTTAACCTGGCAGTTTCAGGCAAGAGTGGAGCTCTCAGAAACCAGGTAGCAAGTGTGGAAAGAAAATCCTAAAAAAAAAAAAAATCAGTTGAAGAAGGATGAAACAACTAAAGAGTTGGAAAGCATACAGAAAGAGTTTACAGCACTGCTGCTCTTTCCCCGAATACAACAGAGACAGTTAGAAAAAAATAAATCATAGTTCAGAGTAAATTAGATATTCTGAATAATTAGAACTAAAACTTTGGATTTAGTATATCTCCAAACCCCACACACAGGCCAGATATATACAAAAAGAATGACAAGCAAACAAACACCATATTTTGAATTTTGAGCAAATAGTTGTGGGGTGAATTGCAGTAACACACACAAACACAAGGGTTTTGTTAACACCAACATGAATCTTTGGTTTTCCCCGTGTGGAATCACCAATTAAACGTATCAAGCTAATCTGCAGTCCTAGACTTCAATTTAATCATAAATCCAACTACACAAAAAATTAAAAAGCCCTGTTTCCCTCTGAAGTGATGAACCATAGTGTTAACAACTGTAATAAGCACTAATATTTTAAAATTCCCATGTTCATTAAACACAGGTCTAAAATTAAGAGGCCAGTGGTAAATCTGGTGGAGCAGGAGGTTGAGAGACCACATACCTTTCCAACGAGGATACACAGCGTTAGCTGGGCCTGCTGAACCCAACAACCAACAAGGAGCCTTTCATGCCCTTTGTACCCAACTTCTGCCCCTAAACAAATGCATTCCTGCCCCAAAGATCTGACAAAACCAGTATTGATCCTTATACCCTACATAGGGCTAGAGAGTTCTCGAGAAGCACTGAGTCTGGGAGCAGGAAAACACTCCACTGTCACAGGGATTTGGATCTTCAAGAAAGCTTATTTATGCTAAAATCTTAAAAACAACATGCAGATGTAGTACATGCAACATCAGATACCATCGATTAGTACTTACTTAGCTCTGAGAAGTGAGGAGGGATCTAATTTTTTGGGGAATTGAAGAAATCTGGCATGAAATGCTGCTGTTTGCTTTCCCGTTCCCCAGCACCAGACCCGTGTGTTAAATCAAGGGCTTTGCATCCCTTCCTTCGGGAGCACGTAGCACAAGTTGTAATTTGGTGGAAGACATTCTCTGACTCCCCTCGGCTGGAAATAGCAAGGTGACTCCCTTCTGTATAGCAGATGCAGCCGTGCCATCCTCTGAGACTGGCACGCGATGCAGTCCTAGAAATAAATACACGGGGGAAGAGGGGTGTCTTCTGTCATCCAGCCTAGTTTTCATCTCAGCATCTGCCGTGTCCCACTTTCTTTTTAGGCAATGTCCCCAGAGAAAGCAGCGTTGCAGCCTCAGAGAGGAGAGCTAAATGAAGATCCTCGCACATGCCTGGGGACCAACTGCTAGAGCAGCTCTCAAAGGCAAAGGCTAAAGACAGGGACAAGTTGGACCGTGGCTCCCTACAAGAAAGATGGGGATGAAAACATGCACACATGGCAATCTTGCTATAAACTGGGTGAAACTTTGCTATATTCCCGGAGTATTACAGCAAAGTGACTAGAAGGAAGTGGAGACAGGTTGTTTACCTGCCTAAAAGCAAAGTATGTAACAATCAGCAGAGTGAAGATGTGCTTGAACTTCACTTGAAGTCCATAAATCCAGGCTAAGCTATCTTTCCTAATGAAACATTCCCGCTCCTGGAGGGTCCAGAGGCCGCTGAAGGGATTAGACACAGCACATCAATTAGGGGGTAATTAGGAGGCAAAATGTCAAAATGTTACCCCTCAAAGCAAGGGCCGAGCAGTCGCTAGGACAGTGGTTTTCCTTGGGCTTGGGGCATTGCCACCTAGCGGTGCCCTGTGTTTTGGGCACAGTATGCTTGGATTTCACGCCAGGATATAAATGCACACAAATGTCCACCTACTTTAAGGAGAAGCACAGATCTCCAAAATAACAGCATGGAAGATTCACAGTCAAAATTAGAAAATTTTGGCTAAAGAAAAAAACACAGGCCACATTACAGTTCAAGGGTTTGCATTATGCACTCAGTGCAGGCCTTGAACCACACTGGGTTTTGCTGATGTCCTAAAAGCCTTCTCCAGTGCCAGCAGGAAGATTTGGCTTTGCCAGGAGGCTCTGCACTGTAACAGTTCTGGCATGCAAGGACATGGGTGCTGGAGACCTCTGCAGGGAGATACTACTGATGCAGCCACACTTCACCCACAGCTTCCCATCTCCTGGCTCAGCTAGTTTCAACTTTTTCTTCCACATCTGGCCCTCACTCCTGACCAGTTCCAGTCTCTCTCACACCTCTCTCTTCTCTCCTAGAGTTTAGCCAGATGTCACCTTCTTCCACTCATCCTCCTTCCTGAAGTGCAGCCACACTCGGACCTACCTCCCCGGCCCAGCCGTCATCCATGGAGCCTCATTCCCAGGCCTCAGTCTTTCTCCACTTCTCCGCTCTGCTCCCAGCTCTGTCTTCACACCCCCGGCCTGCATTCAAAGATGACGATTACCGGCTATCACACAGCACCCCTCCTGCAAGGCCAAGGACAGCAGGGAAGCCCGGTCATGTCCACGTCACCCTTCACAGGCCTTCTTACTCCACTGTTGCTTCTCATCTCCGTCATTCCCTGCCTGAGGGAGGCTGATGTGACACGAACCAGCACCTGCCTTGCTCCAGTCTGAATTCTCGCATTAAAGCATGCCAGGAACTAACTCATGCCCAGCACAAAAGGCTACACATGCACTGATGGTCTCTTTTGGATAGGAGACTAAAAGTCACTTCCTCTTACTGTGGTAAATGAGGTTAGTAAACTCTGTCCTGGCTGGTAGAAGGCTCTTAATTACTTCCATCAACTAGGCCATACTTTTAATACCTGGTCTTAGTATTCAAGCTGTCAAGAGATGGCGAATGCTGCCAAGCAGTTGGACCGAGGTCCTGGCTGTTGACAGCAATGTTTCCTTTTTCACTGGCAGAAGAAGAAAGCAGAAAAATAAATGAATGTTCTGGGACAATTTCAAGTCAATTGCTCTTTGATTAAGATTATCTCCAAGTGCTGGATCTCCAGTAGATCCAGTGAAGTCTTCAAAAAGCCAGCAGGGATCACAGTTACATGGTTAACCAAAAAAGCATTCAGTAATTGCTTGGAACAGAAACTCCAAATGAAGCACCTCGTTTACTTTAAGATTAAAAAACACACCAATAGAAATTAGAAATTTTAAAAAAAGACACTAATAGAAACGATTCAGCAAAACTACTAAGAAGGCACCACTGCAGTAGCTTTTTTAGCCTCATTATTATGTTTGGTGAGACTAGCATCACTACTTGCTTGCTAGCTCTAAACCTGACGGGCCTGTTGGCAAGGAACAAACCAGCAAGTCCTCACCAGAGAGCCTTGCACCCCGCATGCACGGTGCAAGCTGCAGAGCAGCAGACCTCTGTACTGAGGCAAGTTGTCAGGTAGGGACGGGATCTCCCTGCCCTGCCACCAGCCTGCCACTGGTGCAGGGCTCAGTGCAAATGGAGCCCTTAATCTGTGCCACCCAGCAAGCCTTCGGCAAATATTTACAAGCAAATTGTGCTCTACTACTGATTAGCGCCAGCAATGTAAACCCTCATGCTCCTTCCGCATTGCTCTGCTGTTTTGTATTGTTTGCGCTGTGACACTCATGCAGTTTTCACAGCAATCTTCGCACTTTATCCAGGAACAGCAGATTTTGTTGCGTTGGATAAATACCATTACTCCTTCTAGCAATGACAGAAAAAGCTCTCAAAGTGAGGAAGAAGCCGTCCCTCGTGAAATCAGAGATGAGCTTGCAGCTGAAGCAAGCACAGATGCTCTTCAGCTCTTGCTGGGATCACATGAATCTGGCAATGCCAACTGGACACGTGCTCCCTCGGTAGGCATACACTCTTCAAGGGATGAATTACAAGTTCAAATTAACCATGAAGGCACTGGTAGAGACCACAGAAGTGTCCTTCACGGCCCCATTGGTACAGAAAACAGCCTCTTCACACCTCGAGTGACTCAGCTGCAGAAGGGGCTCAAAGTTACACACACACAACTCAGCTGGCACAGCAGCAGGGAGGGCACGAGAACTGCTCATCCCACCTCTCCACCTCCCGCTTCGGCCACAAAACCATGCGCTAAGCGCAGACTCGCGTGGAGCCATGGGCAGCTCTCGAACCTTCCCCCAGCACCACATGGAGCAGCAGCTGGGCACACACCCAATGTCAGGTCTCCAAGGCACCTGTGCAGTGTACAGCCATCAGGGCAAACGCAAGGGGTACTGGGAATATAAATGAGATTTATTACAAAATACACGGGGAACACAGCTCTGCCTCATGAGGAACGCTTAGGAAATGCTTCTGTCCATACTCCCTACCAGCATATTGTGTCAGGCAGTAATGCACCGGCTACAAAATAAAATTCTCACTCTGGTAGATCAGTGCTCAAGCTAAATATGACTGTGCCTGATTTTTTATGTATTTATTTTTTTCTCTAATTCAGCGTATTACATTCAGCAATTTCAGGCTTTCACGCTCTACAGCATCTCAATATGTTACTTAAAATTGTGCTTACAAATGGTTTAATTCCTACCATAATAGGGAAATTCATTGCAGTGTTCCAGTATGTGTTGCATTTTTTTCATTTTTTAAAAACTGTTTTACAAAATATCAGAAAAATCTGCAATGGTAACTATGTGAATTCTAAAGAGCACCAGGGCACATCCGTCCTCACAATGCTTGCTTATTACTTTTAAAATATATTTAATTATTATATTCTCCTGTTGTTGTTGTCTTTTTTTCAATTTTACCACAGGGGAGAATAAAAAACAATAAAATAATTTCCATCGCACATACTAATGAAATTCATTTTCATCTCTGTGCTACCTGTGCCTGAACTGCACTTCGCATATGCAAATGCTTTGTTAGAAATTACTTTGATGGGAGTGTTTCAAAGTACCAAATACTTAACAGTATTTTTTAAACTTTTCTTAAAATAAATAAATAATATTTCACCACCAAGTTCTCTCCCATGTAGAATTCCCAACCTCCAACGCACAGGTAGTTTTGTGTCGCAGCTGCTAATGTGATGCTCAAACAAGAGCATCCTGGCTAATGCCACTGGCACCTATGTCCCCATCCGCCTTAATAACAACAAAGAAACCAAACCATCACAGCGGTAAATAAATGCATCGTCAGCCTCACTCCCATCCAACCTGTTGCATGGAGATCGGACAGACTGGAGGACCAGCCCTGCCTCTGCCCACGGCAGGGTCCACTTGGGCCCTACGCGATGCAGCCACACAGCCATGCCCCAGGCCACGGTCTCTCCTTACTGCTATAGACACGCTTGTATTTGCACCCTGGTTAAAAAAGAAAAAAACACAAGCACAGAGATGATTGTGAAAGATGAAGTTTTGCTGCAATCCTACAAAAGACCAGAAACCAAGAGATCTGCGATCACGGCACTACTCGGAACTTGAGCTGCTCTCTGAATTTTATTTGAATAAAATGGATTACAAGGTAATTCCAAAGGGGCTGAATGCACAGGGCAACCTTAGATTAAAAAAAAAAAAAAAAAATCTGCAATATGGAAAGAGACAACATCGCACCACCCGCCAAAGGAGCTGTTATTTCTGCCTGCCCGCTCACATGCTTTCCAAGGCAATGCCGAGAGGATAAGGGCAGATTCGTATTATTTAAAAGCTTCCTCGCAGAGCAACAACTGAGTTAACAGGAGAATCCCTCTGCCTGAAGCGTCTGCTCCTCCCGGCGTGCTGAGGAGCTCCCTAAATCAAGCGGGCATCTCCCATGTCATCCATGACGCCATTTTCCCTTTTCTTCCACTGCCATTTTAGCCTTGCCGTTACATTACATTCCCCGCACACATACCCCTCGATAAAATAAACATCGCCCCGCAACGTCCTGTGGTCAAGATGCCCAGCACAAGGAAACAGCAGCAAAGTGCTGGCACATGCACACCTCTCTCCGAGCACCACAAAAACCCTTCGCTAACCAGGAAACAGTTTGGAAAGACGAGGTATAGAGTAGACGTACTGACCTGCTTGCAATGTCCGTCCCTGGACCGAGGGTCCGGCACCACTGTCAAGACACAGTGGATGCAGTAACCCACTCAACCTAGCAGCCGAAAACGCATTTCTTGCTATAGGTGCTGACATTTGAAAGGCAGACTGCCTTCCCCTCTCCATCAATAAAGTATCTCCCAGACGTAAATCAGTGCACATTTTTCCCGGCCCTCCATCAAGGAGGAAGGATTCAAGGGACCTGACAGAAATCACATCCCCCCCATTCTTCCCCTAAGCCTCTTCCCCAAATGTTCGTATGGTCCTTCAGCCCCGCTCCCAGGACATGTGCTCCTCTGGCATGGGTCTGCCCAGCAGGGAATGTGTCCCCTGCCCTTTCCCTGGCAAACAGGCATTTTCATGCTCTTTAGAAGTTGAACATAATGATTGGTATTTGCATCTCTCCTTGTTCACAGTTCCTGACGTGTGGGGAAAAAAAAAAGTTCAATATCTTCGAGTTAGTGTAAAAATTAGGTAAAAAAAATACATTAATGTAAACACTGGTTCTCTCTTTACCTCTTTCCCCTTCTGGATGCAGATGGATTAATGCTGCCTGCCCCTCGCCCACATTTCTAAGGCAGCCTCGAGCTGAAGGATGCTGCGGTCACGCTCCCATCTCCCTCCTCCAGGGCACCGCTTCTCCTCCACAAAAAAGGACACACGAAAAAACCACAAGCGTTGCCCCATCCACTGGTGTTTCTGAGCGAGGCTCACGGCAAGCGTGCGCGGATTCCGCGGGACCTCGGAGGCGTCGAGCCCCACCAGCATGGGGAGGACGGCAGCCGCATTAACCAAGATGAGCAGCCGAGTGGAACCTCATCAGCGTTCACAAGCGCGACATTCGGGAGGTCTCCCACAGTGTTTTACGGCAACTGGAAGTCTGTCAGAAACCTCCCAAGAGGGAGAGAACCCTGCAAAAGTACAAGCTGCTTCATTTTGCTGATGCATCAAGCTACTGCCTAAGGCTACAAAGGAAGAGGCAAGGTTACACCCTTGCAAGGTGCACAAGTCGAAGCATTTTTCTACATACACGCAGATATTTCAGAAAAATTACCAACTTTAAAGTTCTGCTCTCTTAAATAACATGAGATGAGCTGACCATATCATCCACACAGGGTAGAAATGCAAGCCACTATCAGTGAGTCCATTTTCCTAAATATTTTCAAGTGAAATACAGCTACCTTATTCACCTAATAGATATTTTCAACACAGCAGCATGTCTCCTGGAAAAAAAAGTATTTTACTGATAGTGAAAATGAGCAATTTAGAGAAGTTCACATATGTCACAATACCTTTAAACCCTCAATTTAAACATACCGTGATCTTTAAAATGGTGCTTTCTTACTACATCCACAGAATTAATTGCAATTTAAGTTATTTATGAATTACTAATTCCTGATCATTAAAATTAAAAAAAAAAAAAATACAGAAACCTAGAATGCGTCTGTTGCAATTACAGAGTTTTCCTGTGAAATGCTTAGCTGCTGCCAAGCTTGGAGAGAAAAGTGGTATCAAAACCCCTGCTGTAAATTCCCCACTATAGCAAACATTCCATCCCTTTGCCCTTGTTGTGTTACAAAAGCTACGGCTTAAACTTTCGGGGAGCACCACACCGGCATACGTGGGATGCAGCAGAGACAAAAGGTTTCCATTTTTCTCCTCCACCGCCACTTCGCCCTGGCTAAGGAAGTCTCCAGGAACGCCCATCCGCCAGGGCGTCTCGCTCGCAAGGCACGCGGCTGTCACGGCTCCCGTGCAATCGCAGCGCCAACTCCGGTTGCAGCCAACGGAGCGCGCCCTGCTCCGGGGGACCCACAGCCACCTGCTAAAGCCTGAGCGCCTCAGACGTCTTCCCTACCTTAATCCATGGTGCTCCACTGACCTCTGGTTCCCGCCGCTTCACACAAAGGGAAACAATTTGCAACCCAGCAGCGACCGCACAGCTAATTGAGCCGTCTCCCGCACAGGATCAGCTCTTGCAGCGCTCCCAGCCTTTCACGCATGCTGGGTACGCGTGTCCTCATCTTTGATTTCCACAACTGATTCCTCCGCGTGCTGCTTCTGAGGCAAGAGCCCCCTTCAGAGCCCGCTTAAACAGGAAACTTCTTTGGCAGAGTGCTGCCCCCTTTCCCATATAGAAATACATATTAAAAAAAAAATATATATATATATATATATATAGAGAGAGAGAGAGAGAGCTAAATACAGAAATACTGATTCCCTGGCTGCTTTCCTTGACTAGGATTTGACTGCCTTAACCCCTTGCAGAGCACAGCCAGCTTAATTGAAGGAGAGCTGGGGTGTAGGCTAGAGAGTCAAGTTGACTAAGCAGATGGACTTCATCTTCAAAAGCTAGAGAGAGTGAAAAAAAAGGCTTTTTTTCTAAGCATCTTAGTTTAATTTGGAAGTGGAAATACCTTCTAGTTGTGACTACTGCCTTTTCACTTTCATTCCACGCCCAAAATTCTCACTTGAGAAAATTTAAGTAAGTTCGACATGTCTTTAAATAAACCACAAGTGCATCTGCAGGGACAGAGGCAGCGCTGATCCTTACCAAACTATGAAAATGAGATTATAAAAAGAGCATCCTGATTATTTTTTCCCCTTTTAGTCCAAACCAGTCCCGCCGAGTCCCGCAAGTGCAGGGATGATGAAGCAGGAATCAAGGCATGCACAAAGTTCGGCTGCTGCATTTCAAAGCCAAGTGGGCAGCATCGGGGGCTCTCCGGCCAGGTAGGGCAGCGGCGGAAGCCCCCAGCCCCTCGGCTCTCTGCCTTCGCCAGGGGACAATCGTCCTCCCCATCTGCCTGTCTGTCTTCCTCCACCCCTCGCCCCCTGATGTGAAGCAACCTGCAGCAGCCACACAAAGAAGTCTGCGAGGAGACACCTGGAAGCTGTCGCCCACCCGTGGGGCAGGCACCTCACCCTCACTCCTCGGCATCGTGAGGCAGAGGGGTTCCTACCTGTAGATCCCAGCAGCGAGGAGTCACAACCCTGCAACTGCCGGCTGTCACCGCCACTCTCCAGGGCCAGGCACTTGGGCTTACACGGCCGTGTCTTTCTGTGGTAATGCTCAAGGCTTTCTCATCTTAGAAGACAAACAAAAATAACAAAAAAAAGACCCTGCAAGTCCCCAAAGGGCTGAGGCAGCAAAGAGCCCAGCGAGACATTAAGAAAGCAGTTGCTATCCACACTGAGCACCATTGCCTGGCAAAGCATCTCCCTCTCTACATATATTTTTTCCAAGTGGTGCTTTATTCAAATGCCAGGGAAAGCACCAGCCTGTGAGCAGCACAGGATGGGAGTAACAGTTTATAGGTTACAGAAGGATATTTTATTGTTAACGGACTGTACCATGTAACAGTGGTGAGGGGGTGAGGGCGGTGTGTGGGGAGGGGAACGACGCAAGCAGGCTTTTTTTCTCCCCTTCCCCTCTCCCCGAGCCACCGCAATTACTCTGATGTGAATTTTTGATGACTTCCGACATATTGCATGGTTAATAACCGCTTGAGCTGTCACGTCTGGTTAGGGGGCAGAGCGCCGCTGCTGCAGTGCGATGCAGCAGCACCGGCAGAGCAGCTCTTCCCCCAGCTGAGCTGCAGGATTTGCACGTACTGGGAGGCTGAAATAAATGGTAGTTTGATTTTAGACAGCAGCCGTCGGCTTCTGCCATTTTAAGAGCCGGAGAGCTGCTGCAAGGAGTTGTACAGGCACATCATTCCCCTGCAAAGCAGCTGGAGTCAGCACTCCTTAAAGAGAGGTTTGATCAGTGTTTTATTGGAGTTCGTTATTTAGTGGTTAAAAGATTCAGATACTATTTGCATGAACCCTAGGACCTCTTTGCAACTTTGAGCAGTTTATTTAATTGACGGCATATAGCTCGATGAAGCCAGCAGCACTATAGAAACGCACACCTTTATTAATAAATGCTGAGCATTACTGCTCCTTGTCCCCCACGATACTTGAACAATGCTATAAATAAAAAAGAGGCTCATTGCAAATGGTTACACGTAAGCAATAAAAAGCTTCTGCTTAAAGATAGGATCTTATTTGCAAAGTGCCACCTTTTCACGTACGCTTTGAGCATACGATGGAAAGGATCCGGTTGCATAAACTGCTTACACGTGCCTTTCATTGTCACCAATAGCGAAACAATGCTGTAAGCAGTCGTGCAATTACAGGCAGGGATGTAAAACAGCCGAGATGAAACCATGCTAAGAGCCAGTCACCCGATGATTAAAGTCAGGCCAGTATATTCCAGCAGTCAGGTGATGGTGCCATCATTACAGTGCAGAAAGCTAGAGAAAAATCGAGAAACGGACCAGCCCCATCTTAAAGAAAAAAAAATTAGAAGCAAAGAAATAAGCAATGTGTTTGCTAACACAGCAAATGCAGAGCCACACGCAGTGTTTCAGAGCTTAACGCTCCCTCCACCAGTCCAAACCACGTGTTTAACCCACCGCACCAGTATGGTCCCTCCATTCTCAAACTGCAGGGGACATCCCCAAAATTAAAAGCGTTTCCTATTCAAAGCAGTCACGATAGCCCAGCTGTAGGGAGCCCTGCGTGCCATGATGCACGAATCTGGCTTCACAAAATGGAAGGCCATCGCCACCAGTACCTACGCAACTCATTACTCCTTTTGCTTTTATTACAGCACCACTGCAAGAGCATCAGTTGGACATGAAGCACCAGTAAAACAGTGCAGAATCTTTTATATAAAGAAGAAAAAAAAATATATAGTGTCTGAATTACCATTGTACTTTCTGGTTTGTGAATCATTCCTTCTACCAGCATTGCATCTGCAGGATGCAATGTCTGACTTGGGATGACACTGGCACCTTTCACAGTTCTAGTTTCATGAGGCCGAGGGGTCTTTTGGGCTTTGAAAGTAACCAACTTGAGCTTTGCCTCAGACTGCCAGGACTAGGAATGATCCTAGGGGAGGTTTTCTTCAACCACTGCAAGGAGCAAAGCTTCATCATTTCTCATCAACCAAATCCTGCATCAGAAAGCTGCATTGTGTACCAGGAGTCTCTGTCCTTAAAGCAAAACATTGCGGTTGGTTGCATTTCGCAGTAGAACACCCATTTCCATCATCTATACCTAACAATGCAAGTGGCGCCCATTATGGGAGAGGAAACGTATATTTTTGCAGGAATAATGCAAGCTGGGCATCCCTCCTGTGCTGTGTGCTGATGCCCGATGGCATCACCGTGCAGCCATGCTCACCTTCCTAAGCAGTCCTTCCTCACCTCAGAGGATGCAAAAAGGATCACAGAGCAAAGCTCTGCAACTCCTGCCTTGCACGAAGTGCTCCAGTCTGGGGCTTCTGGATGGCTTCTCCACCTAAGGCACTTCCGGTGTGCATCACCCAGCATTAACCTATGGAGGCTACATAAAGCTTTGCTTTTTAAGTGAACTTAAAAATAGTATATGTCTATGGAAAGATGAAACAGAGAGAGCACAGAGTTCTTGTGTCCTGCTAAAATTATTTCTTTTTAATTGTGATTAAACACACCAGAGCAGTTTGGATAATCTGCCTATCTAAGCTTTAACTGACAACCGCTAACTGTGAGCTTTAGCCATTCAGCCATGACAGACGTTGGGTTTAGGATGGGGTTTTTTGTTCTTACCCAAGGCCAGAAATACCGTGGAAGATGAGGAGACTTTTCAGTTCCTGCCGGCATTTTTCCCCTTCTGCTTTGTGCCAGTGTCACTTCCTACCTCCATTTCTGCATATCCATTTTCTCCCTACCAAAACCTCTTCTCAAGTACCTGGTTACACCTTTGAGGCGAAGGAGGTTTTCCTCCTTCGCCTCAGAGATCTAACCAAAGACGCTACCCATCTCTCCTCTAAAATTCAAGGAAACCCCTTAACCCCACACCAACACGCAAGTGCTGCTCTTGCACTGTCTCCTTGCTGAACTTCTGCAGCTGCACCTGCTGCTATCAACACGTGTTAGCCAGCAACGCTCCACGGCCTCATCAGCAGTGAGCTGAAGCAGAGCGCGGCAGCTCTCTTCCCTGAGAATCCGCCCTCTCTGCAAACCTGGGGCTGCGGCGGCAGAGACTGCACTGTCACAGCAGCTCTGGAGAGCGCCGCGAGGCACTGGCTCCCTGCCCAGCCCCGCGGCGCGGCCAGGCACGTCGCTGCTGTTGACTACGCATCAGGTCTCCTCAGCGCGGGGGCCAGCACGGGCGATGCTACTGGTGCTCGTCCAGGGGCACCTCTTTGCAGAGGGGTTGGGAAGCTGTCTCGAGGGCATCAGGGCGGAGAGGAGAAGAAGGAGACCCAAGCAAACACTTCCCTTCACCACATTACATTTGCAGAGCGCAGAGCAAAATGTCACCTGGGTTACACACGCGCTCCTGGCCTGCGTGGCAGGAACTTGGCAGGAAGGCACTAAGCTACACAGGCCTTGGGAACGCAAGTGATCCATGCGAAGCCAAAACTAGATCTAGAATGTATTACTAAGTAGCACAATGCAACACTGGGGATTGGACACCTGACAAAATGCCTGCTGCTCTCGGAGGGGAAACTCCCATCTTTCATGGGACAGGGAGTCACTAGCTTATCCCCATGCTCAAGAACGAGCCAAAATGGCTTTCCAGAGCTTGGCCAAAACCAGGAGGCCAAGCTCTGGAAGCTTGGCTTCCAAAACCAGTGTGTGCAAACACAAGAGCAATGCGAGAGACCACCCCCGCAAGCCCAAACTGAGTGTCCTGTTTTTTTTATGGCCGTGTCCTGTTTTTTTTATGGCCAAGTGGATGGANGAGGAGGGAAACAGAAACCCTGCAGGCCTGGAGGCCACGAATGCTGGGCAGGTTGCGGAGAGGAAGCTACGAGCTGGAGGCAGCATCAGCAGTGCTGTCCCTGCCACACGCACCCCAGCCCCAATTAGCAGTATCATTTGTCAGGCTGAATATGGAACTTGCGCTCAATCAGGCAATTTGACAGAAATGTCACTGAACTACCTCAATGTCCCTATTTATCCAAGAGGCAAGAGCAAGAACCGCTTTTAATTAGAGCCCCTGAAACAAAGGGCTGCGGGGCATCACCCCGGCTCTCAGCAGTGGGTGCTAATTAGGATGTAATGGTTTAAACAGAGCGCAACAAGTGTCCGTTTACCCAAAGCCATTGTTAAATACCTGCTAGGAGATCATTTGCAAAATTATAATGCGGCCATGAATATTCAAACCACTTTCCGCCTTTAACATTAAAAAGAATAATCACCTTGGAGAGAAAAAGAGAGGAGGAAAAAAAAGAAAAAAAAAAAACCCAAGCAGCTCTTTTGCAGCAGAATCAAGTGGTGTTTTGAGCATGCCAATGCTAATGTAAAAGGGGGGGGGGAAAAGCAGCAATAGCTCCAGTTTCTGGGCCATTAAGCTCTGCCTGGAAAGCCCTCTTTTGTACAGCATTAGCACATGCTGGAAGTCTGTAATTATGCAGGGAATGTGTTAATTTTTAATTCAGAAAGCTAACCCCTCATTCTGTGCAAGGCCTGCATGTCAATCCTTCTCACAACGCAATTCAAGTCCCTCAGAGAGCACTGGGATGTTAGGGGAAGCCACTGAAACCATAGCAGCAGAGCTCTTTTATGGAAAACAGTCACCTCAGCACCACTTCTGGCAAAATCCTCTCACCTCTGCAAGTCACGAAACCAGAGTCACAGTTCACCAAGATTTGCACCTTCATCTCAGTGCATTTCCTTTAGCTATCAAATTTGTTAGGCCATTTCCCAAAAGCTCTTTGCATTATAACACCCATGTAAGTGCATGGACAGGGGAGTTACCCTAATATCTTCCAGAAGCCTCAACAAGTTAATGACTGTCAAAGAGCAGGTCCATCTTCCAGTTTATCCAGCTCCTATGGATGGGCTCACAGAGGTGCCAACTCCATGGAAGGACCTGCTTGAAGAGCAACCTTTGACACAGACCAGCAACGAATTATTAACTCCAGATGAAACTGCAGAGCCCCAGCCCCCAGCGATCATGATCCTCCCCAGGTGATTAACCAGAATGCAATTATTAATGCTCCTGCTTCTCACAAAATGACGCTGAATTTTTCCATCACGCAAAGCCTAACCGGTGCCACACGGATACACATGTTTCCATGGAGGAGAACAGAAACAAATCCGTGCTTTTGCTGTTGTTTCTTCAGAAATGGTATTGTCAGTTGTAAAAGCTCTGCTTCTCTCGTTCATTGCAGCCATTGTACTTCGGACTTGCATGCAAAACAAAGCCCAGATTTTGAATTTCCACAGCAATTCAATGCAGGTGGCCACAGAACACAGGCAGTAGTTTTAGAGCCCTCCTTCCCCAGGTTACATGCTCCAGCAGAAGCTCTTTCCAGCCCTTAGCTTGGCCAAGCACATATATTTAAGAACATGTTTCCCCACTCATCCCGTAGTCCCCATCACCACCAATAAACAGATGAAGGAAGATGCAACTGCCTCTGAAGACACGTCCTACCCAAAAGGGTGTCCCCAGCCTCCCCCTGAAAAAGGCAGGGATGGAAGCCCAGGGAACACTCTGCAAGCTGGATTTAACCTGTGGGCCTCCAGCAACATCACATTCTATAACTTCTGCCAACAGTTAATCCCCAAACAGTTCCTAGTATGGAAGCAAAAGGCACCAAAGCAGTGATAAGATTCAGCAGTTCAAGGTGTGCAGATGTTCATGTTCAGGATGGAGGAGAAAATCCACCCTGTAGTTTCTGAATTTACAAGCAAGAAGCAAGGTGAGAATTTTCAGTTTTCCCTTAGCAAGCAAGCAATCTGTACTTATCCTCTAATTACAGTTGTCAGCTCTAAAAAAAAAAAATAGAATCAGAACTGGCTGGCATGAGAAATGAAACACCTACAAGTGTCATGCTGAAATCAAATACAAAGGTTGCATGCCTGGTTCATCAAACCATCCTTATAATTTTCTTAGTGAAAGTACAACTGAAATCAATATTGGCATCTCCAAGAGCTTAATTTGAAGTCAGGTCTATTCCATTTGGGTCCTTATACTGTCCTTATTACATTAATGTCCACGTGCCTTCCAGCATTAAAGTGACATGAGTAGCATCTGTCACATGTTGTTTGTTCTCTGCTTCCTTTCCTGGGGGACACGAAACAGGGTCCATGGGGATCATGGAATAAAAGCAACCACCAAGAAGGGAGTTTCCTTGACTTCTGGTGAAGCCTTCTGACCCAGAGCGCACTATGGCCAATGCCTGCCTGGTTAATGTTTTAAGATTACTACTACCACCACAGTGACTAAGCTGCTGCATATATTAAAAAAAAAAAAAAAAAAAAGTTTAGCACCAGTTCTTCTAGGAAAATTTCTACACAGGACTAACAGAATTGAAAGATCCCCCAAATTTGACCTTTGCAGATCAAATTAGTTCACTTGGAGGTTTCACGATTTGGAAGAAGCCCCTGTCACCTTGCCTGGTCTCCTTACCTTGGCATTCCAGATCAGAGAACTTTGAGGATATGGCCTCCACTAGAAGAAAGAAGTGATCCTTTCTCCAGTCTAACCACAAAGACAGACAAAAGGCAGGAATAGTTCACCTTGCCCTTGAATCCCTTCTAAAACAACAAGGATACTTCATCTTAAAGATGGAGAAGATTTCAAAACCCACTCCATTTTCTTGAAGTGCATACACTGATTATTTCTTTCAGCTGTGACTCTACCTCTGTGTGTCCACCTGTTTGTTGATAAATACATGCAAGTATCAAGCTACTGCACAAGACACACATTTAGTATCTGTAAAAAAAAAAAAAAAAAAAAAAAANAGATCACCTTCTGGGTTTGAGGTGGAATATTTTGTTGATATTTTTCCATGAAAAATTATTTTGCTGATTCATTTCCTTTATTTAACCAAAAATGTTCAAGAGAAACAGACTCACTAACCATCTCGTATCCTTTTCACCAACCTAGATGAGAAGAAGCTCTACTATTAGGTCTTCCTACACTGCAGCTTCAGAAATGCACATCAAGAGATACTTTACCACAAAAGACTCTTGCAGAAGAAGCCTGAAGAGGGCAGGTAAGATTCCAAGACATATCTATTTCACTAACGAAAGGTAGTAAACATCTAACCTTTTACACTCAGGAGTTATGTGGAATAGTACAACTGTTTTAACTCTGGTCATCAAGTAGCACTTTGGTGTCTCCCATCTGTCTTCACGGGAAATTGGTAGCTCAGCCACTGCACTAGGCTGTGTAATTTTGAGAGCCACTGAAGCTATTTTGTTCAATGCTATTGGCCTCAGTAATACACACCTGTAGCTATTTACTTGAAGTTTGGGTGAAACCGCACTACACAGAAACTATTTCACAAAGCAAACATCCTTGTGGACTGGCAGATTCAGCTTCACAGCAAAAGCACATCAAGACACATTTTTTATTTAAAAAATGTTAGCAGCTGGTCAATTCTGATATAATACAGTGTCCATATACTGTCACTGAATCACATTTGTGCTATTACTACTAACTTCTGTGTGTATTTACTGGAAGTAGGAACATACTGAGTGGCAGGGAGCAAGAAAACTCCATTTCCTTTCAAAAGATCTTACTAAATTTTGCTCCAAACAGGATCCTCCAGCACCTGAAGCTCAGTACCCCCCCAAAAAATGCATTTTCCTGGAGTCCTTCATTATCAGCAAGGGCTTTCCTTGCAAATCCATGCGCTCTTTCACAGATTCTCTTTACTATCTAATCCAAGAGCTCAAGGGGTTAAGTGCTCAAGGAATGCAATCAAAACCAGCCCCTTCCAGGCCTGCTGGAACACCTATTAGTTCACTCTCCTGTAGAGGGCAGGTTTATCATCTCCTGCCATTGCTACTACCTAGACAAGTGGAAGAGGGCAACTTAAATTGGCATTGCAATTATCTAAAGTCTATAAATAGTTGTTGCTGCTGTGTAAATTAAGCTGCTGTACAATAATGTCCTCTTTTTTATCTCCTAAAGCTAAACTCAGATTAAGTCAGGTATGCCGGGAGTGTGCCATACAAGACTCTCTGGAGAAGGAATAAGAGTGCTTAAGGAGCATGTTGAACTCCACACTAAGGTGGGCAGAAAATCCAGAGCAATTTTTTAGGTTCTCTAATGGAAAGAGATAGGAGCATAGGAAAGGAGAAGGGAAACCAAACCGTTTCACCCCAGCTCAAAATGTTAAAAAGTAACCATAAAAAAACAGCCCTACCACAGTAATTAAAAGGATATAAACGGCTCCAGATAAGAAAAATCTCAAAGATTTACTCGAGGTATCTTTGTGTCTTTTTTAAAGGTAAAGGCTGTCTTTGCACAGAACCATCAGATTTGGTAGACTCCTAAAACAGAACAATGAGAGTCAGATGGGAAGGAAGATAACACTGGATCCCAAATCTTGCAAACAAAGGAAAAAGGCAGCTTCAACACAGATGCCAGCACAAATTTAATTCACACAGCAGCTGACATCAGCATTTACTTCAGAGCTGCAGCAAGTGCCACTAGTGCCCAGCAAGAGGAAACCATACACTTTTTGGCAAGAGTATCATACTCATTTGCTTGTGAAGATAGTTTAGTCTCTTTTGTTTTAGGAAGGTCTGTGTTTTGCAGAGCAAGAGTAGATGAAGGAACATAACTGAAATATCCACCGCCATCTCCCTCAGCAATAGAAAAAAAAAAAACAAAAAACAAAACAAAAAAACAACAACAAACAACAAAAAAAAACACAGCAATTAGCAGTTGTGTTGCACAGAGGCTGTTCACGTGCAAGAGCTGCTGCATTGGGCCTGAGATAACAACACTCTTCAAAACCCAGTGTAAGCTCTTCTACAAGCTAGAAAGTGGGCCTGATTAGCAGCACGGCCCAGGGACTTGAGCAGAGGGACCATGTGGAGCACATACCATTAAGCATCACAGGGTAGCATCCCTGGGAAGCAAAGCTAGTTCTGCGGCCCTATTGATGAGAGGTCCCTATCTCACAGCTGAGAAGAATTACAAGATGCCACTTGTGTTTTTGTAGGCAATGCTGCTCACTTGCAGCACACTCATAAGCCAATACAAACAACTTTCTTCTATTGAAAAAAGCGTAGTTTTAAACTACTAAATTAAAGAGGCAGCAACATTGCTTTGCATCCTGAATATCCAGCAACAGCTCTGAAAGTGCCAGGCATCTTAAAGATACAAGACAAAATATTTTAGCAGCACAAACTTGAAATTTTTCAGTGTCTCCTACTTCAGAAATTCACTTTAGTAAGTATTAAACAACAAAAACAAGGAATCTCAAGACGACTTTTTTTTTTTTTTTTTTAAATCCAAAACACATTAGTACTTTCAAAGAGTCAAATTATATTATAAAAAGCAGGATTCAACATCCTGGCACCAAGCCAACATTCAAACACTAAGGAAATGATGGTGCATTAAGGCTACCAATAAGTCAACAATCAATACTTCAGTATTACAGTAACAATACAACGCACGCTTTATAACTGCTTCTGGCTTCATCCTTTTCAAGCTTGGTTCTAAGTAAGTCTTGAAACACTGACTGATGTACAAATTATTTTCACAAACATTTTAAATTCCAAACTCAAATGTTACTCTGGAATTTAATTGTGTACCAATAAGACAGAAAACACAGAGGAATATAAAGGCCAGAAACTCAGATACAAAATTAATCAGCCAGGACAATAGACAAGAGCAACAAAACAAAGAAACCTCAAACCACCAAGCCCCAAGCAACTACAGATTAGGAGCCTAGTTCTAACTGTATCTCCAAAAAAAATCCCCAAAGAGAAAAAGAAAATGCATCAAAACAAACTAACTGCGGGGCTTTAATGCAATTCACCTATTTTAACTGCCTGCACAGCTTCATTCCTACGTGCCCGCCCTCAACATATCCTATGAGTTTGATCAAATGAAGCTCATGGCAAGCTCTTCAAACAAAAGACTTGGTTGTCCTCTGGAAAGTGAGTGTTGCTTTGCAACAGAACAAGTACTTTAAATCTAGTTAACTCTGGCCTCCTGTTTGGAGGCGCAGTTGCAGTGTCAAGCCATTGCTGTACTTTTGCACAGGAGAAAAGAAACACAGTTCATGGAAGCTTGGAGCAACTGCCTGTGACCAAACAAACAGTCAGGGTATGCCTGTTTTTCCCAGAAGAAAGGGCGGCAGCTGTTGATCCAATGCTGCGAAACCTGAATGAAAAAAAAAGCAGGGCATAAATAATCAAATTGATCATTTTTTTCTCCACAGCCTAATAAGCTCAGGGCTGAAATGGGACTTCATCACAGAACAGTTAAGCCAGCTAATAGCCTGCATAAACAAGCGAGCCAAGTACTCTGTTTCCTTCCCCTGGTCTGCAAATACACAAAGGGAAATCAGGAATGATCCTTTCAGAAATTATTCCTCACATCCCATGCGTTTTTTTGCTTAACCTATCCCATGCCCTTGGGGTCTCAGCTATAACCAAGAACATGGCAAGACAAGACATTTGGAAAGACTTTCTGCTGATGCTTTTAAGGCTGGGCCCTTGCACTTGACTTCTGCAAAGGGACCTAACACAGCAAGCCCTGCAGGCAGAGGATAGCAATAGACAAGTCTTTGTAGCCCTCAGAGCAGTTCAGGGGTACAGGATCAAAGTTCAGCATCCACAAGCCAATGCATCGCTTGGGTCATCAGGCTTTCTTGCTTTACCTCACTCTGTCTCTACAGTCAGGTACATTCAAAATAATCCATCTCAAGTGAGGGCCATCATGCCACAAAATGCTGCTGCACAAAGTGATTATTTTGGCTGCTGGACGGTAGCTGTATTGACCCAAGCTCTAGCCTGCAACTCCAAACAGCTGCCAATCTAAGTGAAGCGTTTCTGCACCGCCACAATTTTGGCTCAGGGCTGCACTCGGGACAGCACAAGCTCAGCCCAGAGAAGCTGCAGGTGTCCGGTCCACGCTGGCATTTCAGCAGGGCAGCTAGTGGATGGGTCAGGTGGGAAGCAGCTCCCAGTCCTGCCTGTCCACGTGACCCAGCAGACTCAGTTCCCCAAGATCTGCTCCAAGACAGGGAGGCAGGTGCCAGGGAAATGGCGTTGAAGACCAATCAGAATCATGAACAATAAACAGGGCTGAGGAAATAGTAAAAAGACAACATCAAGATGGTCTTCCATTACAGATCGTTGCCACCCTGAGAGAACCTGCAATAAAACAGAGCCTCAATGGATTGGCTGATGCGCAGGAAAACATTGCTCATACTCGAAGCCAACCAGAGGATGACCAAGTTTTTTGTTCCTAACAAAAACTGGATCAAAATTCAGACTTTCTGCTCTCCCATGCTGAAAAACAGCTGCCACAGAATGCTGGTATATAAGCAAATATATCCATCATGGGGTGCCAGGCAGGCAAGGAGCCAACTATTCAAGGGTCGGGCACTATTCAATATTTGAATCAGTGCAATAAAACACTGCATAAATATTTAAGCTGGCATTCCTGCTCCAAAATATTCTTGGAACATATTTCAGCTGCTTGCTTACAAAGTTTGTAACCGATATTCCCTTCTTTCTTCTACCCTGTGGAGCCTCTGAAAGAGTCCAAAGAGTCTAACGCCTCCTGCCTGTTCAGGGCACGTCAGACCCCTCTGTGCCCCTTAGTTTTGAACAGGCTGCTTGCAGTCAGCATGTACAAATAGATAAACCTCAAGTGCTGAAATTCTGTATTCTTGGCTCTGCATTATGGCCTTGCTGTAACCCCCTCACAACAACAAAGTACCTCCACCATACTTTCCTTTCTATGGCTAATTTACAATCTAAGGTTTCAGATTGAAAATGCTTGGGCTCCATTTTAGCTGTTCTCAAAACGCACTATGTACTATAAAACACACTGTGTCTCATTAGTCCTTTCCAAAGCATGGAGAGCCCATATTACTTGGTTCAATCAAAATATAGCTCTCAAGGAGACAAAACATAGCAATATATTTTGATTACTGATTGTCCATATGCAATTGAATATCAAAATTAACAAAAAATTAATTGTTACTGCATGCTTTCAACACGTTTTCTTTGTTTTAGTGGTTACCTGTGCATCTCTACTCGCCTCCTATAAACTTTCCAACATTTAAAGAGACGCACGTCGCTCTCAATCTGAGCTCTTCCCCTGCCAATACCCACCTGTCTCCAACAATTCAATCTGTTGAACTGCAGCTCTTCTGGATATTCCAGTCCACACAAATGCCTTCAATACTGAACTTGCAGAACCTGCTCCTATTCCAGCCTTCGTCTTCCTGCATTTCTACATTCTAAGCTAGACACTGCCATTGTACCAATATAAGTGAAGTGCTCTTGATCATAAAGCCAAACCAATGTGAAAAGGTAACTCAGTGCAGTTACATCATAAGGATTGCTCTACATTTACTGCAAAAATCACATTTAACTATTGGCTCCAGAAACTTCATACAGCACCGGACACCTACGGTTTTACTTGTCCTACCAGTAACAGTAGATAATGTTCAGCAGATGCCTCCAATATCACCCAAATAAATCTTCCAAGAGAATAATGGTATTTTGGTGGACTACAGAAGCAATGATCAGTAAGATCTAAGGTGCTAAAATAAAAGGAAAATCTCACACATGGCAGCCTGTCAATCGAGGAAGAGATTGCCACTATTGTTGGCAATACAGTGTCACACTTGACTTGTTCTGAAAACTGTAAGCTCTTTTAAGCTAATTAGTTGACATTACTAAGCAAGGCCAAAGATCTAGTGCTGCAGTTGTGGCAAATGGTTGCTTTAAGACAAAATGAAGTTAAGTAGATCAATAAATTGGTGTGCAATTCTGAGGTCCTACCTCTCCTGCCCAAGAGCAAAGGGCTTCAAGAATGCACCTTTAGTAAAGCTTCTCAGCTCCTCAAAGAAATGCATTAACTACATATGCAGCTTTCAAAAATAAGCAGCAATGCTTCCTGAGGAATAGATAATGAAAAAAACAAAAAGCCCTTTTCTTTAGTCACACGTGACCGATTCAATTTCACTGTCTACTGCAAGTATTTTATGCAAGGAAGATGGGTAGAGGATACCAGCCATGATAGTTTTCAATTTATCATTTTGAAACTTTGGTCAGAAAAGGATGAAATCAAGCAAGCAATTGCCTTTGATATCCAGCAAAGAGGCCTCGCTGCTAGGAAGGCAGAGCTACTCACTGAGCCACACTCCTCAGTGCCACGTACAACTAGATTATAACTCTTGCACCAGATATATTACACAAATGATCTTCCATCTGTTTAACTTGGTTAGAGTTGGTTAATCAGAATAGAAAATAGTCCATTTATTATACATGGTGCCTGCTCTTCTGATTCAGCATTTGATGCTAACGTCAAAGTTTCAGAGCAAAGGTTCATATAAAGCATCAGAGAAAAATTCTGCTTCATGAAACCACTTAAGGATTCTTTCCTACAAGTGGAGATACACGTGTCTCAAGAGCAGACAAAGAGAACCTTCCACATGGTATATGAATGTAAAGGACATGGGCTTTAGAGAAACAGGAAAAGCTCCTTATGGTAACCTCCCTGTCATGAGATGGCAATTACCAGCTAGAATGAAATGAGCCAGAACACTGGACCGGCTCATGGTAGCAGCAACCAGTACTGTTTCCTCTGGTTAGGCAACGGTAAGGGGTGCTGAAACCAAAAGCATCTACCTCAGAGGTCTAGATAAAATGAACGAAGTGAGACACTCCTTTGGGGTGGCAAAATGAACCTTCTCTAGACCCAAACAATTTAATGTGCAACATTTTCTGTTGACCTGTGTCTCTGTAACATCAGAACATCAGCCTTTGAATTCTGCTTCCCCCCTTCCCCTTAGAACATGAGGTTTCTTTTTGCTGCCAGGATGTAATTGGCTGGGAATTGATATCCTGACTCAGGAATAGAAGGTGTTACGGACACTTCTTGAGAGGCAACGCAGAAGAGTGAGGGGAAAAAAAAAAAAAAAAATCCTGTGAGACAAATAGAGCAAATCTATATCCAAGGGAAGACTGATCTACTGAGATAAAGAACTAAATCTTGCCCTTTCATACAGAGTGAAGATGGTTTTACTGCTGGAAAGAGAGTTGTTTTTGCTATTCTGCTGCAAAAGGACACTCTTTTCACCACAAATGTTAGCCTCAGGTATTTATGGCAGGGATAACTTCTGACTGAAGAATAATATTCAGGTTTCTCCTGCTAATGTGGTTTCTGCCATTTGTGGGGATGCGGACCTGCACCGCCTCCATTCCCACACCCGGAGCCCCTACCTCTAAGCAAGAGCTATCCAACCTTGAAAGCAAGTCCCAGATACTCAGTCTCACCTAGCACAAACCCAATGACTTGCTGGTTCTTCATAAATAAATGGGCAAGAGCAGGCCTAGTCGTTCCTAGTCTTCTCCGAGAGCTTACAAATGACACAGCATAAAAATCCTCGCAAGCTGGACAGATTCCTCCAAAGCTTAAGAAATTAAATAAATGAAATAAAAACTAAAGCCATTGAGAAGACAATACTGTTCCCCAGGAAAAGTGGTGGAAAAAAAAAAAAAAAAAAAAAAAAAACAGCATTAGAAAACACAGAGGAAGTGGTGTCTTCAAAGAGTACAAAACCACAAAGAAACAACAAAACATTTGGTGCGTTTACTAATTATATACAGTGTCATTGCAGCCCCTTCATCCTTCCAGCAAATAGGCTGAACATGAACCTCAAGTCCAATAGCAAAACACAAGTAAGAACAAAGCAATATTGATTCACAGTACCTGGTGAGTAAACAAGTTTTTTACCATTAAAAATGTTCTGCCAATTTTCTGCATATGCCACCTTTAACTTTCAATAAATTCTGGATAAAGTCAAGCTAGGCAGACACTCTTAAGAGAAATATAACACAAGTTAGCTCTATGAAAAGTAAGACCATGATGTCCAGGTATGTGGCTCCTGGGAGGCAGTCTTTGCAACCAACTTCCACAAGAACCTCAGGATGGTAATGCTTGTTTTTAGTCAAGGAAATGCTGAGTCTTCTGAATGCTGAATTAGTGATTTCAGATTCATTAGAGCTTTTAGGGGTTTTTTCCCCACCTACTTAACAGACAGTAAAAGGATTCAAACATGCCGTTGTCTATTACAAGGCTTGAGGCAGAAGAGGAAAGAAAACATGAATGTTTCATCATAATTACTATATAGTAACCATAGCAGGCAAAAATCAATTACTGTCAAGAAAATCTGGAGATAACATGTAGGTTCCCACTCATCTCTCTGCAAATTTTACTTCCTCCATGCCCTGTCCCACCCCCCACACATTTCTCTTCAGGAAATTTCTCTTTTGATTCTTTTCCCATGTATTAGAATGTGGCCTGAAGAATCTTGCTGGTTTGCAAACACACTTAGAGACAAGGATTTGTCATGATACTGCTTGATATTCCCACCTGTACACTCCCACATATGTACAATTAGAATCAAATCCTTCACAGTTTGTTGCTTCTGCCTTTCGTATCAAGCTTGGCTACACTAGCCTTTCTCATCAGTGAAAGCAAACAGGGATGCAGCCTTATCAAGACACCAGACAGTCAATCCTAAAGGGAGAGCTGCAGAATCTATACAGCTTTGGGGAATTAGCTGAAGTATGGATCCTCCCTTATATATGACATAAGGTTGGATCAGTTTGGGGATGGATAACATTAGAAAGGAACTAAATGAGAGCAGATGCATTAAAAGTCTAAAATAAATGATCTAGAAAGAGCAAACCCAGACACTGCATTCATATAGCTCTGAACATGGGAGAGGATGTCTGTTTAAACTTAGATAGTGCCAAGCTGCAAACCTATAAAAGGAAATAAATTTTAAGACAGTCTGTTGAATTGATGAACTTGCTACACAGGAAAATGGTGAGGCCAAAATCATAATGGGATTAAAAAACTGACTCTGTACATAAATGGATATTGACAATATGTAGAGCTGTGTTTAACAATAAAATTGCAGAATGAATATTACCCCTCGTTCTCCAGGGTTTTAACCAATCTCTAACCACTAGAGAACTGGATGAAGCCTAATAAAGCAAACATGTTCCTGCAAACATCTCTATCAGCATCTCTCCTGGGAATTATCCAGCGCTAGTCACATAACCATACTGAGGCAGGAGGATAGATGCAGCCCCAGAGCAAAGTCTCTGCTCCAGGTTTGGCATAGCCAACTGACCCATTCACAAGTCCTCAACAGAGCTACCTACAAAACTGAAATTAAACACATTTGTTTAGCACACTTCACTCCTCATTCTCAAGCTTTTAAGTGGCACTCAGCTCACACTATCAAGCTTCCCCCTTGCTCCTTCAAAAGATCCCAGTCAGAAAACCTCCCCTGTCTTGTTCCCACCTCCACCCTGCAAGGAACACCAAGCAGCTCACACCATGACTCGCTTCCACAAGTCACTGCTTTAACAGGACACTACAGACTTGTACTGAAACCACAAGAGCTGAAAACATTCTAATTTATTCTCCAAAAAGTTATTTTAAAATCTTAACCCTCTCCAAGCTTTCTGGGCCATTTTTGCAGAGCAACAATTAAACATATTGTCCCAATTAATTTAAAAAGAAATGTTAAATTTGGTTTAAAATGCCGCATAAGCGGATCCTTTTTAGTTCATGCAAAACATGATACAGATAGAAAGAAAATGCCCAGATACAAAGAAAAAATAACATAGATAATTTCCAATTTGCCTCTCCATATTTCTGTGCGCCATTTGCATGTGCGTGGAAGAGCAACGAGTGACGTTTCACAACACCTACTTTTTGTGTAAGCCAGATTTAAATGATAAGCAAATAACTCTCTTGCAACCAAAATCTGTCAAGAAATTGAGTAAAGAATAGACAAGAAGTAAGAAATTAATTCAGTGAAGGAAATTAAAAGAAATAAATACAGATGGAGTAGAAAAAAAGGTAATGGAAGAAGAAATAAAAGAGAGAAAATAAAATAAAAGGGAGTGAGAACAGAATTAGTGCCAAAAATCTGAATGAGTGAACCAAATGCCTATGTCCTTACCTCCGCCTCCAAAGGCTGCAACTTTCCTTCAGAAGTGTATCTTGGCAAGCGCAAGAATTCATTTGGACTTCAAAAACGAAAGTTAGAAAACATCTACCCACACAACCCAAACATTTGAAATGCAAGCTGCCAGATTTCCAGCCTGCTGTTCTGCACGAGGCAAGCTGAAATGCCCCACCAGTTTGAAAACCAGGCAGTGGCCAACAGTTTACACTCCTTTGGGTTAAAGAGCTTTCTAAATCAAGGGTTGATAGCGCCTAGGATTAAGATTCTGGATGGGGATTCAGACTGATGCATTAGTCCCGAGTGGAGACAACATTCCTACAGCCTTTCCCAAACTGCTAAATCACACAAGTGCTTTAGGAATAAAGCAGTACAGTGGGACATCAGTGGGGCAGCACTCCTGAGAGGCTGAGCAAAACAGGGAGGCTAAGGCAGGGGGATACCACAGCAGCTACTCTTTGTTATTTTTCCTAAAAAATCTGATGAATAGCCTTGTTGGAAAGAAAGCATCCAAAATTTTAAAAGTGGTTATGACCACAGGAATCTGGTGAGGTGGTCTGGCCTGCTACCTTACAGGCCTTCCCTATGAAAAATTTATTTTTTTTTTGTACAGCTTGTAACACCATGAGACATTGTCTGAGAAAGAAGCTTAAGACAATGCTCTAGAAACAAAGATACTGTCTAAAAAGCAACTTGGTTCAGGAGAAAGGTGACCAAACCCACCATTTTTCTTACAGATCATCTTGACACCGTGTTGCACTTCAGAAAAGTTTGCAGCTAGCCAAGACTCCCTTCCTTTGCATAGCTGTTTGGAAACTTTCTTCCAGTGTCCTTTCCAGAAAGGCTGAGGAGCTATACCCGACTTTGGTAAATCAGTTTTCAATTCAAAACCTCTGAAACTATAGCTTAAATCCATTAACCCATTATATGTTTCAGCTGTCCTAAATGCAAGAGGGGAACTAAAAGCTGCAGCTGCCTTTGAGACATCCCAGGGCAGAAAACCTACTATGCAGGGCTATGAGCAAGTCCAAAGCCTCTGTTTCCATTTTGCAGAGGTACAGGGATGCCAAATGAGGGAGAAATTCAGAGAGAAGAGGACTGCTCAGAACACCCTCCAACATGTTGGTAATATTTTAGAAGCCTAATTTACTTACATGTTAATTTATCTTCATTTTTTCTCTTTAGTGCAATGGAGATAAATTTGGTTCACTTCTGTTTATAACCGGTCCCACTGTCAAATTCAAGCACAGCCCTGCAGATCTGCTATTTCAGAACTATGATCAGGGTGCTGGAATTGCCCAAATGCTCTCCTGTAAAGCTTTCTCAGGAATGGTTTGAGAATTGATGGGAATATCAATATTTTACAAAGCAAAATGGAGTGCTGCTCTGCAAAAGCTAAATTTGAGTCTCAGATAAATAAAGCCATCTCTCTAGCCCGAGTAATTGCTCTACCACATGATACACAGAAGCAGCAAATTGTCAGGTTGCAAGAATTTGTGTCTCAGCATTGTTTCTTCTCACCAGTATTCATAATACTGCATAATCAGAGATTGAACAGCTTCACTGAATTTCTGCAGCACCATGTGAACTTCTAAGAGTACATTTGCACACACTAAGCACAGGCTGTCCAAGGCCATAGTCGACACAAGACCTTGGTGAACTCTAAATAACTGAGATGACAGATGTAAGAGGTACTGTGTTAACCTCCTGATAAGATGCAACAGAGATCCTGAAAATCACAAGTGATTCCAACATACTTTCTGCAATAGGAATATGTCTCTGTGTAGGGTCTCAGTGAAGTTAACTTCAATAATCACACTTCCTTGGCCCAGGTTCGCGCCAGAGTTCCAGCTACACGTGGTATTTTAGAGGTCCCACAGTGCTAATGGGGAGTAGAAAGGTTCTCACCTTGCCACAGGAGAGACTGCATTTCAAAGGTAGATGATGTGATCTCCAAACTACTTTTTGTACCAAAAGGGATCTTTGCCCCTCTGTGGAAGCATGACACAGGAGCAATATTCCTAGGAAAGTGCAAATCTGTGCATCTGTGCAACAAATTCAGCATAAGGATTTAAAAAAAAAAAAAAAAATGGTAGAGGTAAAGCCAAGTGTTATGGCTCAGCTTCCGAGTTGTTTAAGCAGCTTCCAGTCTACCTATTTGAGATGCAAAGAACAGACAGGCAACACAAAATGTGCCAGGACAGTGCAGAATTCAGACAGATCAATAAACATATCCACTAGAACAACAGTTCTTGATTTTTCCATCTCATGACCTTGCATTAGCATAATGTTTTGAGATACTGCTTCCGCACTCTCGTGCTCTCCTGATCAAGGAGAAGGGGAGGCAGACCACATCCCTCTCCTCCCTGCCTCTAACCTCTGGCACAGGAGCCCACAATCCAGAACCAGGAACACACTAACAATTACTAAAATTAGCCTGCATGCAACAAGAAAAATCAAAAGTAACTTGATTACAATTGCCTGTAAATGTGTGATATGTGAAAAACTGAGGAAATGTTATAGAAGATTGAATAGACTATGGTCTTTATTCAAGGTAATAAGGGTAATTTAAAACTGGACTACTAATTCAAACAATTAAATCAGTGATGACATTTAGAGGAAATAGTTGCTTACATGTAAAATTTAAGGGGGTGAGGTTGCAAGTGACCAAGCAAAAAAACCCAGGCCAACACATCCCCAATATTAGACTTTTTTTCCCTTTTCTAGAAGGATACTGCCTCAATTATTATGTAGACAGGCTCATATTTCTGCCTTCTTTTAGGCAATTTATATTTTTAAGGCTCAGACTCCTTAACCCAGCACTGCATTCAATGCATCAATGCATGCTGGAAGAAAAAAAAAAAAAAAAAAAAGGCTCATTCCACTTTTTAATTTGTGTTAAAGCTACCTCTGGCATTTAGTTGCCAGGATATCTACATTCTTCCTGATATACATGCATAAGTGCATACATTAGGGGTCAAGTCCCGAGCAAAGCCAAACACTACCTAAGGAAAGGGTCCAGCAGGATTCAATTTGAGCCTGTGATTCTAATGGAAGAGAGGAGAAGAAAAAAAAAAAAAAATCATTTCTGAGAATCTTCAGAGTTAACAAATAATTTTAGAACACAAGATTTCTACAGCTTTTGTAAAATTCCCCAACTGTGATTTTAAGTAAATTTTCATTAGACTGCAGCAATGCAATGAAATAGCTAACAAACCAACCCTAAAGCAAAAATATAGAAGGCTGCCCATTTGTGTTCACTGCACTGGCTCTGCAACGGTTAAAAGGTCCCCACAGCTGTGCTGGCATCATCGATTAGGGGGAACAAGGAAGCAGCAGAAAAATAAAGCCACCTTAATTTCAAGCTCCATTAGAATTGAAGGACTTGGAGTGGGAGAAATCAATGTTTGGCAAATGGGAAAGGACAAAATCTGCAAAAGGAAAATGGTATTTTCAGGCTACACTAATGCAAACAATGGATGTGAACAGCACTCAAGGTTGCCCCTTTAAGGTTGTGTCAGCATTTCCATTTATAAACTCTGATTTTACTTGCACCCTAGTACATTACCACAAGCTTTGTTATTATTCTAGTACATACTACTGAGTATATCACAAATTATATATATATGTATATAAATATATATATTAAAAAAGCTCCCACTGGTTGCATAATGTATCTTTGTGGTACCTGGAGTCAGGAGAAGCATTTTTATGTAGAGTCTCACACAAACACACACCAAAGACACAGAACTGGGATAGAAATCTGGGGAGAAAATTCTGCCTAAAAACTGTAACGCTGAAGTAAAAGCCAAAGCTGCCTTTGATACAGAGCCTGCCTGAGGTATTCTGAAAAAACTGAAAATATCCCAGACACTTAATTTCAATCTGACTCAGTTGCCACTTAGCCAAATTTAAGTCTAACCTCCTGTCTTCATTTAGCTAAAAGCTCTTATTTCTCTATTTGGACCTTTAAAGAGCTCTTTGGTCAATACTCTGAACATACATGCCCAGAAATGGAAAACAAAATAAACCCCAGTAAGTAACCTTAAATTTCAGCTTCGCCTAGACCAGTAGCACAGGATGAAATTGTCAGAGAAGTGCAGAAATTTAATTCTGCTGAAGGCAAATAAAATTCTCATTTGGCATACTGCAAGAAGACTCCACCTCAGATCATCTAAGCAGATAAAAATACAGTCAAGGAGAGTGCACATCGATTTCTTTTCAAAGATCTCCTGGGAGTTGGAGCAGGGCTCAACAGTTTGAACACTGCCATGCCTTGAAATTATCACTTTGACTTTGATCTTGCGACATTTTAAATAAGCAGATAAGGGCTAGATCTAGTATCAAACTAGCACTACGAGTTAAAAACAAGAAAGCTGGATGCATATTAGAATCAAAATCTCTTAGCACACATACATGAATTGATCCTTGATTCTGCAGGTCACTCCTAGCAGCTTCAGCAACCACATTCCCTACAGCAGCAGAGAACCTCTCCATGAAACCTGCTCATCAAAAAGGTACCAGGGCAAGATGCTGGTCCCAGTTTAGGTATCCCAACTGCACAGCCTTCTCCGATACTTGTAACAGCCTCTCCTTTCTCAATCATGACTGGGACCCAAGAGAGGGCTGCTGCAGTGAGTGCTCTTTACAAGAGCACACCAGCCTCTTTCAGCTACTGAAAAAACTCAGTTTCTCAACACAACCTCAGTATATCTTTACACACAACTCGTCCAACTTTGCAGAAGTTGCTCCGTGCAATCAACATTATTAAAAGCCAGGAAGAAAGAAAAAATGGAAAACATGCATTTAAGTGCTAAATACAGCACCATATACCACAACATTCAGTTGAAAAGACTTTCCCAAAATGTGGCTCACTAACAATTTAAAAATCTCATTCTTTATGCTGAAATTGTCATGAATTGGATTTGTTATGAGAAATGCTTGCCATGTTGTGTGCAATTTAAGAATGCAACTTCTGAAATGAAAGAGGAGAAAATACAAATTCCTATAATTTAGTGGCAAGCCTAAAATCTTTTTCACAGTCTTCCCGGCCTACTGCTCTAGTGGGAGATATTTCCTGGACTCACTCCTTTTATGTATAAGCAATCTACAACTGATAAATAATTCAGGTAATTAATTGGACTGCAATCTGCTGCACTTTTTAGTCAGCACTATGTAGCTCTGTACAGAAAGTCCCTATTGCTTGGTAAGGCAAGGTAAGGCTTCTACCAAGGTGATTTCCTGGATTCTCTTACATTGCTTGCTTGTCTTGCATCAGTGTCCTGGGACCTCATGCCCTAGGATGATCCCTGCTTTGACTTTTCTTGCTGTGTTTTATCTAGTCTTCAAGATACAGGCACTCACTTCTCAGCACTCTCCCTCTGCAGTGCTTAGTGCCCTTGGAGAGAAATTTGCCAGGATCTAATCTCTCAAATGCGGCCCACATACAGGCTGCTAGAAGAGCCTGCAACATAAGCGATGGATGGAGACAGTAAGTAAATAATTTAGGCAACAGAGCTGAAGCAGCTCAAGCAAACTGTCAGGGAAATCACAGCTGATTTCTTCTTTTCTGGCAGGAGTCATGAATGCACAGGAGTGATGTGGGAACACGCAGCAGGAAGTCCAAGGAGTATTTTCACGCTCTACGAGCTTCAACAGCTTTTAAAATTCAGCAGAAACCTAAGATTTATATAATGAACATTTAATCATATTTGTGACCCTCACAGAAGCATAACAGTCAGCAAAGCCTAGACACCAGATTTGCAAGCCCCTCTGGAGACACCATCCTCTCCTGCAGTGTGGCTGCATCAATGCAGCATCCTGCTGCAGCTTTGCAAAGCAGGAAGAAGGTGCATCAGATGCTTGCCTGAAAAAAGTTTCAGTTTCTTAATAAAACAACATCATAAAATACAAAATATTTATGAGTTGATAATACTGATCGGACGGGCTGAAGCTTGAGGAATACCACACCTGCAGGAATGACAAAATAGCTACAAGTTACACAAACAAGGTTCAGATATGATTTAAGGCTAAACAAACGCACTGCAAAACATAGAGACTTCTGAATATAAGAGCTGGGAAGCAATAAAGGACAAAGTAAAACAGGACTGGGAAAGCAGTCTGAGTCTACAAGACTGTCAACAAATTGTGAATCAAGTCCCATTAGTTATGTGGGGAAAAGTATTTGTTTAAAATTTTTTGATTAAAAAGAGTAACGGTAGTGTCAGAAAGTGCTGGCTGATGAAGAACGGAATAGCTCTTCTCCCTCCACAAATTACTGATTACCAGTGTAACCACTATTCATTCCTTATACCACCCTGCACACTGCCCTCAGGACGCAAGGTGAAGGGAAGGCTGAATCTGACCAAATAAACAGTGAAACAGAAGGAGCTTTATAAAATCAATTCACAAAATGGCAAAAAAAAAAAAAAAAAAAAAANAGAAAAAAAAAGAGCTTTTAAAAAAAAAATCAAAAAAAAGGAAAAAAAAAAAAAAAAAAAAAAAAACCCAAATTCCAACATAATCACTAGAACAAAAGATGTAAGAAAAAAATGCATACGCAGTGCAAGGCGCTCTCACACAGCTAGTGAAAAAATCATAATAAAAATTCCTTTAAAAGGACAAGACCCCCTTGTTGCCAACGTTGTACCAGAACCTATACATGAACACAGAGTCATCCATACTCTAAGCAAGGATTTTCAGGCAACACACTGTTGCCAACACCAGCTAGACAGCTTGAGATTTGACTGCGAATGTCCTCAGACAAAGCAGCAGATGATGTTCTGCAAAATAGTACAAAAATACTTGCACCAGCAGCTAAATAAGGACAAACTATCTAAGACTCCAGTGTTTAACTCATAAGCCTGAGGAAAAAAAAAAAAAAAAAAAAAAAAAAAAANGATTAAAACACTAAAATTAAGTGCCAAGCTACCCACTACAGAGCAGTTTTAGATAATTTACTGTGAACACTTACTGCACATCCTCAAAAAAAACATAAGATTCAAAGCACAAATATATTAGGCCTCAGACATGAGTAGTTTAAGTCAAAGTGATCACTGATTAAATCACCAATGTTAATCATGATTCAAAACAGCAAATGGGGAACTTTAATTTAAGTTATTGGTTTTAATCCTATTTTTCATTTGCTGTTTTTAGCTGAATTCCTAAGGGAAGGGCTGAATCTCACTGGCTGATATTGCCATTTAAACGAGTTGATCTGCAATTAATGCTATACTAATCCTGACACATTTCTTTAAACAATAATGTGACTGTAGATAAAATTGTAACTTCTTTAATAAATTGTAACTTATTTAATAAGTACGATATATATACAATAACCATAATCCTTTTTAAGTTAAAAAACAACAAATGAGAAATTTAATAGATTACATCTACACACATCCACAGGCTCTATGTCAGACTCCACTATGATGAAATAAAATTCAATTAGACCATTTTTAAATGTTTCATCAAACTGCCTTCTATAGAGAAAAAAGTATCCAGCTTGTATTTCAAAATGTTTGCATTTCGAACTGTCTTATCCTCCAAAGAAACAACTAACTTTAGCAGTGAAAAGGCAGATTGAAAATGACAGCTAAAAACAGAGGCATTATGGGACCTGCAGATCCAAGTGGTCAAATTCTAAAGGAATTTTAAAGAATGCAAGTACCGAATCCCACACAGACCACCTGGAGATGAAATCAGTGGGATTCAGGTATTCAGTGTATTTAAGTATGGCTCAAGATCTCTTGTATTTATCATCAGTTTCAGGTGGTTAAATACTTCGAAAACTATTGTCCCATATCTTGCAACTTTTTAAATTAAGCTCAATGCCTGTCTACTTTTTTAAAATTCAAAAGTAAGATGAAAACAGTAAAAATGTATTTTAATGCCAGTTTCTTAACATGGGTTGAACAAGGTAAAATCAAGAAAACTGTCTCTACATCTGCTACCTCAAATGAAACGAAGATGAAGTGACACAGAAAATGAATTGGCTGACATTTAGAAAAAATGTAAATAGCATTCTTTACATTGAAAATGAAGAAATAAATACTCATGGTAATTTCATACAACACGTAACACTGACATCTCTAAAGCTTATGCTGATCTCAAAGGCAAAAATACTTTGATTCCATACAGTATTTTTAAAGCAGCATTTGATTCACTAAAATTTGAGAAAGCTCCATCAAGACAAAAACTATTATTTTTTTCCCATTTAAATCATTTTCATACATTATTAGAAAGTTTGGTCCATAAACTTGTCACAATTTCAAACTGAAAGCTTTACTTTAGTAAGTGCATTTTATAGAAAAACATTAAAATATTGACATCCATCAAAAAAATGAAGATGAGAAGAAACAAAAGATTAACAGTATCAAATGCTCACCCAATATTCAGGCCTTAAGATTTGGTACAAACAGGACAGGTAAATTCATGTTTTGGTCAAGTAGTAAAAAAAAAAGTCAAGAAAGATTGGATATTACACAGTCCTATCAAGAAACGCCGCTGTTTGCCCTTGTCTACTTAAGTCAAAGAATCAAAAACTCCAGCACTTCTGCAGATGAGAAACTACTGTAAAGAACAAAGAAAGAAGAAGGAAAAAGTACCAGATATCTAAGGAAATAGCAATAGTAAACCTTAAAAAAAAAAAAAAAAAAATCCTGAAGAGAAAATTAGACAGAAGGAGATCAAGGACGATATATACTAAGCTGAACATTGCTAATGAGATACAAGAATAGAGACACAACAATATCAGAATTTGGAACAAAGAAATAAAATGAGAAAAGGCAGAAAGTAAATAGTACCTATTTTGAAGTTCTCACCTTGGATCACACAACAGAAAATCTCCAGAGTGTAATATTTTTTGCTGAAAAGGTGTGTAAAATCACATAGAGATGGTGAGAGAAGACAACCATAAAAATGCTAGAATTGCCAGAAGGTGAAGAGGAGCAGAGTCACAGTGACTCCACCATGAGATTGGACTAAGGGTCTGTCTACCTGAAATGGGCAGTAGAAGTTGCTCAGGTGAAACATACAGTAGGCAAAATGAGGTAACTCTTCCCAATGCTCTCTCCTAGACAAGGGAATTCCCTTCTGAAGTTGTTTAGGACATACTTAGGCTGTGAAAAGTAAGAGCTTAATATCATTTTGAGCATCCTCTTTAGCCATCTATTATGACAAAGTTATGGCACTTGTGACAGAGCAAAAGCAGCTCTATATACCTCCTTTATTCTGCACTGCACACATTGACTTAAAACTCAGTATTCCAACAGCTCAAAAATGCCCACGTAACTCATCGCGTGTTCTTCCAATGATACATAAAGAGGCCTTGAAACTACGGGAGAGGCATCACAGCGAGATTTAATCTTGTAGAGCAGATGGCTCAACAGAGGCAGCAAGTACCTAGCTGCTCATGACACCAGCCCGAGTTAAAAACTGGGATACTGTCAAGGATCTTCTATCTTACATTGCTTCTAATAATCAAATCAATCGAATGAAACATCTCTCCTCTCTACTTCCTCTAGCCAGGAGAAGCACAGAGTAACATTGTCCTCCAAGCACAGAGTAAGATTGTTTTTTTCCCCACAATGGCTCACAGAGTTTAAACCACAACACAGAGAGACTAGTTAATAAGATGGTGTAATCAATTCACATATCCAAATTGCCCCTACCTGGATGTCAGTGTCCTTTACAGGCTCGAGAGGCTCAAATGTGGTGGCTGCACTAAGACTCTCTAGTCGTTGAGAGATATGGGATATATCAAGTCCTCTGGATCCAAGAAGAACAGACCTATAAGGAAGAAAATGTACAGTTATGAAATCAGTACTGAACAGACAAGGCTGCTGCTAAGTACTTGAAACTCAAGCTCACTGTCCGTATTTAGTTCAGCTGCCAGGCACATACAGACAATATTTCCAGATGTGTTACAGAAACTGCATAACAAGCAGACATGAATGGCTGGATATCTAACAGCCTCAGCCCTGCTGAGGTTTTTCTGCTGTTCCACTGCAGTACTGCACATCTGCCAAGTCCTTTTAGATAGAAATATATATATATATAGCATGGTCCTCAATGTCTTCAGCAGTGTCCAGAACAAGGAACTGCACATTTTAGCTTTGTTACCCGAGATCAGCAATAGTAGCTCCTCAGATTAACCTGTCAGTTACTTTCATTGGGTTTTCTCTTTCTGGAAGTAACAGAAAAGGGTGGGGGGGAGGAGGGAGGACGCAGGTGGAAACAGCTCTGAAGTCATGTTCTTTCTCCTGGGCATTTCCTCCCAGCGAGGAGGTTTGGTTTCTATAAAACCACAAATCTGCAAACAACATATCCCCCGTGTGTTCAGTTTCCAATACAGGTGCTCAGCTTTGCTAGTACTCACGCCTTCACATCTGCAGTCTCCTGGGACGTGCGGGTCAGTGTGCGAGACCGTAGGCGCTCCCCAGCCTGCTGAATCTCCTGGAGGTTGCGTTCTACATGCGGGAGCTCAGAAATCCCTTCCGTCTCAGCTGCAAGCTGCTCTGCCTGCTGGAGAAGCTCTCCAAAGCCTTCAGTGTCCATTTCTCCTGCAGGTTCTTCTCAAGATGCACAGTAACCTTGAGAGAAAAAAAGAAGAAAGGAATAGACCCCCACAACTTTGTTAAAGTTCTTGCTCGACTATATGTAAGCAGTTGTTTATAAAACCACAGGCTCACAAAGAGACTAGCAATAGCTACTCTTCTAGAACACGATCATACTCTCTTCCTCCAGTACTTTCAAGAGACTGCAGAGAGATTTGTCTTACAGGGCTAAGTTCTCAAGGCAGAGCCACAGTCATGTTCAAAATGGGATACAGATGCCATGAGACAGTTCATATACTGCTTTGATATAAAGAGAAGAGAACAGAAAGACAAGAAATCTATATGAAGGATTTGGTGTTAATTCATAGCCTTAAACTCCTTGTGTGTCAATATATTAATATATATTATACATATGTAGGGAAACTCTCTCCATATGTTTACATAAAGGCTGAAACACACATAGCTTGAATGTGAGGCTAAATTAACAGCAAAAGAGATGAGCATGTACATAGACATAACTAACCACCTAGTAAAATGTGTAAACCCACATGTCACTAACTCCAAGTTTCAGAAGAAATACCCATCTACTGTTCCAATGAAAAAGATGTATGTCACTCCCAGTGCATGCAGGAAGCCACACTGGTGCTGGCAAGAACTGCCTGCCTGCGTCAAATTAAAGAATATATAACTCAAAGAAACTGCACAGCAGAAGGTAAAGGCTGTTACAGGTGCTGTAATTTTTACAGGGACAAAAATGGACACATAATGGTCACAATGACACAATGGTCACGTAGTTGCAATGATGTCCAAAGTAATGGAAAATGAGAACCAAAAGCTCATCTTGAGGTGCTTGGGCATCAAACCCATCAGATTTGCTGCCAAATCAGTGAAGTGCTACAAGCACCTGGCACCTCTAAAGCCCAGTCTCACAGTCCGCTTAAAGTACTCAAATGTGAAAGCACTGACCTCTGCTCTACTCTAGGACTGGGAAAGAATCAGCTCAGGTTAGTGAAAAACAAGCCACAAGCCACAGCAAGTTCAGAGATTTCTCTTTTTCACAAAAGTATCAGTGACTATCCATGAGCAAATGGAAAAGAAAGGCTCTTAAAGTTTTCAGACTGCTAACCAGAACAGCTGCAGCAGGTTTTGAATCCCACAGTGCTTGACACGAATCACAGGTCAGAACAGCTGCTTTCAAGGAATCCATTGTGGAGAGCACAGTTATGGTTTGCTGTGATTTAGCTCTGCAAATAGCAGCTAAAATGGAGCTGGGTTCCCTTCTAACACAATGGGATTCACATGGCAGAGGACCGCATCTATTTGAATTTTCCATGAAACCAATAAAAACAACAATAAAATCCTGCAGGTAGGAATCAACTTTCTCCTAGCAGCGAACAGCTGGGAGACTGAACTCATGAGGTCGCCTTGTTGGAAGAGGAAGGACACACTAAAACGCTTTTTCTAACTTCTTCAACCAGGTTCCCAAGGCACAGTGGACCCATGTGAAAACAAGAGAAATCAACCCTGCACAAAAATGACGAGTTCAAGACAGAATAGTTTTAAAAGACCTTTTTAGGTTGTGGTGTTCTTTCTATACATACCTCTGCTTAGGTAGCAGGCACACATGAAACTGATCCACAGACAGAGCTTCAGCATTAAAACAGCATTGTGGGAACTGATTAATTATCTTCTGTCTTCTTTTTAAAACAGCCCTACCACCAAGAAAAATTGGAGCACTCAAACCCCTTCATGCATGCTTTCATGGTAACATGAATAATGATAGTGATTTGATTTATTTCCTTCTCAAAGGCATCTAAGCACAGTGTCCATCCCTGAAAATTATTTTGGAGCATTCAGAGCACAGAAGGGAAATTAATGCCACAAGGAACCAAACACTCCCCTTAAGAAAGCTGCTTTCTCCAAACCCAAGAGGAGGCGATCACAGAAAGTCAGCCTCACTGCACAGTGCTACCGACACGGGAGCCTTCGCAACAACCTCACTCACATACATCTGTTTCACCTTACCCTGAAGCACTTGGGATTAAATAAGACCACTCAGATCTTGGGCATTAACCTGACCCCTTTATCATTTATTCAAAAATATAATCAAAAGAAACTGCCTGGTTATTTGACCTAAGCAAGAGAATATATCGAGTCTGCAAACTAAAAATACCATGCAATTTAAGCATTTCTTGGTATGCACACTGAAGCAACTGAATGCAACTACTTTATATTCCTCATGCTCCACCACCACTGCTAAGCACAGCTACTGGTGGTGAGGACATCTTTAGCTTATCGGGGTAAGAACCAAGAGAAAAGCACTGTGTGACAACTCACTTGGACACAGGCAATCAGGCAGAGAAACCAACCCACACACACAGCTGCTCTGCCAGAGTGCCAGGACAAACCTCTCTAGACACAGAATGCTTCCCAAGCCTCCCCCACTGACTTTTGGAAAACCAGAAGCTTTTGAGGGAGGCAGTAATCACATCTGCATGGCTTGTTAATCTGATGAGATAGTTGAGACTGAGTTTGAGGAAATTAGCATCCAGTGAGATGGAGGGCAGAAACAAGCACCTCATGCCCTGCAATGCAGCAAAACATCTTTCCAGCGTTTACCTGTACTAACTCAGGTGCATCACTGCCAGAAGAAGCCTGTGCTGGCAGATACTGACCAGAAAAGCCACCTTCCCCACAGCTATGACTGCAACTGCAGGATCCTCAGGGAGCTACGTACGGAGCAGCGGCTGCAGTAAGATGAACATGGCCTTCAGTTTGACCAGATTTGATCCGGCTCACTTCCTCTTCTCATTAAGGAAGAGATTAAAAAGTCTGGAGCATTTAAAAGGCACCCTCTTTGCAGCAAGCACTGAAATAAAAAGCATGAAGAAACAGCAGCTTACAAAACAGCTCCCAAACCTGCACTTTTTAGCCATAGACTCAGCATTGACTCCATATAAGGTCTACCCCATAAATCTGCTGATGCAGAATAGCTGCAATACCTCTGGAAAACGGATTGAAGGCAGCAAATATGGAATAAACTAGTTTGTTTTGTTTTTTTGACCAAGGCAAACAACCAGGGATTATCCCCAAGCACTGAGAGTGACAGCTTGACACTGATCTAGAGAGCAAATACTAAATGATTTTTTTCCCTAAATGACAGGACTCAAACATTTAAATTGAGTAACAGCCCAAGTGACTTTGTCTGCGCACCAGAGTTTACCGCATTCAAGAGACCGTCTAACTTCTAATGCTGCTCTTCAAGATGGAAACTGCCTCCACAGCAGCAAGCAGAACGACGCCAGATTCTCATGCGTGACTGAGGACAGAGCAACAATTGACACCTAAAGGAAAAAAACAATACAGAAGAAATTAAACTAACTTTGAAACCAGATCAACATCTGTCTAAAGGCCAGGACTAGAAGGGCCCTTCTGTAAAAGAAGTTGGATGACTGATCAGCAAGAGCTGCCGCATTAGACTACCACTCCATGTCCAAATAAGCACCAGTTTAGTGTTTATCTAACATTCAGAACCAAGAAATGCTATATATTGTACAGACTGACCGTACTGAAGCCAACAAGGAACCACAGAAAATAGCGGCAGGTTTTTAAATTCTATTCAGACTAATTGTAAATGATGATTTATTACTCGAAAAAAAAATAAAAGTCTTGAAGAGGATTACAAGGCTAATGACAAACATCGCAATTATTTTACTGTAAACAGGGCCACACTGAGCACTTGATAACAAAAGTATCCCAAATACTGGAAGCCGTTACTATAAATGTTATAAAACATAAGCTTGGGGTGTTTTGGTCTGTTGGTCTGTTTTTATGCTTTACACGTTCTGTTAAACCAAGAATTTATATATAAACACCGTATTTTATTTTCCTTCTGTTTCAACTTTTTCTCCAGAGGCTACAATTTAACCTGAAGCTGGAAGAGAAGCTAAACAGGAATAAATAAAGTCCCGCCCTGCAGGGCTCAGGAGCTTTGTATGAATAACAGCAATACCACCGAGCTCTTGTGTGGCACTCTGAATCCTTCATGGAGGAAGTCTGCATTGGACTCACCATTTTACAGACAGGAAAATAAAATACGAACTGCAGAGTCCACAACCAAAGAGTGTACCAAAAAAAAAAAAAAAAAGCACAACATTTAGAGAATATGAGTTAAGCAACAAAGTAAGTTTCTTGCGAGGATGCACACCACAGATCCTGTGTCACTGGAGCTATGTAAAAGTAGGACAAGAGTCCACTGGAAACGGTGCAGGACCCAGTGATCCCTTACCAGGGGGAGTTTAAGTCCTGAGGTCCCTTCTGGCCTCATTTCTGAATGTCTCTTGTGCATCTTCAACAAATCACACCTCCCACTATGAAACAAGTGTGCAATGCACATCTAGCAAGGAAATTAGGATAGGACGGCGTGGAAACATACACAAAGTTTTAACGGCAGCGACATTCACAGCCATTTGGTCAGGCACTCTGGGAAACAGGCAGGCAAGGGCTTGCCCCCCTTCTCTGTCCTGTACATTATGTAGGGTGGAATCTGGCAATGAACACTTTGAATGATTTCTTCCCCTTTCTACCACCACACATTTCTCAGCACTGACTTGTACCTCCCACGTGACTTTGAAGTTCACCCTGGAGGTCTCAAATCAACGCTATCCTAAATAACTGACACATTTGGTAGTTTTGCTGTCTCATCATTCAGCCTTCTTCCAAAAACTTAGGTCCTTGGCCGACCACCCACCTCAGCAGGCCACTAGCTTCTGCAGAACATCAAAGGGGCCACTCATTGAATCAAATACTGAGTTTTATTTCTGAAACCCCAGGTGCTCCCCTCTCCTCTGAATTTCTTGCAATATTACCCTGTGGGAACATCAGGGATCAGAGCACAAAACCACATTCTGTGCGAGTCGTTTTTAGGGATTTCCTGTGTGCAGCCCTTTCCAAAGGGGACTTCCAAAGGCCTTTCACAGGCGGCGGAGCAGTAACTCCCCACGTGCACTCCAGTGAGGCAGTGTGAAACAGCCCTTGCTCCTCACCCTCAGCACAGAGCTCTCCGCCCGCGCCACGGCACCGCCGGCTTTGCAGAGGAGGGGCATGGCCCTGCCCGCGCCCCGGCCCCGCGGGCTCAGAGCTCGCCGCAAACGCGCTCGTGTCTGGGGCGGGGGCGCAGCGGCCTTGGCCTGCGCGGACCTGGCAGCCACGGCTCCTTCGGCGCCTCTGCCCGCAGCGCCCCCACCGCAGCCGCCCGGCCCCGTCGCGGGCACCGC
>VWPW01020743.1:174730-205392 GCA_013389825.1 Crypturellus undulatus
CGGCGGGGCCCGCGGGCGGCGCGGTCCGGCCCGGCGTCGCTGCCGTCGCCGCCATCATCATGTTGGTGCCCGTGTTCACGCTGAAGCTCAACCACAAGATCCTGCCCCGCATGGTGGCGCTGGGCCGCTTCGACGGCTCCCACCCGTGCCTGGCGGCCGCCACGCAAGCGGGCAAGGTAACGGCCGGCGCCGGTCGCCTCGCCTCGCGCGGCGGCGGGGCGGGGACCGCGAGGCCCGGGCCGGGCCCTACCCCGTCCTGTCCCTCTCGAGCCGCGCTGGAGGCGCCTTCAGACTTTCATTCCCTGCCACGCACTTTTTTTTTTTTCCTGACCCGAAGGACCCCCGCGCGGAGCTATTTCGGGGTTTTGACGCTGGATTCATCTTTTAAATCCCTTAATCTGTCGCTAGGGCTGCCCGGAGCCGGTGCGTGTCTGTGTGGGGGCGGTTCCCACGCTGCGAAGCCAAAGCTTTGCACATGGTTCCGGGGAGCCGGGCGGCCCTGCCGAGGAGAAACAGGCTAAAAAAAAACGAAACTCAGGCCACAATAATGGGGAACTCCCCGCGTCAGCGGGTGGGGCCTTGCGAAGTGGCCCCCGGTGTTAGCCGTGGCCGTGTTGCTCCCGGCTGTCCAAGGCCGCTGTCCAAAAGCCCCTTCCAGCAGCGCCTGCCACAATGACTGCCTGCAGCCATCGGTTCAGTGGGGCTTTTAGGGGTCTGCTTCTGGCTTGTCCCTACACTCTGTTTTTTCACTCACCTTTGCCTGGGAGGATAAGATACCCCTTTTTAAGGAGAACCCCTTCTCCCTCAGCCTACCAAGAACGTCTCAGATGGAGGTGTTTTTGTCTCCAGTATGTTGATCCTGTGGCCTGGGATAAGGCACAAGATGCCAGAGGTGCCAAAGCTTTGAAACTCTGCTTTTAAACCTAGCAAAAGCTCCTGTTACAGAGCTGTGTTTCCACCTACAGGATCTGAGCTTCTAGAGACTGTTCTCATGCTAAAACAGTTAAAATAATGAGTAATGTTGAGTTTTAGCCTCTGTGTATGTTAGTTTATCTGTAGATGCCTCCTTTTGTCATCTGGTAGTTCTGGCGTAGGGAGGAGAGGTTTGAGAGGGGATCTTATCAACACGTACAAATACCTGAGGGGAGAACGTAAAGAGAATGGGGCTAAACTCTTTATAGTGGCGAGTAGTGACAGGATGAGGGGTAATGGGTGCAAATGGGTGCAGGAAGTTCCGTCTCCATGTGAGGGGCTGCCGTGAGGGTGCCGGAGCCCTGGCACAGGCTGCCCAGAGAGGCTGTGGAGGCTCCTTCTCTGGAGATCTTCAAACCTGCCTGGGTGCCACCCTGTGCCCCGTGCTCTGGGTGTTCCTGCTGGAGCAAGGGGCTGGACCAGATGATCTCTAGCGGACCCTGCCAACCTCAACCATTCTGGGATTCTGTGAAACAGCAGGAATTTTGCAGAAATTAATGCTGAAATTCCAAATCACCAAAGGAGGGTTGCTGTTTTTTGTGTAACCGTCAATTAGATTTATTTGTAGTGTGTTCTTAGTTACTTCAGTGAGCCTTAATGCTTTTACTGGATGAAGCGATGAAGGAAATGCTGGTAAATTCCATCATTTTTGCTGGAAGTGCAACAATTGTAGCTTGTGCAAATCTACAGCAAAATTTGTAGATTCTGTAAAGACTGCTTTGTAATAGATGGAAAGAGCAAGCAAGCAAAACAACAAAAGATGTTTAAGCACAACCAAACTAAGCAAAGCATAGGTGGAAACAAAAACCCACGTAGGCGTAAATCTGTTGAATTTAGTTTGCTGTAGATATGCACATAGTTCATCGGTGTTGTTTCCCAGGATGATGATTAATTTAGGAGCCTCTAGGAACAGCGTTGGAGAAGATCCTGTTGTGAAAGACGCAAACTGAATAGGTGTAAAGCAAAGCATTACTTTATCCTATGATTGCTTGTTCCAAACAATTACAGTGGCTAAATATAGGTGTCAGTGTGAGAATAAAGCTTACTAGCACAGACCCATTTTTAATTAGCTATCTTCACTTAAAAATTAAGGTCATTACTTCCTATTCTGTTTGGTAAGTTACTAGGTGGGATGTAATTTTTAAAATTTGTTACTCCCTTCAATTTGCTTGTATAGGCTGAAAAATTGTCATTTGCCATTTTCAGAAACAAACCTAATGGCCCAGGCAGCACAGCTTTCCTGGCTGAAGTTTTTCCTGCAAATGTCCTTTTTTGCGGTGACTTAAAACTAAGGAATAGTTGTCACAAACAGTACTGCCAGCAAAAGAAATAAGCAACCCTTTGGTCTTCACTTTTGTATCAATGTTTATTATCCAGACAGTGGTTTTTAATGCAAACACATAGATATTTTGTGATAATATTTGAAATATTTAAAACACTTAAAATATTTGTTTCTATAGGTTTTCATTCATAATCCTCATACCCGTGGCCAGAGACCTGTCACAAAACGAATGGTGCAAAGTACCCAAGATTCAGACATTTCCCTTCTCAACATTAATCAAGGGATCACTTGCCTAACTTCAGGAGTGCTGAATCCCCAGCTTGGTTATGATTCTCTTCTAGTTGGAACACAGACTAATTTGTTGGCTTATGATGTGCATAACAATTCGGACTTGTTTTACAGAGAGGCAAGTAAATGTAACTTTCTCCTCCTTACAGCATCTCTTCACTATTTTCTTTGTCTTTCTTTGGCATTCTAAAGATTTTATATAACTTTGTCAGTATAACTTTGTCAGGTTTTATATAACTTTGTTAATATGCTCTGTTCATTGCATTAGTTTCATGGATGCACTCAGAACGTTTTTATGTTTTACTCCTTTACAATTTGTGGAGTGTTTTTAAAAAGAAAGTCAAAACACTAATATGATGTGTGCCTGTGTATATGAGAGGGAGCAGGCTTTCATACGATGTTCTGCATCACTTGTCAAGAAAAAGTTTAAAAGTGTTAGTAGAGATTCAGAGCTCAACCGAACTCATTTTCACTAGCATTTTTTTCACCCTGATTTATCCAAGCTACAGTTGGTGAGTGAGGGTAGGAACTATGGATTTTGTCATGGAATTAGACTACTGTGGAAAAAAAAAACATAAAGAGGCCTCGGATTTTTGTAACTTTAAGCAATACAACTTTTCAGTTCATAGTAAAAAAGTTAACTACCAATGTATATGCATAATTAATTGTAACAACTGAATTCCTGATTTTATAACCTTCCCTCTAACCTGCCTGATTGTTGGCCTAACTTTATTTATCACCTACTACTAGCTGTTTTGAGAAATGGTTATTGTCAGTTTTGTCTTGCCTTGTGATTCCACTGAACTCCTTTAACTGGATTGAAGAAGGAAGGGATCTCTGCATACAGGTTTTATTGCAAGATCCCAATCTCAATAGAAAGGGGACAAATATTGGAAGCTCCTTCTGATTTGTGAACTCAGTGCACTTAAGTGTCTCATTCTTTAATTATTTTTACTTTATGCTTCTTTTTAGGTTTCAGATGGAGCCAATGCAATAGTTCTTGGAACACTAGGAGATATTTCATCTCCACTTGCTATTATTGGTGGAAATTGTGCCCTGCAGGGCTTTGATTATGACGGGAATGATCTTTTTTGGACAGTAAGGCTATGCATAACACTCTTATAAAAATCTTTTGATAGCATGCATTCCCCTCAATGTATGTTTGTTTGTTTTTATATCATGCAGTCATTTGGTTATTGAATAGTTCAGATCTTTCTTAATTTATTATAGACTTTAAATAACATATTTGGTCAACATATATTCTGATATTGCTCAAGAGTTGACTGTTCTGTTGCAGTTGAAATATAAAAATAGTTTAGCCTCTGACAGCTGCCGTTAATACCAAAGACTCTATTTATCATTTTAGGTTACTGGAGACAATGTTCGTTCATTAGCACTGTGTGACTTTGATGGTGATGGCAAGAATGAGGTTTGTAACTATTTACTTGTGAATCCAACTGTTTTCATTGTCTTTCAGTGAAATATGGGTAGGAGTGGGAGGAGGGACACAGATTATCAAACAGTTTCCATATACTACCAGTTACAAAGATTTCTGCTTCAGAGCTCTCCCTGTTCAGGCTGCACTCCTGAAAAGATGTGCACAGATCTTTAATCCAGATACTGGTAGCAGCACTGTTCTTTGGGACTACTTGCAGCACGTAATCTAGGTACATTCAGTGGTCTTTATAGCGTCATAAAGAGCTTCACTTGTGATTGACAGAATCAAGAAACCTTTTCTTCCTTTCTGCTTACACTGCTGCTTCTCAGTAGCTTCTTCTCAGAAGTGAATTTCCTTTCAACTAGTATCTTGCTGTTAACAGATGAGATAAACAGATAAGATGAGATAAACTACAGGCTGTAGTCCTGAATTTGTATGGCATTTTCTGTCATTGTAAATATTCTTGATTTCATATCATTTTGAAGGACCATGACTTTGAATATGAATTATAGAGAGAAAAATAATGGTTTCCTAGTGTTTCATAAACAAGTAAATAAATAGTTAAGTCACCAAGCTAAAATACTCCCTTCTGACATCTGTCTTTCAGTATTAATCATTATTACTTAAGCTATTCTTTTTACTTATCAGCCTATCCCTCTTTAGAGGGGGTAACAATATCGCTCGAATTGTGATGCTTATATTAATATAAATGGCCTCAACACCTTTGTTTTTTCTTATAAATATATTTTACCAATGCAGATCCTTTGTTCGAATGAGACCTTCAGGAAGTAAAAACATCTCTTTGTAGGTCTTCAAATTGATTTCAACACACTCCTCCTTTGCTGTGTTATGTATGGGCTGAGAGATGGTTATGTGAAGTAGAGACAATGTAAAAAGATTTTTGTTTTCCATCAGAAAGCAGGAAACTGATCTGTGGTGCTAAATATATAATTGTTTTGCATTTGTGCTTCTAAGCTACCGCTCCAGGAAAGGTTCATTCTCAGCAGTTGGTACAACCTGCTGCTGGTTTCAGCTAAGCAAGGTTGGATGCATTGTCCAATTGACCTAACTTTTTGGTTAGCACAGTGTGCATTTGCTGAGGTTTTAGGATCTCTTCTTAATCTTAATTACCTAGATGATTCATTTTCTTTCTTGCTGTTTACGCGGAAATGCATTGGTCTTTAAACTGAAGTTCTGAGTAAATACTCAAACCCATCGTTTAAAGCTTGTTTTTATTGTGTGACTTACTGTTAAACGGGTGTGCTAGCTTTTCTGTTCTTCCCTCTGTCCCTCAGTAAAAACACACTTGCCTTTAAAGCTGACTGATTAACTGCAGGATAATGCTTCTGTTGCTTAGTAGCTAACAAAACCAACCTGCTCACTGTGTGCCTCAGGATTTTAGAATGATAGTTTACTTCCTTCTGTCTTGCCAAAGACTTCAGAGAGATTTTTTTCTCGCCTTTTTTCACATTCTAGTCCAATGGAGTGAAAATCACAGAGGTGGACAAGTTAAATGAAGTAGGAGGGGAAAAAAAGAATGAGAAATAGCATTACCAATCTTTGCTTTAACAGTTCATACTTTTATCTATTTACTTCTAGCTAATTATTTTTATGGAATCCATATTGATTTTATGTATTTTTTTTCAATTATTATTTTAATAGCTACAGTAAGTTTAGGTCTGTGTAATTTAGTTTATTAAAATAGATTTGCTTTGGAGGAAAATAAAAGGCCATAATTTTTCAAAATCCAACTTAAGTATAGATTTGTTTATGCTGCTCAGTAAAGATGCATGGGATGCCTGACTTCCAGGTTCCTGTGGGGAAAGGCACTACCAGGCACTTTAATTTATATTTCTGCTTCTGTCGTTGACTTGATGGATGACTTCAGAGAAGGCATTAAGCATTTGTTTTCCTCAGTTTCTCAATTTGTAAAATAGAAGGCCTCTCCTATTAACATCTTCATAAAATACTTTTTTTTTTTTCCTCACGTGGCCTCTTTTTGGTTAATATCTTCTACTTGTTTAATTAGGAAGCAAGAAAAGAATTAGGAAATCACAAATAACAAACAATAATGGAGAGGACTTGATTCAGTGTTAATGTCCTATTTGCGCAACTGTCTACATTGAATTAGAAGCCATTTTACAATAGTGGCAGTTGTCTTTCAGGCTGAAGAAGCAGTGATGGTTTGGACACTTGGATTTATTAGTTCTGAATCAGCATGCTGTGAGAAATGCGTGTAAGGTTGTTCAGTGCAGAATAAAGCAATGTTTTCCATCTGTTTGCTCACAAACTGGTAATTAGAAGTTGCATTTTCTCTGTAGTAATGTCAGAAATGGGCTGTAAGTGTCCTGCCCCAACACAGGCAATACTATATATTTTTGTGTATAACTGCAATGATGAATAACATTGAATCATTTATAATAAGGAAAGAGTATAGCCCTGATGTTCCAGAGTATCTTTTCTCATGCCTACCCCATTTACTTCACTCTGCTTTTGTTAGACTCTAGCTTACCAAAGCAAGTATAACTAGTATTTGTCCAGCAAGATCCTTCTGAAATCCTGTCTTTGCAGGGGTACTTTTTGTCTGACTGGCAACATTTCACGTGCTTGTTAAAAGCTCCTTTTTGCTGGATCTGGAGTATTTGTTTGCTTTCTGCTTACTTCAGGGTCCTGGAGTGTGCACTTTGTATTTCCTTAGCTTAAGTAACCATAGATTTTATTTTTTCTTAGCTTCTTGTTGGCTCTGAAGATTTTGACATTCGTGTGTTTAAAGAAGATGAGATAGTGGCAGAAATGTCAGAAACAGAGGTAAACTACATCTAGATGGTATTTGTTGCAGTTGCAGATGGAGTTGAAAATTCTGTTGAAAATTCTAAGGCTGCTATGGTTACCTTGGTTCAAATTCATTGTGTAATTAAATATTAACTGTTTGTTACGGTATCTATTCTGCTAGAATTGCAAATGTTAGTTTAATGTCTTTCAATAATATTTGCATAGGCGTTTGTGTTCTACAACTGGTTTCCTGGATTAAGAAAAATAACTACTGTTCGACTGAAAGTTGAGGACCTTCCAAAAGTGATGAAAATTACTGGAAGGAGCCCAGTGATTTAAGCTTTCATTGATCTCTGAGTAATAGAACATCTGCTACAGTTCCTCAGCTGCACTGACACAATCATGACACAATAATTTGTCTCTGAGTGTATTCAGACAGCGTATGGTGGAGTAAAAGGGAGTCAGCCAGGCAAAGTGAATGTTTTACAGCGCAGTGGGTTGAAATGAGAGTTGTACACTGACTGTATGAACAAGGCTATACCTTTACAGTGCTTAAAGTGTGGGACAGATGGATTTTCAGAGGAATGAGTGAAAGATGTGGAGGTATTATTATTTTTTTTTTTCTTTAGAGTTGAGAGAGAATCCCCACTACTACATTTTGATTGCTTATAAGGAAGGAATTGCTGTTACACTTGTATTTAGGAGCATTTTTAGCCGTCTCATGACCCGTCTGATCCACTAGAGAACTTGGTCCTTGAAGTCTAATAGGTTAATTTGCTGTCCAACTTAGGTCAAAAAGGCTTAGCCATTAAACTATTTCTACCTGGGTTTATCTTTAATAGCTCTCTGTGTTTTAGGAAAAGGTGCTGTTACTATAGCTAGAATTAGAACTTGATCTGAAATACCTAATACCAACGGTATAAGAACCAGTCTAGAGTCATAGTCATGCCATGATCTGTGACAGCAGAAAATTAAGAGTCCATGAATCTCATGTGATTTATTTCCAGATGTGCAGTAGAACTGTGTTGTGTGGGGTTTTTGTTTGTTTTGTTTTTAATTCTCACTTACAGAGTCTTAAGAGGTCTGCTACAGTCTTCCTGTTCTAATTTAAAAGAATACAGTTGCACTTAAACACCTCCTTTTAGGAAGGTAAATTCAATGCACATTACCTATATAAATTGTGCTCATTTTAAGACTTGACTAGCGCGCATTTTTAATTGCTTATTTTGATTGACGTGAGACCACAAAGGCTAATGTGGTTCTTGAATGCCTAAAGGGGAAATTAGGTATAAAAGGGGGTATGTTACCTCTAACTTGTTGACTGTTGATGTGATCATCTGCCCTCACTGGGTACTTAGAGTTTGGAAGTTGCTTCTTGGGACAGATTTTAGAGAAGATCCTTGAAAGGGAAGAGTAACAGATTTGGAAACCGTGTTTATAGTGAAAAACCAAGGAGCCTAATTGGCAGAGAATAATAGAGGTTTTTGAAGTGTGTTTATTTTGATCTGCAGATATCTACCTGTAAGACTGAAAGGTAAACCGCAAGGACTCTGATTAAGCAGCCTAAGTATAACAAAATGAAATCACTAAAAATGGAAACCAGACAACTTCAGGACCTAAGGTTTGCACGTTTAATGATGAGGGTGATTGTTATCCACTCAGTGACTTCAGCAAAGCTTGTGGTGGTTTCTCTTTCACTGGAAATATTTACGATGAGGAGTTCTGGTTTCTAGAGGAGTTATTTTAGTTTGTGAAGGATTTAACTGAGGGAAGTCTCCTCAAGTGCTATAGAAAAGACCACCCAGATTATTGCATTTGTTCTTCCTGGCATTGGAGTATCTAACCTTTGTGCATGGAAAGGGCCCCACTACCAAACACTCAGATACTGTGATCAGTGAATAATTATAAGGGTCTTAAAAAAAAAAAAAAAAAAAAAAAAAAAAAAAAAAAAAAAAAGAGAGAGAGAGAGAGAAACAGGTTGAGTTATGATGCTCATTTTCTACCAGATTTTTCTACCAATAGTATCACAATGGTTTCCTCAGACCATGTAATGTTAGACTCTTGTGCATTCTGAGGTCCTGAGATGTTACAGGAATTTTGTCTGCTTGTAGTAGTTTTTCAATTAATGTATATTAACACTGATGACCACAGGAATCCTATGAGTAATTGTGCTGTTGATGGTAGGAAATTTTCGGTCAAAGAACACAGTTTGAGTGCAGTTCTTTTCTGAAGTATACCTCAACACTGGCAACCCAATTTGTGTAAGGAAATCCTGCAAGTCTTGGGTGATTTTTAAACTGTTTTTTAAAAATAGATCTGTTTGCCATTAAATTATATGTAGTGTACAGTTCATGTGATAGAGAAACTGCATGTAGCTTGTTCTGTTGCTCGAAGCTACAGAAGTAAATGTGTTCTCACTCCTGTATCCTCTCCCCTAAGACTATCACAGCACTTAGCCCCATGTACGGCAGTCGATTTGGCTACGCTCTTTCTAATGGGACGGTAGGAGTTTACGACAAGACAGCTCGCTACTGGAGGATTAAGGTTAGTCTGGTGTTAAAATGTCATAGTTGAAATTTTGAGGAGTGCTAGAGGATTCAGTGCCTTATCTCAGGATGTTAAAATGACATTCAGACTTCTTATGTGAATTTAAAATCCGCTGAGTATAGCGCTGAATGTAATTTTGTCGTTACAAATGACAAAATTATTAGCATACCTATAAGGTGTGCTAATTATATATCAGTGCTTTGGGAGCTGTTGATGATGGCTTAAAATGACACTGATACAGCCATAAAACTGTGACTGTAGCCATACAAGCTGCAGGATGGCTTAAGCCACAGAGAAGCATATCTTGAATTCACTGTTAGCTTACAAATGGTGATGTTGTAACTTTCTTTTCAGAGACATTTTTCTAGTCCTTTCTCTAATGTCTGTAGGCTCCCAATCAAGTGTCTTATGTGTGTCAAGCCTATGCAATTTCGAAAACATCCACAAAATTGGTTTATTTTTTGCTTTCTGCCCCCAGTCTAAGAACCATGCAATGAGCATACATGCTTTTGACTTGAACTCTGATGGAGTATGCGAGTTAATCACTGGCTGGTCCAATGGGAAGGTGAGTTTATACAGGGGAAAAATAAAGGGGAAGTCTGGAAGCTGTGTTTGAGCAAAGCTGCTAAATCGTCTAAGATGGAACAGACAACGTAAGATGAGAGCTTTATCACTCTTAACTATGCCAGCATTAGAATAAGGCTATATGTATTACCTTATTATCATGTAAAGGCGTTCTGTACAGCTCGGTCCTAGTATTTTAACTTTGTCTTCCCATTGTCAGAAATAGCTGCCACATCTTCCCCAAATCCAGCACAGGTTGCAGTAAAGTTGTGGAGTGAACCTCTCCTTGCCTTACCGCTATCTGCTCTCTCACATGGGCAGACCCTACCTTGCTTGTTCACGTGAAACATTCCCCAGGTCCTGGAAAAAACAATGCTGGGTGCTGTGCTCTGAAAGAGACATTGCAGAACTGAGCTCCCCTCTCCATTCCGCTCCAGTGAAATATAGTAAGAGGTCATTTTATTTGTGCATAAAAATAGTGCATTTATTCAAGACTAAGATAATACAACTAAGAGATGCAGATATTGTATTGTATGTCTAGTTTAGTCGTGCCATTGGCACTTCTTTGTGAGCCCAAGAGCAGTTTCTTCTAGATCTCATTTCTCGGATAGTATTTTTTTTTCTGCTGTTGTTGTGTGATCTGCAAAGTTGCAAGTTCATCTGCAGTGCCATGGATTAAGCTGGCTTTCAGTTAGCAGCCTTGAGTCCTGCATAACTTAAATTTATGGAATTAGCTTTTCTGTTCCCATTGGGTTTTCTGTTTCAGGTTGATGCACGCAGTGACCGAACCGGGGAGGTCATCTTTAAGGACAACTTTGCTTCCTCAATTGCAGGACTGGTGGAGGGGGATTACAGAATGGATGGAAATACCCAGCTAATTTGTTGTTCAGTTGATGGCGAAGGTAAAAGAACTGATCAAGATATTACCAGACGCATTGCTTACCTGCAGATTAACTAAATGTTCTTTGGTTTCCACATGCGTTTTAGCATACCACATTGCCTTTGCCTTATACCAAAATAAGGTAATTTTATGTTATGCTTTTCTCAAACATAGTATTGAATATTGCCTCCTGTGTGGTGATCAGTGTGCTAGGCACAATGGGGATCCTCTTAGTCTGGAGCTTTCAGGCACTCCTAGGTAACATTAACCCTGTCACATGGACAAGCCTCTGCATTCTCACAGCCTTGTCATGGGAGCTGTGTTTGGGATCAGGATGCTTCCATACCTGGTCTGTTGTATAGACTGAGAGCATCGTTCTGTGTTGCGGTGTTATTTATTTATGTATTTATTTATTTTTCCCTTGCTCTTATCTAAAACAAATGGTTCACTCTAATAGAAGTAAAGTTTTTATCTCATCACAGAATCAGTTTTTGAGGAGAAGTTTTGAGTAGACAGTGAAAGGCTCTGCTGCAGTCGGCTGTACTTTCTGTTTGCAGTCCGGGGGTATCTGCCGGGAGGCCAAGAAATGAAAGGAAATCTAATGGATTCAAGTGTTGAGCAAGACCTGATCCGAGAACTTAGTCAAAAGAAACAAAATCTGCTCCTGGAATTACGAAACTATGAGGAAAATGCAAAGGTACCGTTTAAACTGTATATAGAGCCAGCACTTGGCTTCCTGTTGCTATAAATCAATAGTGACCTGGGAGGAGGTCACAGTGCAGCCAAGTCAGAGTGGTAAACTCTTGGGGTTGGTTATTGGTATTCAGTGGGAATGTGCACTAGAGTTGCACACTTGTGCATCTGGCTTGCTCCCTGTGGAAGTTCACAGCTTGCTTTTCTCACTAAAATAAGTAACATTTTCCTTGCTCCTTTGAATTTGTATGAGGATTTGGGTATGAAGCTGAGCTCCATCTACATAAAAAGCGCTTCATGGAATGAACTGTAGCACAGATGTCCACAGCTGCAGACTGCATTAAACCACTCCTCACTGATATTTGAAGTGTGTAGAAGCAACTCAAATAGAGCCTTCTCTTGCACCAAAAGAGAAATGACTTATGCATAGGTGTCCTAGATTGCTTGAATGAAAATCTTGAAATTCTGATGCTGAAGAGTGTATGTGTTTTTAACAGGCTGAACTGAACACTCAGCTGAAGGAAGCTGATGGGCGAAGAGGTGTGATTCCAGCTAACACCCAACTCCAGACTACCCTGTCAATTAATCTGGGCTCTGACAGTCAGTCTGCTCATGTGGAGTTGTGCATTTCCACAACAAATGGTGAGTGATGACCTGCAAACCTTGACCTTTGTGCCACATAAGGTCATGTAAACCTCAAGGTATATTTAGCTGATGATTCACCTGTTTCCCCTTTGCTGTGTTTCTAATTCCCCTGTGTGGCTGCCTTTCTCTGAGCTTTAAATTTTGCTGTGTTCTTTTTAGGGATCTCAGGAGAGATGAGTACAATGGAATTTGTTTCTTGTTGTGTTTTACTTGCCAAGGCACTTAACACTTAACTCAGACTGCAGTGAGTCTTTGTGGTTGCTGCAGTGCTCTTGTGTTGACTCTGAACATTAGCAGAGCTGCGCGTTGTCCCCAGTGAGGGAGGGAGTGCCCAGCCGCTGAGTATGGAGACCAATATAGAGGGGTTCACTACTTTAATAACTTTCTTGCAAGAACAACTGTTTTCAGAAACTCAGGTTCAGCCTTGCTTTTCCATGGTTGGGTTACCTGGTGTCTAAGTGAACCATGGAAGGAATGCAGAGGTGGCCACAGTGGCTTCACACAGAGCTCAGGTCATGTCCAGCTACCCTTATCACCCTTGCTAGTGTTGCACGAGTGTAGCTGGACCTCAGCTGAATCCAAATGCAAAACTGGAAATACCCAAGTTAGCAAATTCTCCTGAAGCTCACGTGCTGCAGTGAGGCCCAGCTGTGGTATTGCTGGTAATCTGGAATATTTCTGAAATTCAAGGGAGTGTAAAGGAATCAATTGTGCTTAATTCTGAAAGAAATGGTAGTTTGTTGATAGAAAAGAAGTTGTTAATGAAGGAACCCTGCTTCTTCCTGTTGCTAAGACACAATCATCCGTGCCGTGCTGATCTTTGCTGAAGGCATATTTGAAGGAGAGAGCCATGTGGTACATCCCAGTCTCCAGAACCTCTCCAGCTGTGTTCGTGTTCCCCTCACTCCACCCAAAGATGTCCCTGTGGATTTGCACATCAAAGCCTTTGTGGGCTACAGGAACAGGTGAGATTTGTGTTGTGAACTCTACTCGTTCCCAGAGCTAACACGGTGTGACAGGAAATGCCAATGATGTGGCTTCCTACTTGTCTCATAGGAAGTGCTCCATTAGTTCCCTGATGCTTCCCTTCTGGGCATTACTGCAAGGAGACCTGAAATACCAAATTAAAAAGCATTATTGTACCTGTGATGCTGAGCTGTTTTTCGGAACAAAATCTGAAGGTTGTGAAGTCACTGGTACCTGCTGTGTGCCTCTGCTTTCAGAAGAGCAGTAGGCGCTCCTTGTTCCGGGGCTGCCTTACTGTGAGTCTTTGGAGTGTGTGGGGCAAGGGCTGCATCCCGACTGCCTGTTCTAAATGTCTGCCTCTCAAAAGACCTGAATGGTGACTGCTATGAACGTGGCACTTGAACAAGCCTGGGCTCCAGGAGAACACAATAATATTCCTTGGATAGTGCTCAGTAGCTGTGACCTCATTTGATTTCAGGGCAAGTCACATATCTCTGACTTGAAGGCAGCATTTTTTCTAGTTCTCCATAGGAATAAAATGTCTCTTAATATATATTTGAAAATGACTTCTTGCTTACATCTGCCAGGATTGGTGATGTCCCAGGAAGCAGTATCCCTGCCCTACACAGGGAGGTGTATTTTTGAGCCATTAAAATATCTAATCACATAGTAAAATCTCAAGTATGTTGGCCTAGCAAATGTATTTTGTTGGAGGAGTGTGAAAAACAAGCAACAGAGGAATTATTCAGCCATAATGAAGAGATGTGATGAGCCTGGGATTTCTAAGTACACGTTCATCAATGGGTAGTGTAAGCAGTGATCACCCAGCTGGGAGCTGAGATGGCATGATCCAGCTTAGAAAAAAAATGGTAACAGGTGACTTGCTGATATATTAGTAATTCTGTATTTTTACTTTGGATTTCAGCACCCAGTTCCATGTGTTTGAGTTGACAAGGCAGCTTCCACGCTTTTCAATGTATGCCCTGAGCAGCCCAGACTCGGCAGCAGAGCCACTGAGCTACGTTAACTGTACAATGAACGAGAGGGCTCAGAGGGTGAGTTTGAGTTCCGGTTCTCTTTCTTGTTTTGGGGTCCTGTGCACAGGTAGCACTTTTTGTAACATGTGGAGGGTTTATAGATAGCATGAGAATCCCATGAGTGAAGAACAGCTATGCAGTGAGCTGGGTTGCTGGCCTGGTGTATTACAATTTGACTCTCTTTCCCGCACACCTCTCTCTCTCTTTTTTTTTAATTTTCTTTAACTCATTTAAACAGAATTGAGGCCTTCCCTTTTTCAGAAATTCCTGCAATTGCAGGAACTAATGGCCTGACATTATCAGGCATTTCAATATTATCTTGTTTGCTCTGTGACATTTGTTAGAATGGCAATATTAGGAGCCCAAGAGTGAGATGAATTACAGAAACCAGGAAACAACAGGGGTTGCAAAAGGCAACTCAGTACCCAGCTAATGACTCCAGTTCATGCTGTACTTTAGCTTCTAAAAGGCTTGAATTGCAGAATGGGGGCGATTAGAGCTGGTTCTATCTGTAAGGCTCTGCCATATTCCCAGGTTTCTCTAGTCCCCAGGCCTGGGCCAATGTTTCGACCTCGGGGTATTCTTTGTCATATTTGATTTTCTAACGAGTATTCAGTTTTGGAATAGTGAGCCAACTGCCCCCTTTCTAATAATAATAAGCTCACAAGATGGGCTAGAGAATAGGTAGTAATTCCCAAGGCACTCTGAGCCCTGGGGTCCTGTGCACGTGTGGGAATGTTGCATGGTTCTCCAGTTGTTGTGCAGTCTTTCTGCACAAGAGGTGGCTGATGTCTTTCATTAGATTTTTTTTTTGAAAGATGGTTATGTGGCTGAATCAGAGCTTCCTTCTACCAGAGGATGCAGAGCTGCAGAGTGCACCCTTTCAGGTTTGCTTCACTTCCCTTCGTAATGCAGGTCAACTCTGCATCAAAATCAAGCCTGGCGGAGAGGTGAGTACGTTCATAGGTGAAGGGCAGGCTTGTTTAATTAAATACCAGGGAAACTTAAGGGTGATGCCAACCTGAGACAGTAAGAAGGAAGGTGGGCTGAACAGGCAGAGGAAGTACTCCAGTTTTAGGGGTGTTTTCTGCAACTTTTGGATGTGTCTTAGTAGATAAAATTGCAGGCCCAATCAGTGAGGCAAGTGGGTCCAGCCTTGGGTCTGTAGAAGGGATTTCTTTTTCCGCTCACAAAGTGGTTTCAGGGAGCCATTAATTGAGGCATGGAGCCTGCTTAAAACCCTTGCACTGGCCATGTTTGTGCTGATACCACTTTCTCTGTGGCTTAACTAAAAGCCCCTTTGAAAACAGTGTCTCCTTATTAAGCCCTAGAGCTTGCAATGGTGTATGTTAGGCTGCCTAGCAATAATTCTGCTCCTTGATAGTACGAGCTGCTTTGAGCTCACGCTTTTGTAGAAGTAATGCTGCTGAGCCGATCTGGGAGGCGTTTTGGCATGGAGGAGGGCTGAAGGGCTTTCTTGTCCTTTTGGATAGATTTCTGTCAGCACGGATGATATTGACCTAGCTGGTGACATTATCCAGTCGATGGCCTCTTTCCTGGCAATTGAAGATTTGCAGGTGGAAGCGGATTTCCCCGCATACTTCGAAGAGCTGCGGAAAGTGCTGGTTAAGGTGAGGGTGTTTTAAAATAGCAGCTTAAACAGTCACTGGGATCATCTATGGGAGAGAGAATGCAGAGAGCTTGGGCTCCCTCACATAAGTCAACAAGCCACGGTTTGCTTTGCCTTTTGTGTAAAAGACAGAGGGGCACCAGCAACTTTTTGTTCTTCATAATCTTGCATAGGGTCTTGGTCCCCAGTACTTGCTGATTGTTTAGATGATGTAAACAATGAGATATTTCCTTACATAGGTAATTACGAGGTAAGGAGGATAGTCTTAAGGATCCTGGTAGGTGAAGTTGGGATGTTGGTTTACACAGACGGAGGTTTAGCTTAGCCAGCTGCTGTACTTCTCCCAGGGTGCCTGGGGGCCTGTTTCTTAGGAACTGTTGCCTTGTGCAGGTAGATGAACGGCACGCGGTGAACCAGCGACTCACTGCCGACATGGCTGAACACTCTGGCCTCATCCGCAGCGTGCTGCTCCAGGCTGAGGACGCACGCCTCTTGGGAGACATGTGAGTGGCCACTGTTCAGCTTATGTGCTTTGGTCTGCGACGGCCAGACTTTGCTTTTTGTGCCACAGGAAAAGCAGAAAACCATCTGTGAGATGGGGACATTCAGTGTGGGTGATGCTTAGTTACAGCTAAATGGTTTTTGTTTGGAAATGGTTTCTTAGCTTTAACCATTTTGAGCTTTGTCCTGTCTTTTGGAAAACCAGGACGGGGAAGGTAAGGAGGTTAATTTTTCTATGGAAAGTCACATCTCTTTAAGTTGCTGGATAATGTAACTACAAAAATAGACTGTATTTCAGCAAATAGTGAGTGTAACCAAAATGTCTAGACAGGTCTGTTGTCTTGTAACTCCAAACATGCAGGTAGTCATGGTAGCCATTGCAACCCTGTGTTGTTACATTTTTCTACTAACAAGCCAGGAATTAGTTCTTTGTCTCAGAGTTTCAAATAACTGGAGTGATTGTTTCCCTAGGAAGAACATGAAGAAACGATACATCGAGCTGTATGATCTTAATAGAGATTTAATTAATCAGTACAAAATTCGCTGCAACAATCACACTGAGCTGTTGAATAATCTGAAAGCTGTGAATCAGGCAATCCAGAGAGCGGGACGGTTACGTGGTAAGTGGGTGTGTTCAGGAATAGTCCGGGAGCCTGGGGAGTCCAGGACCTCTTTCTGGTTACTTTCAAGTTTAGCTGAATCTTGACCTGAAGCTAAGTTGGTTGAAATAATCTTTGCTTTTTCAGTCATAGGCAATTAGCCGTGACAGTGAGCTGTGAGTGTCCAGTATAATCTGGGATCGTGATGTTAGAAAAAAAACAGTTTGAAGCAGTCTTCACCTTTCCAGGTGCTATAAAAATTGCCACTTTGAGCACAATTTTAAAAACACTCTTAAAGTAATGTTTTGGTTAATTTCTAACTTAGTGCAAGAAAATGCTACCAATTTGAGGCTATTTATTTTATTAGTAGTACTGGAGATGATTAACTTTGCAAAGAATCAATTGTTGTTTTGTTGCCTTCTTTGGAACAGTGCTAGCTAATTTTCTGTCACCTGTCTTTTTCTTTATGCTTGTTTCTCATTTTTAAGGTCTTTGGGGAAGGAGGTGTCTTTTGGGGCTTTACAGCATTACCCTTCTAAAAAGTTCTTTACGCTCTCTTCTAATAACAGCTGTAGAAAATTCTTCTTTAAAAATAAAAACGATAATTATTTAGTCAGCAAGTGGCAAGGTAGTACTTAACACATTTTAAAAAAATATATTTGAAGGAAAACCCTGAATTTAGAGATGGGATCTAATAAATATTTTAGCAGATTTTTATTCAGTAACTTAAAGTGCTTTTCTTCTTTTTCTCTTCGCAGTTGGCAAACCTAAAACACAAGTCATCACTGCTTGTAGGGATGCAATAAGAAGCAACAACTTTAACATGCTGTTCAGGATCATGCGTGTGGGAACAGCCTCCTCTTAAAATGATCGGAAGAATCAGCAATTGCATGAAAACAGGGCTTCCACATAGCAGGGAGATCATAACAACAGCCATAACTAAGGCATTGCAGTACTTTTCCAGCATGTAATCCTTGGGTGGTGGAGAAAACAACAAAAGGAATGGGATGTGTAGCAACATGTAGTGGACCAATAATGCCAAGCAGTTAATTCAGTCTGTGACTCCATTGTAGGGTAAAGTAGCTGGCAAAGTACCATTTTAGTAAAGCCATCAGGCAAGAAATATCACTGTGCAGGCCAAGGGACAGGAAGCTTCTTGAAGGGGAAAAAAAATCAGAGTTTAAGTGTAGATATGATACTTATGTGAGACTGAGGGTATAACCTTGGAAGAGTTATTTTTCTTACAGTAACTTATTTATGTAATGTAATGCATTTTGTAGTTACAGCATCAATATTTTCCATTAAAACATAGAATGGCCAGTTTACTTGTGTTCTTCAGTTGGGGAGATGCATATGGTTAAATTAATACGTTGAAAAGTGGAACACTTCCAGTTTGCTGTATGGCCAGTTTGATCTCTGCACACGCTAAGGGGGCAGCCTTTCTTACTGTGTTTACTCTGTGGCTTATGAACTTGGAGGTGAAGTGAAACCTTAAACTGGAACACTGGACTTTGGGCCTGCTAGCCTTGCTATTGACTTCTTTTTTTTGGCGTTGATTCCATCTTCTATAGTCAGCTAAAGAGTCATCTGCTTGGACTTTTAAGCCAGAAGATCTTAGAAAAGTGACCGATTCTGGGATCTTTGCAGATAGGAAGGGGTCAGTTTCATATCCGTAACATCTTTCCTGTTTGCAGGATATTTTGCTTCCAGTTACTTGTTCTGTTTCTGCTCAAGCTGCAGATGCCAAGGTGGGCAAGGTAAGAATGCATTTCAGGGCTGAGAAAACAAGCTACACGCCCAAGCTTCATGCATACTCATGAAGTGCTAGCAGTACTGAAAGGGATCAAAGGACAAAAAAAAAATCTCTTGGCCCATGCACAGAAGTGTTTATTAATTGTGAAATCTCTTAGAATTCATTGAAATATTACAATAAGGCCATATCTTAGATTTATAGCTATTTTAGAGCTTTTGAAAAAGCAAATTTCTACTAGAAGCTAAAAATATCTTCAGCGGGATGCAGGTTGGGTGCCTATGTTCCTACCTCCTACTCCATGCTGCATTCATCCTTCCTCTACCACTCTATAAATTGCAACACAGGCTGGGAGGGGACTGGTGTTCATTTATGTGGAAGTAGCTTCTTAGATGTCTCAGGACTGTCAGGCGTGTTAGCCTCCAGCTGCTGTCTTCTTTATTAATACTGAATTAAATCTAGCAGCTCATTATTCATTACAGAGAAACCAGTGAACATGTGACCATCTCAGTGGGTAACTTAATTCTTGCAGTGTGTTTTAATCTCCCAAACGGCCCCTTGCTACTGCTTCAGGCCCTTCAGTATTGCTGGCAAATGCATGGATCTCTGTCAGTTCAAATCTGCAGTGATACTTCATTTGAATCCTTTTAAGAACCTGGTTGTTAGTCAAATCTAGCAGCTTCTTGAAAAAGGGTGTTGAGCCACCCATGCTGTTCTAAGCAAGCAAACTTTAAGACTTGATTATAGAACCAGTCTCCTGGCAAAAGTCTTGGGCTTTCTGCCACTTCGTGTACTTGTTCCCACTGTTCCAGCCTCCTCTTGTTCTTCTGTGTTCAGAATCCTAATGCTTGCATAATGTTATAGTTTATAGTCCATTCAGTGATAAGAGAGTGGCTCTGATCAGAAGGTAGCGTTCCCGACATCCTGATTTCCCGAGCTACGGGGTCAGGAACTTGTATTCCCATGCCTGTTTGCTCTTGGCAGCCAATGTCTGTGCAGTACTGTCAGTTTTTCAGCCACAGCCCAGACTGCCCAAGTGGCTGATTTACCCTTGGGTAAGATCCTGACAAAAATGTCTTTTTTGTTTGTTTATTTTTCTGTAAAAACAACTCTTGTCTTTACCAAGTATAAAATGCGCATCCCACAGGCTGAAGTGATGCAACCAGGTTTGCATTTGCCCACAGGAAAAAGCAGCCCTTGGCTGGCACACAGCAGTGAGATGATGTGAGCACGGGGCTCAGATGATCTCATGCCAGGAAACCAGTGGTGACTACTGGCCGCTGATAAGATGTAGCCAAGTCCTATGACATAATAATCTCATTTTCGTGTATTGGAGGGGAATTGTTTGCAGTCACTTGTCTGAAAATGAGGCTTGTCCTGGAACCTCGGCCTGGCTCAAGGCAGCGCGTGCCTGTGACACGTAGCTCGCGTGTCCCTCTGCTGACAGAAAGCCCGGTACGGAAAGATCCATGGATCCGTGTTCTCTGAAGGAAGATTTCTGCAACAGTGATTTTGCAATGTCCTGATTTCAGTCCTTTTTTAAAAAAAATGCTTTCAGTTCCAATTACTTTTTATCTGATTTTAGCCCCGGTTTCTCCAAGTCCCACGGATTGTTGCTTATCTTAATTAATCTTTAATTGACTGAATAACTGATAAAAAGTCAAAACTTCTTTGCTGTGTGTACATGAGTGCAGAACTTTTAGTCTAGTCTGCAACTTTATCTTTTATTTTGCTCCATTTTTAATTGCTTCTGTTTTTGGCTCCTTGGCAAACTGGAACCACCAAATCTTGACAAATTTGTTGTGCTGCCAAGAACATGAGTAACTCGGCTGCTGGATCGCTGTGTCAAATACTTCTTTGCTTCTGTGGTGCAGTAATCCAGTGGGAAATGCGTATCCTCATTTAGTTGATCCAGTCAATTTATGCACATGGCTATGGTGCCTTTTACAGAGTTGCTGTTCTCTCTTGCTCATACTCCACTCCATATGATTCATTTGCTTGCTTTTCTTGATCCTTCCTCTTTTTGTAGGTCTGTATGCATTTTGTATTCATGATTCTTTCCCTAGTGCTCATGGAGTACTTTATGAGCAGCCTCATTTTAACTGTAGATTCGTATTGAAGGGCACCATCTACATGGAGGGCTGTTATTGTAGCCAGTATAAATTAGACACCCCCCCAAAGGAAAAAAAACAAAAATAGCTAATGCCAAACGAATTCTCTCTGAACACCCTCTTTTCTGTGTATCCCCCAGTGCAGTTGAATGTGTGGGGCTGCCTGGAGTCCCTTCTGTACTTAATCTGCTTGCTGTGCCCAGCAGGAAGTGTGGGAGAGCAAGGTGGTTGATATTTAGATCTTTAAATGCTAGCTGCCAATGTAATTTCCAGAGTTACTTCATCTCAGTCACCTGAGGCAAAAGGGTGTTTTTGCATGTGATGAGACAGATACTGGCTTGCTCAAGCAGAGGCTGGCATGCCCTCTAGTGTATTATTTATGATTAAAAAAACAGCTAATTTCAAGAAGTGCAGCTTCTTCCCAATCTTTTGGAAGGGTATACCAAGACCTACCAGACATGTTCTCAAGCTGCCAGTGCAGAATACGTAATTCCCTTTTGTTAATCAGTTTTACTGCCAACATTGCCTAGTTAGCTATACTGCCAAGAACTGTGGTATCTGTAACCGTTGTTTGAAACTGTCCAAACAACTCTGCTTCATTTTTTAACAAACTTGGGAAACTGCCATTGCCTCTTTCTCCTGGAGCAGCTCAGAATAAGAACTCTTTTCCCCAAGCATTGGAAACAAGCCTAAATTGGCACCTTGCAGAGAAGAGTCCTGTGCTTGCAGCAGGATTTGTTTCTGGTTCCCTCTCTTTATCTTTTCAGGTAGCTTAAAAGAATAGCAGAGGGACATTAAAATGGAACAAGAAAGTCTTTGCAGTACACAGAGAAGCTGGTTTAGGGGAACATGTCAGAATATGGACAAAGTCTCATGGATCTCACTAAAGCAGCTCAGACCTCTTTTCTAGCTTTCTCCCTGCATGCCATGAGAAATGAAACACTTTTTCCCCCATGACCTGTTTTATGTGGCCTGGATCATCTGCAAAGGCACATGTGTTATTTTGCTTTGCCAGGTGTAAAGTTTTGGGCAGGCAATGGATGAGCTCAGAGCACCTGGGTTCTGCAGTCCAAGCAGATGACAGCTGTCGTATGTTCTACAACAGCACCTCTTAGTGGGCTGATGGTAGAAACCTCAGAGGTGACAATTTGGACAAAGTCCTGCTTGCAATGAGTATGGAGCCGCCAGGCCTGCTAGCAATACAAGTGTATGGGAGCAGGAAGCTGTTGTGCCAAAATCACCACTTTTTCTGGTGGCATTAGCTACCTACTCCATCGTATTTACCAGAGGAATTGGATACCTGCTCCTTGGAAAGATCTGGATATCCCCTCTCCAATGACAGAAGCGTGGCAGTCCCAAGACAAGACTGGAATGCAATGACATCATCATTAACCTTCCTAATGCATGTAGACGGCAAGCCAAAGAGAGGGAAGTCCACATCTTAATACCAGCCCAAGTGAGTGTGAAGCAACAGACCCTTCAAATACCTGTGCAAGGAGAGACAGGAGCAGGTTCTTCTCTCACCTGCTACTTAGTCTGTAAATTCTTTGGAGGAAGGGCTGTATTTGGGTATGGCTGCAGAGCATTTAGCATAACAAAGTCCTCCTGTTACAAGGCTAAGCCCTTGCCAATGCAAACAGCTTTATAGCCTTATTTTCTCCCTTCCCAGTTCTACAGCCTGTACAACTGGAAAAGCTTCCCGTTTCCCATGGCATCTCCTTTATTTTTGCCACTACAAAAGTCAATGCGGTCAAGTTCCAGAAAATGTCTCTAAGGCATTTTGTAACAAAACTTGCTTCAATCACCTTCTGAAATGTTTTACTGACCTGCTCTGTGGGGTTTTTTTTTCCCCCTAAAAAACAGTCACAAGCTTGGGGCAAGTTGTAATTTTCATCCTGACAGATGAGGGACTTGTCTGACATTTCCATGAGAACAGCTGGGAAGCTGATGGAGCAGAGCTGCCTAGCAGTGATCCTCTCTCCAAGCTAAAGCAGTCAGAAAGCAAAGGGATTTCTGTTTGTACAGTTGATTTATTAAAAAAAAAGCCACTTAAGACTACACTCTGTAGGCTGCAGGTCACATACAATATGACTGAGTTAGCTACAGCTAAGTTTACCTGCTTAGATGAGGCCCAGCTGAACTTTTAGCAAGCAACCCATCCAAAACCCAGCACTGCCATCAGTGTCACTTTCTGTGTGAGTATGGTGACTCTCTGCATCATCATTCATAATAAACAAAAGAAAAGTCCCAAAATCCTGTTCCCTTTGGATGCTTTTTCAGACGTGCCAGGCTACGGTGATTGATGTATTTCACAAACTTCATTGTTTCTTTGTCTCTATAAACCAAGGCCAAGCAGTTGTTCTCTGGATTCACAGTCAACAACTAGAAGACACATAAGTAATCAAGGTAAGAAATCAGTTCCACAAAAATGTCTTTGATATCATTCCTAGGAGGAAAGGGACAGAATAGACTTTGAAAAGCTAATCATAATAAAAGTCTCATATTGGAAAATGAGCAGTGACACTATTTTCCTGTTAATACTCCTCAACCTGCAACATTTATTAGGCTGCAAGTTTATTTGAAGAGATTCTGAACTTAGCAGTATTAGGTTCAGCAGCCTCACTATTCTTTTACACATGACAGTTGTGAAAAGCATTTCCGTGGAAAAGCATGACATCTATAGTGTTCTGTTTTATCTAAAGCTTCTCAAAATACCACCAGGTTCAGCTTGTATTAGGTATTGTCAGAGCCTGAGGAGTTTTAAGCTTTGTAATAAAAACCAGCCCTGTGATCTGAATCCAGAGCTACATCTACAACCTGCAGTTCAGGCAGGAAGCTCTAGAGTAGGCTGAGGGCTCTGGTGCAGTACTGAGAATCTTTGAGATTGTTAACGTAAAGGCAAAAAAGAATCATGCCTCCCCTACCCAACAACTAATTTTATGTAACTTGCAACTAGGAACTCAGCTCCTTACCTCTTCATCTTCATCTTTAGCAATGTAGGATGTAAAGCCACCATATTCTGGATCCCAGTCTTAAAACAGAAGAAAAAAGTTCTTAGAAAATTCAGCACTGTTCAGAGTGCCCTCCTGGAGATGCAATATACAGGCTGCAGGACTGCCAGTAGTTTACCTCCTGCCATGCTACCATTCAGAAGCAGTTTGAACCAAATATACTGGATTTGTCATTTACCAGAAACAGGACATTTAGGACTGCATGCCTTCCATAATAGCTTTTGGTAATTATAATATCAGGTTTGTTCCATCTGTTTTAAGCCATGCATCCTGGTCTCCACTGGTCCAGCAGTGCTTTTTTGTTTTCAACTGTACAAAGCTAGCATCAACCTAAAATGCCTGGACATGCCTAAAGTCACTTTTGAAGAGCCTGGGCTTTCTGAATAGGAAGCAGTGATAATTCCGGAGAGAAAAGAGGCAAAGCAGAGCATTCCTTGAGCCACTGCTTAGTGAGGAGGAAAAAAGTCTTGGAAACTGACACCTTCCCCCTGCCACAAGAAGACCTGCCATGTCTGGCTCGACCTACCTTCTGGCTCGAGCAGGGAAAGTAAGAGACACTAGGGACAGAATCACAAATCTTTGTGTTATGCACTACTGGAACATTTAGTACTTATGCAGAAGACCGGATTCAAATGAAATCTAAAGAGCAAAAGCAGGGAAACTTTGGCTATTGCAGTCCTGTGGAGAATTCAAAAATTCTTCCGTTAAGCAGATCTTGTCAAGGAGTGTGCGACACCTTTCTCTTGTGTCCACTTACCTTCACACCCACAGAAAAAGAGCAGGTCCAGAGCAAATTCTGTTGCTTGGGTGTCGTGGACTAGAGTATAGTGCCCATGCGTCCAGTGTCTCAACTCCCCTGCACACACTGGGGCACCTGAACCTATGAGAGAACAAACATCTCAACAGCCAGGGAAAACAATGAAGTTGCCCTACAAGTAACTCCTGCCAGGCTCAAGGCAGCAAGTGTAAGTTCCTGTACTATTTCTTCACAGAAAGATGCGTTTGCTGGAACCAGCAAAGTGTAAAGCGAAGAAGTAAAATCACAGATGCTTTGTTAACTTTTCTAGAGGTGACTCTAAGCTATGTCCTTTGCACAATGGATATGAGGGGAGCCAAGATCTACTCTTTGAGAGGTCCAAGCTGTGACGTGCCTTGGATTAAGCTGGTTCATCCTTCTGTGTCATTTATATGACACAGGAGTATGTGGATGTAGAAACCACATACCTACTGACAAAACATTATTGGGTAACTAGATTAAGAAGAAAAAGCATGAAATCATCTAGAAGTCCCCCACGCCCAATCCTGCCCTTATATGAGACTTCATGTTGACAAGGTATGTTCCAAATGCTCCTACAACATGGTATATTTCGGTTAGTTATGATTAGGCATTAGTCTAGTTAGTCACTTAGTCATTAATCGTTTTTTGGGGTGACTACTCTGCCATGCCTTGAATCTCATGTTGGTGTTGATACCTCTACAAGATGGTAGCAGCATAAGGTGAAAAGCTAGGAAAAGTTCCAGGAAAAGTTACTGGAAGCTCTACTGCTGCCATCCTTTAATACCTGGATTTTGCTCAATTCCTTTCAACAGAGCTGCTGTCCTACCTACCATTCTGCTTCTCGCCTTCTTGCAGGTCAGGGATGTTGTTGGGCTGCTCTTGTTGATGGGCATTGCTGCCAGCCTGTTGTTCAGCTTCTTCCTGCTGGGGTTTGGGAGTGCTGTGTCCAGCAGCGTCTGCAGCCCTTCCTTCCCCTGCATCTTCATCCTCATCAGAGGGAGCCAGGAAGTGCAGCTTTAGGCCAGTGAAGTTAGAAAGCAGCAGAAACAAGGCCTCAGAGCGTAACAACTGCAGGAAGTTCTTCAGGATGTCAGGGAGACTTTCTTCCTCTGCGGTCTCATACAATCTGAAAGATAGCTGGGGATCAGCAGCAGATGGCCAACAAGGACATTTCCGTGGGGACAGTATCAGTCAGTGCAGCGTCATGGCACTTACTGCTTGACCTGATCAATACGAACAAGATGCTGTCACTCAGCAGCTTGATGCATCCCTACCTCTTATTGGGGGGCCCTCGGCTACTCCACTGGATGTCGTCTTTCTCCAGAGCTTCACACAGTAATTGGAATTTCTCTTTCTAGGAGAGAAAAATACATAGGGCAGAAGCTTTAACAGCTCCCCTGCCTGCCCGGCTATGTTGGAAGCTGTCATTCTCTAGTCTCAGATAAGGCACAGCTGTTATCTCTAGCTTGTGTGAGGATCTTAAGGACTGCTCAATTGAGGGCACTAGGCATCATGTCTTTCTAACGCCTGTGCCTAAAGTTAATTAAGTTCTACTTCATGTCTGCTGGGTGAAAATGCTGTTTGCTTCACTGAGGGATGGGTAGAAAGATAAAACAAGGCTTCAGAGGAATATGCATCACGTAAAGAAAGATCACAATTCTGATAAGGGGGGATGCTCTGGTCATCTCAGTGCTAGGAAGCAAGAAGGATGACAAGTGTTGCAATCTTTCTGCTTTGTATCTTGCTAAGAAAGAAGAATGTTGAAGCAAAGTTTGCAACATACATATCTGCCAGACTGCATGACACAGGGCACATACTAGCCCTGTGACCTGTTCTGATAGACTGCATCAGATTGAACCACTGCACTTACCTTAAGAAAATCCTTCAGGAGAATTTCTGAGCGCTCCTCAAACTCCTCCTGGATTTGAGCTTGGGAGTCCATGTCCAGATAAACCAGATTGATCCACTCATACAAGATTTCTTGCTGGGAAAGAAATGGGTCTGAATACTGCATTTCCAAATGTAAAAAGGATTCCCCACTTCCTCAACTAGCTGGCCAAAAGCCTCTCTTCCTTCCCCGAACGCCCACTCTCCTCTGCCTTTCCTTTCTTGTTTTTAAATTGTTGTAAGAGTATTTGCTGCCTCCACTAAGGCAAGTATAGAAATGGACAGAGAATCACAGAGTAAGTCAGAAACTTACTCTGGAAACAGTTCAACCTGCTGCTCAGAGCATGCCCAACTTGATCCAGGCTCAGGGCTGCTCAAAGCCTTGTCCCGTTGTTTTGAACATCTTTAAGGATGAAGATCCCACAATTTCTCTGGAATTTCCCATGTTGCAATTTATCCCCACTCCCTCTTGACCTACCACTGTGTATCTCCAAGAAGAGTTGTGCTTCAGCTTCACAATTCACTCCCATTATGTAGTTAAAGACAGCAATTTTCAGCCTTCTTTTAAAGCTGAACAAAACACAGCTCTCATAGCTAGCCTGTCTTGTGCTACAAAGTGAAAGGTAAAATCCTCACTGGTCTCTCTTTATCAATTACTTCTTAGAGAGTCTGCTTTTATTCAGTATCTTTTCATCCTGGGTCGCTGAACCATTTATAACATCAAAGAAGGTAACTAGCTACTAATCTAAAACTACCTACAAATGGACAGGAAACAAAAAGGAACATGAAACAAGTTTAAGACTGAAGTGTTCCCAAGCATGAATGTATGCCAAGTACGTATGTCGGGGACATGGAAATGCAGGTAAGCAGATCTGGGCTTGCTACTCACATCGTAAGGGATGTGTGGACTCCTTGGCAAAGGCGCTTCGATGTAGCGTGGAGGTCTCTCTATGGACGGGCCGTGAAACCAGCCACTCACTGACAAGCGGCACTTCTCCTCAGACAGAACTTCGGACACCTGGAACGAAGCAGGCAGGTGACTGTTTAGACTACAAAACATACAAGGACCAGCTGTAACAGGCACCATGTAGACCCATTATAAGGGTCTGACCCAGTCTAGAGAGTCTATTTCATCAAATTGTGCTCTGATATAAATTGGGCTAAACGGAGCAATTTCACATTCTAGAGTGATGTACTGAATAGTGATGATAGAGTCACCCCCTTATGACTGATTGCACATAAAGCAACAAAGACCTTGCACTGTTTTTTGGGACAGCCCTGTGGAAGAGAAACAGAACCCAGTCTGGTAAAAGCTTTGGCTTGTATTGATTGTTATAGAGTGCTAGTGGCCCTTGCCTTGCATGAATTAAATCAGCTAACTTGGAACGCCTACAGTAACCCTACATAATTTGGGAAATGGAAAATGCTATTAAACGATGCTTACTCTGAGAAGCCCAAAGACCCACTCCATTTACCACAGTCTTATTTGTTTGTTATTTGCTGAAGGAGTGTACACCATGAAAAATCCAAAGATCCACTAGGAATTAATGACTAAATGCTCTTTAGCAATTTTCTGAGGGGGATATAAGTCTGGAAAATGCTAGTAACTCTTCATATCAGTTTGACCCTCACATAGTCCTCTAAGAACAATTTGTGGGCTCTGTGATTTACTGATGAGAGGATCAAAGAAATTATTTGATGGTTCAAAAGGTACTCTGGTACCTCATTCATGAGGTGCATGGCTGTAAGATTCGCTCCACAGCACTCCCAGCTAAGTCAGCTGAGTTTTTAATGCCTGTGTTAACAGTATCAGAGACAGTACATAGGACTCTGAATGCTGCTAATGCATGGGATTAAGTTTAGGTCAATAGGAGGCAGTCACAAGGCTAAGCGGAACAGGGATTTATATGATAAGAGTAAATCACTAACTGAACATAACTAGAGCAGAGACCAAGTAGTTGTTTCTGTTAATTAATTACAAAACGTAAGAGAAAGATAAAGCTAAGCAGTCTAGCTGTAAATATGCCGCACGTACATCACTATGCTCAGTGTTCCTCCTCTGCAGCCTCTTGCTCTTTTCACACTATTTGTTGTGGCCCAATGCCATGTTGTGGCATTCTCAAGTAAGCAGCACTTTCAAGTTTTTATATGAAGCAGTTTCACAGATTACTGTCATGTTTTTTCTAACCATGTTCCTGTTAGGTGCTACAAAATGCCACGTAACCACATCAGCATACCTACTCTAGGGTGCTGCACCATATCCACACTACCAAGCGCTACAGCCTTATCTGCACGGGCTCCCGCTGGCAGAGCAACACACTGGAGAGCCTTTTTGGCAGCAAAGCCACGGCATCTGCATGAAAAACAGCAGCTACTCCAACAAAAGCCCTCTTGTGTCACCACAGCCAAATCCCCAGCAATGGTTTGTCAGCATGGTGACAGAACATAGGGATGAGTTTCTTCCCCTCAGCTGGCTAGACTGCCAGGATTGTGTAGTTCAGAGGTGACTTGATCAGTTTTTGTCTTCCTTAAAGTCATCAGCCTTTACCACACAGCATTCTGCATGAGTGTCTGTGCTGAGCACCTACATTTCTCCCTTTCTCTTCCACCCTCCCCCGCAAGACAATAAAAACATACAAAATGAATCCCCACAACAGTGAGGATTTAAAAACAAACAAAATGGAGGTCCTTGCCTGGTGGAAGGAGACTGGAGACACTTCAAAGAAAGCCAGCATGTTCCATGAAGGCACTAATGACTTGACGATTTGCTGTGGCTGGAAATGTTCTGAAGAGGGAGAAAATGTGCTCTGGTTAAGACCTGACTTAGTGCCCACCAGCACCTACTGTTTACCTCTAGCTTTATGATTTTTTAGTATTCAGACATTGACTGTAAAGGATGGAGCTTAGAGCAAGGGACTGATGAGGTATCAGTGGACATCTGTTGTTGGAAAGGAAAGTTATCTCCCTTGCTTAAGTGTTCCCAGTGCACCCTGTGCCCACTTCTATGCCCTGCAAAAAGTGGCTTATTTCTCCCCACTCCCACCCTTGCATTTCTTTATTAGCTTTTCTCAGCTGTCACCCATTAGTATAGCCTGCTACAGCCCATGTCTTTCTAAAATGCAGATTTTACCAATGCATTAGCTTCCCTGGAGTGAGAAAATCTTCCATGGACATCTGATGGAAGGGTAGCAAAGAGCATTTCATCTTTTTCACGCATGAGTCTGAGGAGGGAGCTCTCACCATCTGTGCTGTACAAGTCCAGGGTTCCTCCATCACTTTTCTCCCATGGTGGCACCAGGTACAGGATGAAGGCAATTCTCCGACCTTCCAGCTCATCATCATGACACAGCAGGACATCTGCAATTACACACATTTTACTACATCCCTGCATCACTAACGCAGAGAGATTACGTTCTATGCGATTTCATTACAATTAGAAAGTAATGCCTCTTCCAAACCTCCTCTGTTACTGTTGCTCGCACAGGAAGAAGAGATCCCTACATTTAGCAGCTAGTCAAACTCCTGTTCTTAAAAGCATGACCGCCCTTTGAGGAGGTTTGTTGCTGGGCTGCATGGAGGGCAGGAACAGGAAAGTTGGACCAACAACTGGTTGTACAAAGGGAGTTAGGAAAAGCAGGATTAGCAGAAGCTAGTTTTACGTGACTAAAAGGCTATTTGAGTGATTCTGATCTGCTAGGCAATGGCTTCTAGAGCCTCCTGGGACTGCGAAAGGCTTCATCCTACAGAAGCAGAGTTTCTTATGCTCCCAGGGAAGCTTCAGCAAAAGGATGCCGCACTCACCCGTGTACTTGTACTGCGCACAGGACAGGTCGACAGTTGGCTCCAGTGGGATCTGGGTCACGTCTGAGAGCCACGCTCGGAACTCATGGCACAGAGCACGCCTGGGGAAGAGCGGGAGGTGAGCAGCCCCCTGCGCTGCGCAGCATGGGACAAGGGGCCTGAAACTACTGCTGTTGGCACTCCCAGCTATTTAAACAGTGTGAGCTATGACTCCCGCCAGGGCATGACATTTAGGGGAAGCTGCAATGCCAGGGAAAGACGGGTGTCCGGGGTCCCCAACGGGCACGCGGCGCACACGCGCAAGTTGTGGGTAAGGATGCGGGGGGATAAACGACATAGGGACGAGGTTGAAGGGCTGGGTGAGCCGCGGTGCTTGGATGAGCCCCGCCGCGCGCCCCGCGCGCACCTCAGCGCGGCCACGTGGGGCTCCGGCCTCCCGCGCAGCTCCTCGGACTGCGGCGGCCCATGCAAGACAAGAGGGGACCGGCGTCAGCGGCGGCGGCGGCGGCC
>VWPW01020743.1:211795-227556 GCA_013389825.1 Crypturellus undulatus
CGGACGGCGGCGGCGCCGCGGCCGAGCGAGCGGAGCCGCCGCGCAGCGCCGCGGCCCTGGCCATCGACGTCGCCTACTACCTGCTCTCCGACAGCCTCTGCGTCTGGGTGAGTCCCCGGCGGCGGCCGTGCTTCCCCTTGTCTTTCCCCTCCTTCCTTCCGCCACGGCTGCCTCGTGGCAGAGGCCGGAGCTGGGGGAGGCGGCGGCTCCGGCCTGGAAGGGGCCGGGCGCGCCGCGGGCCGCGCGGTGAGGCCCAGGCAGCCCTCGAGCTGCTCCGGGGCCGCGCGAGAGGCCTGGAGACCTTCCCCGCGCGGCCGGGCCCACGGCTTGACCCGCGCTCCTCGCGTCGCTTAAATAAAGGGGTAGAGCGAAGCGGTGCAGGGCAGCGGGACCTTTTTCACCTCTGAGCGAAGTAAAAGGAACCAAAGAGAAAAAAACGGGGCGAGAGAGGGACTGAAGCAGCTACTGTATCCTCGAGCCAACAGTGGCACCTGCGTGACTTCCCCTGTGCTGAGTGACATGGATGCACAGCCCCGGGTGCAAAAGGAGGCCGCGTGGCCTCGTGTTTGTGGCCAAAGGCAGTGTGAGTTTGCCAGAGGTTGTCCCCCCAACACACCAGCCCCAACGGGCCTTTGCTTCTGGATGTGTTTCCGAAATGGGGCCCCTTGAGCCTGCTTTGAAGCTCCACTTTGGGAGCGTGGTTACAGCCCCAGGGAAGCCGCCTGCTGTCGTGATGCTGGGGATGTGTGAGTGGGGTGGTCACAGCAGGCGTAGGCACTTTTGAATATGTCTAGAGACAGTTTCTCCACTAGCTTCTTGTAGCAGGTTCAAATTGCAGTTTTCTGATGTTCTTCCTTTCTTTGCAGGTGCTCGTGAACACTGCCTGCTGCTTTCTGATGCTGGTGGCTAAGCTGATCCAGTACATGGTGTTCGGTCCTCTTCGTGTTAGCGAGAGGCAGGTAAGACGTTATCCCAGGTACTCAGACTGGTTTTGTGCTGCGTTGTTTCTTGGTGGGTGACTGCTGTGCTTTTGTGTATAAAATTACTGAAAGTTATATGGCAAATACAAGTTTTAAAACACTGTAGGCTTAAATCTTGTCATTTGAAATTCTTGCTCTGGGAAATGTTATTCAGTAAAACTCCAGAGAAAATCCGCCTGAGAACCCCCTCGGTCTCAGAAGTATTGTTTAGCTCATACCCACAGCCAGCAGCTTCTGGTTTATTTCTGACTGGATTTTTTCATGTTAGTTGTTGCTACTGCATATTACATGCCCATGGTCCGTTGAAAATCCTATTTCATTAATAAATGTTGTCAGGTTTCTTAAAGTGCATCTCATTTCAGGGAATTTTTTTTTCTTTTACATACGTGTAAATATATATTCCTGTTGACAATGAAGGTGTAGAGATTTAACCAGTGACAGCTTTCAGAATGTTCCCTGCTCCCTTAAATTAGACCTGGAAAGCAGTAGCAATGTGGGATTTGTTTGTTTTTGCACAACTGGGGTATGCTCCAGTTCTTATTTAAAGCAAAGTTGTCTCTTAATATTGATAAGCCCAAAATGGCGGTATCCTGAATGAGTTCTGTGTCTGTCCTGATGCGCCTACTGGTGATTTCACCCTGTTCGTGGTCAAAATATTCTATTTTATTTTCTATCTCCAGCCAACAGCTTTTTTTCCCTCAAATCTGCTATTTGAGACTGTTGTGCTGTTTCTTTCCTACTGCGTGTGCATGGGAATAATTGTTTTTCATTGCTCATCCCTCATATTCCCATTCCTTGCTATAGGCATTTGTGCTTTTTAAGAGTGGACTTTGTCATCTTAATCACCTGCTCTTGATGACAAAGGGAGTGCGAACATTTTGACATCTTTTTGGAAGGAAGATGATAAGTTAGGTAGGCACTTGGTCTAACTAAGCATGATTATTAATCTAATCAATTAGCAGAGATTGCTATTTACTTTTTAAAAATATTTATTCATTTATTTTACTCTTTTCCCCTCCCTCCCTTTCTCCCATGTGTGTTATCAGCTGTGAACAGGGGGCAGTTTTGTGCACATGAGTTGTCGGTGCTTTCACTGCAGTAAAATAGTTGTTTTCCTTTTCAGCATCTCAAGGATAAATTCTGGAATTTCATTTTCTACAAGTTCATCTTTATTTTCGGTGTGCTGAATGTTCAGACCGTGGAAGAAGTGGTCATGTGGTGCCTCTGGTTCTCTGGGCTGGTGTTTCTTCATCTCATGGTTCAGCTCTGCAAGGATCGCTTTGAATACGTAAGCTTTGCTTAAGGGTTGTCTTTTAGAGCACGCTGATCCTGTTTCCAGTTTGGGCAATGACTCATGACAGGTTGCAAACAGTTTGTTTAGGTCTTTTTCCTGCGTTGAACACATGCATCTCCCATTAGCTTCAAATATATTTCCTTTGGAGTCATCAGACAAAGTAGAGCTGAGGATACCTAATTTCTTTTCTAAATTGGCCCATGTATGTGCCATGCAATTTCACTTTTTCACATAAGCTATATCCCAATTTGTGTAAAGACCAAGAATAAAGTCAACAGAGGGAGATGGAGAAATTAAAAGCTAAGCAAGGAGGAAGGAACTGGAATTTGAATAAGTTTTACCCTTTAAACATCTATAGCATACATGTCTACCTCAGCATCTCTGTTCCGGAATAAACATTTAAACTGAGTCCCTGATTTTCTTCTTGGTAGTTTAGTACTTTGTACGTATATATGTACATATAAGTTTTGTGAATTCTTGAGTAGTTGAATCCTGAAATTGCAACTTGACTTTTTAGGAAAATTGAGACAGAAAGGAACAAGATAGTCATCTGGTAGTGCTATAGTGGTCCTCAGAAAGCTGTAAAAGAGCAAAGCCTCTGCAGAAGATACCTTTATTGTGTGTTCTTGAGAGGAAACTTGTAAAGGGGCTTTCCTTCTGCCTTCAAAGTTTTTATCATAATATTGGACAAAATGGTACAGGTGTGATTTGCCCTGCAAGCTCCATTGGCTGGAATGCAGTGAAATACTGATGAGGAAGAGAGTGAATTTAACTACAAACCATGGCAGTCAACTTAGGTCAGACTAAAAGCTGGGGCAGCTCCTTCTTTCTTTGTCCTGTTCTTCCCCTTCCAGCCCAGATGTTTTGCCTCCTGTGTCATATTTGATTTAGACAGTTTGGGCCGTTAAGGTAGTTTAGACAGTGAGAAAGTTGTGTGCATGAAGAATGAGACAACTGTTTTCATCAGACTGCCCAGATGTCCCTAGCTGCTAATGAGCTTTCATTTCGAAATGCTTCTTTTTTCTTCCAGAAGAAAAGGACAGTGGAGGAACTAGTGCCTGGACAAATTCAGATCACCTAAAAGGGGAAAAATTTGTCAGAGTTGTTAATCTCATCTCTTGTAGTCTTTAAATCAAAGCTAGATGCCCTTATAAAAGGCATTCTCGTCCTAAGCAGGTGCCGTGGATTTGATGCAGAATCTGCTAGGTGAGAGTGTGGTTTCTTGAACACATGATTTGAAAATTAGGTTAAATAATGCTAAGAATCCCTCCTAGCTTCAAAACCTCTATGGATGGAAATGATAGTGAGATGAAGAAACCTTTGGGGTGATGTGTGGTTTTAGGTTTCTTCTAGCATCATTTGTTGCTACATTAGATACTTGAGGTTGCGCCATTGGTTTTATTCTGGAAAGCAAAAGAATTTCCAAGTCCAAGTGAGGACTTGTTATGTGAGGTGAGCATGGAGGTCAAGGTTGAAGCACTTCCTTAAACTTGTTATGTATTTATATTACAGCTTTCCTTTTCCCCTACCACACCCATGAGCAGCCACATCAGAGTCCTGAGCCTGCTCATAGCTATGCTCCTGTCCTGCTGTGGATTAGCAGTCGTCTGCGGGGTTATTGGCTACACCCACGGGATGCACACGCTGGCTTTCATGGCAGCAGAGGTGAGGCTTCCTGTTTCGCTTCTCACTCGTGGGACTCTGAAATTCCCAGAAGAAATTCAGAAGGCACACGGAGCCCCTGCCATGTTCTGGAGTTGCCAGATCTGTGTGCTTTCTCTGTTGAAAGTTTAAGACTTGCAAGTCAGCCTGTATTTGAAGAGAATGAGAGGATAAATCCTTAAGAGGATGGCTGAAATCAAATGTCAATGTATGAAAAAGTAATGGTTGTATTTCATGGATATTGCAAGAAGAGTTAGTCCACATGCCTTTAGAGGGAAGGAAGGAGCATGTAATGTGCGTCTCAGGCCTGTTTCTTTGAGGCTGAACTTTGTTTTATCTCCAGAAAGGAATGGGACTAACATCCTTTCCCTAATGTATGCTCACATGATCTGCTTCTGTTGGTGTTTATGTCTTTGCTGAGATGCAGCAATCCATGTTTACGCACTCCTGAATCCATTGCCATGTGGCGTACACAAATATGTTTGTGATGTCTAGTTGGGTTGTTGCACCCCACCTGCAGAAGTGGCATTCACCAGCAGAGGGGTGGCAACCGGTCTAATTGCAAGTTTGTCATCTAAGCACCCACAGAGTTCAGACAACAAATAGTGCGCGCAGCTTGTTTTCCTTCTTTGATATCTCCATTGGTATTTGGAGTTAGTGAGGAGGACAGAAACCAGAGAGCTGGAAGTAGGACAGTGTGTTGGCCGCCACAGCTTGGAGCTAGTAATGAGAAGACTCGCAGAGAAAAGTAGGAGACACGTGAGCAGTGACTGCTCACAACTGCCTAACAAAGACTTTAGACAATTGGCAGCTGTTAAGATATCAGTTAACTTTCTGTTAAATATAAGAATACATCAGAAAGTTGGATTTACCTCTACATGGTGGAAAAATATTAAAGATTTGTTGTGTTGATGTTTTTAGTAGTAGGTATAGTCTCATTAACGTTTCATCTTTTATCTTGGCATGGCAGAAGGGTCTATCTGCCCCATGCCAGGGCGGGGTTGTTTTACTGGGACATGCTGCGGTGCCAAAGCCTGACCCTACTCGTGCTGCAGCACGTGGCGTGTGTTTGGGATCACAGCTTATTCCTGTCAACAGGAGCTCTTGCTCCTGACTTTGCAGCGTGGTCCTTAAAAATGGGGCTGTGGTATATTTCCAAAGCCTTGGTGGCACCTTGGCTCTCAGCAGGGCTCTTGATGAACAAAATAGTGGCAAAATCAGCCGTAATGTGTGATCTGCAGCTGAGCTACCGATCCCTGTGTCCTGCTGGGCTGTTGGACAGCGGGGAGGGTTGGGCAGAACATATAAGATACAGTCTCCAACCCTCGCTTGCAATGAGCAGTGTTTGAGGACATTCCTGCACTCACGGTTGCACAATTCTGCTGAGTGTGATAGCGACAGGTGGACTCTGGAAAGTTGTTTAATCCTTTTCTGAACTTGTTTATACTTTGGCCTCTGCAGTATCCAAAGGCAGTGGCTTCCACATGTAACCGGGCTTTGTGTACGCAAGAGAGCTTTTTCAGTTGTGCCAAATCTGCTGCCTAATAATTTCCCTGGCTCTCATTCATTGTGTCTGCAGTGAGAAAACCAGTGAAGACTCATTCATTGTTTACTCTTCTTCCACCATTTATGACTTTACAGACCTTTCTTCTTTTCCCCTTCTGGCCCTTTTTCCAAGCAAATCCTAGGTTCTTTAGACTTTTCTTATATAAAGTTATTTAATTTATTGAATGTTTCTTTCACTTGGATAAAACATTTAGGTTTCCTGCTGTACAGCTACTAACACTGACACCTCGTGGCAGTCCTCAAGTGTGGCCCAAAAAAAAGCATAAAACCAGAAAGACTAAACTGTTTTTGTGGTGATGGCCTGCGTGATGCTGCCAAAGGTGTTCCATCAGTGTGTGTTTAATTACATTAAGTTACATTAAGCTATTTTTTTCTCCTGACTCTACAGACATTGATTTAGCTTGGTGCTGCAGGCTTTGCAATAAAGCAATATGGATGTTTTTCGTGGGTTTATGTAGGCTTGTCCTTACTCTGGGTTGTTTGTCAGTGCCTAGAGAATAAGGACAGCTTTTTTTTATTAATCAATAATTTTGTTGTTGTTTAACATATGATTCTCGAGTCACAGCTTAATATGTACTTTCCTTCCTATTTTTGCACTTTTTTAAAAAAAAAAATTTCAAGAATTACTGCAGCACCCAAAGTTTGAACCTGTTCCCCATGTGTTAGTTAAATCCATATAGTGTCAGTGGCATTTAAGAGCAGTACTTTACAGGTGGGATATTTTCTGTATAACTTCTTATGCTGCACCCACCGAGTGCTTTGAGGCCTTCCAGTTGTGCATGAGGCTACGTGAGTAACATCTGTGAGCTGTGTTTTCTGATGTGGAGTCCACAGGGGACAAGTGTATATGGAGGGAAGCTTTTATTTTGCATGGTTCAAGACCCATTGCGGTGTCATCCCTGCAAATGTCCTACCCTATGTTTAGAACCTTGGATTATGGTGGTGTGTAACTCATGCTGCAATATTGTGCGTTCTGGGAAGCATTTCTTGTGTTAAAACCTAGAAATGTTTCGCTGGGATCAGTGGAGGAGCTGGAGACCATTGCCGTGGCCAGATCTGTGCTAGCTTGTTATTTCAGTTTTGCTGCTCTTTTTGCTTCAGCACTAACCGCTATAAATAATATCCTGGCAACAAAATGGTGACTTGCAAGGAAGTATTAAAATCTCACACATCTTAAATGATGGCTTATGTTTTAACCTCTTAAAAGTTACAAGGCCTAGACTATTTGGGTTGACAGGTGTCTTCCATATTAGAAACTATCAGCCGTATGTCCTAGTTGTGACATAAAGCTGTGCCCAACAGCATATCCATCCGGCATATCAGAAAAACATTCTGTTTTGCTGCTTGTAAGGTTAGCATTTGGGCATCTGTCTTTGCTATTTGGGTGTCTGTCTTTGCTCTGTGGTATACTCCACATTTCACCATAGCTGAAAACCTCATGTGGACAAGGTACGTCCACTTTCTGTCTCCCAGATATGATGGTTTTAGCAAGAGCCAGAGGAAGCTCCTGTAACCTACCTGACTGGAGCAATTTGTGTGCTAATTTAAGCTTTTTTTTTTTTTTTATGGAAAGTGGCTCCTGAGGAGAATGGAACTGTGACTTGAAATTATTCTCTTGACTAATTTTTTTGTGTTTGAATTATTTGTGTATCTTATCCAAAAACAATTATTTGAACAAAAGTTGGTACTGGTTGCAAAGTAATCACAGAAATGCATTTTTGAAAAGCCATATAGTTTATTATAAACAGGTGACGTTTCTGTTGTCTTGTCTTAGAACAGACTCTTGATCCATTTCTCATATACTTAATCTTTTTCTCTCTGCTTGGCATAGAGGGGTAAGTATGACTAAAAAGAGAAATTACTTACGGCTTCTATCTCTCTCAGAAAAGGGGGATATATTTGAAAGCACTTCCATGGTGGTTCTGGTAATCCTTGCTGCTGTATGATTCTTCAGATTTTTCTTAAGGAGTGGGATAGGAGAATTTGTGCTAGTTTCAGCTGAACGTACCTGGTGAGGCTGCATCTTGACGTTGGCAGAGTGATAAGAAATGAAATTGTCTGTCTTACATGTTGGGGATAAACTGGGACTTATAGTGGTAATGTGCATGGATGTTCAAGTGTTTTGTGTCCGAGTTCTTTGCAAGACAAGATACCACAGTGCAGAGTGGGGTAGGAGCATGTCTGTGCCCATATGTGTACTCCTGACTATAGAAGCAAACATGACCACGCTAGAGCAAACACCAGTGTAAATATAATGTAAATGTACTTACAAGCTTACCAGGTATCGTGCACACCATTATAGTCTTTAGCTTCTGCCACAGTACAATTGTCTGTGATAGAAGCATGATATTAATGCACCTTTCTCTCTTCTGCAGTCTCTGCTTGTGACAGTAAGAACTGCTCATGTGATTTTACGGTAAGTAGGTTGTTTTATGTGATAGTCACTCCAAGAAGACAGTGCAGAGAGAATGCTTTTTTTTTTTTTTTTTTTTTTTTTGGAGAGAGATCTGTATGTAATTACTCTTTGAATTTCAAGAGATTTGGAGTTGGGCAAAAGTTATTAACTTTAGACAAGGTTATTAACTCTAGACAGTATGTTCTTTTTTAAAATACAAATACTGCAATGGATGGATAGTTTTAGTGGGTGCTAGTAATAACTGTGCCTGAGGCACAGACAAAAATGGGTTGGTGTTGCTGTATAGGGCTGATTTAGGCTCCTTCACATCATCACACTGGGCTTTTGTTAATCTCTAGAACTTTAGGAAAAAAATGGATGTATTTGCATGTCTAATGCCCATGTGCATGTGGTCCATGAGGGGTAGAAAAGAAAATATTTTTGCCCATGTCGCCATTGGCATTTCAGGTCTCTCACTAAGATGTAACACCCCTATAGAGAAGCATCTCTTGGGTTGCAAAACAGGGTCTCTAGTACGTATGGTGGTAACCCAGTGCATGGATTTCAGTCCATGCGGGTATTTTTAGTGAATAACTGTGGTATTTCCTCTAGCCAATGTGGGCTAAGTGTTGCTGGCCTTTTGCAAATAATGATGTCTGAAACCAACCGTGTTAAAAAGACAAGGGAAGTGCAGAATTTGGGCATGGGCGAAGAATCTATGTCCAGATGCTGTTTGGAAAATGTATAAAATAGTCTGAATTTTAGACAGTTTAGTGGAAAATACAGAACGATGCTGATGCTCTTGCCCTTGCAGATATGTAATTCATCTCTGGGATCTCAACCACGAAGGAACATGGGAGGGCAAAGGCACTTACGTTTACTACACGGACTTTGTCATGGAGCTAGCCTTGCTTTCACTCGACCTCATGCATCATATTCATATGCTGGTATGAAATACTGCAGATAATGTTGAGCAAAGAGACTTGTCTCCATCCGAGGGCACTGAGCACATGTGTTTCTTGCTTTTCTGAGTCAAATGTTACAGAGAAGCTCTTTTGTTTTAAGGGGGAAACTGTAGTAGACTTACAGGCATTCTTTCTTCTTTCTGTAACTAGACATGTTGGAAACAGCTTTTTTATGTTATATTAATAACTATATAATTATCTGTTTAATAGATGATTGATTACCTTTGTCTCTTAGTAATATCAAACTGATTAATCAGGAGTGATATCTGTGATAAGTGTTATCTGAGAATGTAAAGTCTAGCAATTCTTGTGAATGTGCATAATCTGAATAGATCGTAACAGAGGAAAAATTATTCAGTGCCGGTTTTGTAAACCTTTTTCATAAGACCTGATGCATTTTTTGAGACAGAAGTACTGCAAATAAATCTTGCTTATTTTCCTTGGTTTTTTTTTAGTGATGATGGTAAATTTATTGCAAAACTCAGTGTTCTTCAGACTGTGTTATTTTATTGGTTAGTCTGGCATAGGTGTATTTTATATGTGTGTCTGCCTTTTGATTCTCAGGTGTTTTTGTTTTTTTTTTTTCCTTTTTTTTTNTGGTTTTTGTTTTTTTTTTTTTTGTTTCTTTTTTTTTTTTTTGTTTTTTTTTTTTTTTTTTTTTCCTTTTTTTTTTAAATCTTTTTTTTTTTTTTTCTTTAAAGTTATTTGGCAATATTTGGTTGTCAATGGCCAGCCTGGTGATTTTCATGCAGCTGCGTTACCTGTTCCATGAAGTTCAGCGTAGAATTCGTCGGCACAAGAATTACCTGCGTGTGGTCGGAAACATGGAAGCCATGTGAGCCTCTGGTTTGCTCTGGGGATTTGCTTTGGCTCTTGGTGGGAGAATCCCACTCAAGAAGCTGGGGCTGGTTCTGTTCATATACAATGTCAGGTGATAGGCTGGAGAGGTACAGCTTGCAAATCTTTTTATGCATTACGGTGCATTTTACAAGTTCTTTGTTTTCATGTTGTTTTTTTTCAGGGCACATACTTGGGGGGTTAACAGATATGTAAGATTGACTTTCATAATAGCAGCATTAGTGATAACAAGTGAAACCCCGTGCCCAGTATTTCTTTCATATTCTCTTGTCTATAGGCAATAGGGGTGACATAAGCTCTGCAGAGCTCTACCTGTCTTGGTTGTGAAGCACAAACTCAGTCTCCAGTGGAAACATTTACTGGTGTAACTAGAATTAAATAATCAAACATATCATATTAGCTAGTACAAACCTAGTACCAGGCTGTAAGTGCTCTTAACTGCCTAATCATATCACTGCGTTACTGCCTGAAACGGAATCAAAATCTTAATTTGGGGAAAAAATGTATTCAACACTAAGTATGAAAGACTGTAGCCTTCCTCCTTCATGTTAGTAGCTTATTGCAAAACCTGACTTTTCTGGAGGTTGCTAAGCTTTTCGTTGTGAAAGGAAAAGCTAGCAAACCTGCTGACACATCTCACTCGAGGAGAAGCGGACATGAGGGATAAGTTTTTAGTGCAGGAGGCTGTGGACAAAAGGCAGTGCTGATCTGGTGTTACCACTTTCTTGAGTTTCTTCCCCCCTCTTTTTCTTTGTAGGTTTGCAGTTGCAACACCAGAAGAGCTAGCGGTTAATAACGATGACTGTGCCATTTGCTGGGACTCCATGCAGTCTGCACGAAAACTTCCCTGCGGCCATCTCTTCCACAAGTATGTTTCTGGGGATGGAGACAGTGGGAAATAAGGGTTATGTGAGCATAGCCTGAGAGTGGCAGCATTATGGCAAGTAATCACCTATTAGCAAAGCTATTGGTGCTTTCTCTTTGTGTCGTCTGGGTCTGATTCTAATTACAAAGTAAAAATCATGTTCTTTTCAGCCATTTTCGTGTTTTAGTTGGATTCACTTGTTGCATCTTTTCCCTCAAGGCAGATGTAAGCATCTTGTCAACTGATGGCTGGATCATAGAATCACAGAATTGTTATGGTTGGAAAAGACCTTCAAGATCATTGAATCCAACCATAAACCCTTCAACACCATCCTGCTAAACCATGTCCCTAAGTGCCTCATCTACACAGTTCTTCAACACTACCAGGGATAGAGACTCAATCACTTCCCTGGGCAGCCTGTTCCAATGCTTCACCACTCTTTCCGTGCAGAAATTCTTCCTAATGTCTAACCTGAACCTCCTGTGGAGCAACTTGAGGCCATTTCCTCTTGTTGTATCTGTAGTTATTCTGGAGAATCAATATGTTTTTGCATAGTGCATCCTTAAGTGGTGCTGAGTGCTCCAGGACAGTTGTGCTCGCCAGTACTGTTAATGCGATTTCATATGGGAGTAGGAGTCCATCAGGGCAATAAAACATGTTAAACAAATAGAGCTTCCAGACCAAAGAGGTCCCTAAACTGCTGTTAGCTAGGAGGCTCTTGGCTGGAGGATCACATTACCTGTGTGTTTCTTAGGCTTGCAGTATAGTGAACAGTAGCAGGTGCTGTGGAGACAGTATGCTGAGCTAGAGTCACCTTCTCTTGGTCTTTTGCAGCAATTTGTTTTCATGCTTGTGCATAAAAACAAACGGGAATGGATCTTGAGTGAGGAATTTCTGAAGTGCCACTTGATTTGACATTTCTGAATGTGCCTGGTCAGTTAAATTGTTCCCGTGCTGTAGTATGAGCACATTCCTTTCTGCAAATAGCTTTTTCCTTGTTAGGTGGCAAACTGGAGGTTATAAAGTGTGTGTTAATCTGTTGTCGTTTCTGACAAACCTTGTCGTAAATATTTATGTGTGTGCCAAGAAGTCTCTAATGAGATAATTTGTTTAAGTTGTGGAAACCTCTTCTTCCAAAGCCACTGAATCAACTGAATGCCTAATCACCTACTGTGCTCTTGAGAAGAAGCCCAGGATCTCCCCTTCAAAACATTGTTTTCTCCATATCTAAAATGGCTCTTTTGTATGTTCTCTGAAACTGCGTTACCTGTTTATTGCATTTAGGGAGAACCATGTGACATTGGATGACTTTAACTTGCAGATATATACTAACCCCTCCTAACCGCCCCCTTCTCCCTCCAGAAAAAAATATTAGTAACTGTATATGCAACCTAAGAATGATTTTTGTCCTCATCAAGGCATGGTGATTTACAACAGACTAAACATGGAGCTCTTGTTTCCATTCTAGGTTATCTGGGAGTTAATCCATAGCCATTTATGTGGAGAAGTGGAGAAGATAGCAGGGTAGATTCACATAGCTGGGATCAGTTGTGTGCCCAAATATTAATTAATTTTATTGGGAATGGATGTCCGAATATGCTGGGCTCCTTTAAAAGTCTCTTCTGTATCTTTGAGGATGCAGACAATAACTTCAAAAAGAGCTCTTGCTCTAAGATGCTGTCCAACTTTGCTGTGCTGGCTAATTTTCCTCTTGTAACAGCTGTACGGCACTGGTGGTGCTGACATGCCGGCTGTGTGCAGTATGTTGATATCTGAAGTGGTGGAAAACAGTAGTTTTTTACTGTAGTGCTTTTGGCATTTCTGGGATGCCCCTCCCAGTGCCAGCACTTCTGGATAATCTATATCTATACATTTAGGTTGGTGGAAATCGCATTCATGGTAAGGTCACTGCACTAGAGCGTTAAGGAGAATGCAGAATCCTTGACTTAGCAGTTTGGGCCTTTTACTTACTCTTTCAGCCAGTCCAAACCTGTAGTCTGTGCTTTACTCCATTTGCCAGTATACAATTTGTGAAACAGGTTTATCTTAGCTTTTTGTTTGGTTGGTTGTTTTTTCTCCTTACCCTTTAAACTAATTTTAGAGCCTCTGCTGGAAGAAGTGGGTGCATTTCACCCTACAAGTGTGACATGCGTGTTGTGATACCAAATGTGAACTGAATTTCACAGAACTGAACCCAAGTGTCAAGTGCTTGGAAGTGCCTTCCAAGTTTCTTTTGCAAGATACAAATACTATAGTTGGGAAATATCAGTCCAAATCACAAAGTAGGCACAGCTCTGAGTATTTAAACCTTTATTTCAAGCTCTTTACAGTTTCTGCAAAATAGTGAATGTTTAGTATTCAGTAAACCTCATAATGACACAGCACTGGGTTGCATTAATAAATCTATTTAGAGTGTCCCAAGAGTGGCACACCCTTTAGTACTGATATGAATAGCAATATTTTTGAAGAGATATTTGAACAACTTTGGAGGAACTATTACATATTAATCTGGCAGAACTGCTGTGAAAGTTATTAGTTCATCATAAGCATTTGTTCCATTGTTTTTTGTTCATTTTCAATAACAAAAAGGATCCCTTTGTTTCCTATTCCAAACAGAATTTGCTTCCTCTAAGCTAGAGAGATAATGAAAACATGCAGAGCTTTTCCAGGTTAGCTAATAAAAAGTAAGGCGAGTAATGAGGGGCTTGACACAGAGATAAACACAGGCCAGAGTAAGCAGAGTCTCATTAGGTATATCACACAAATTTTTTCTAACAATCTATATATCTTTGTTAATGTTTTGTGGAGAATATGCTACAGCTAGTTGATGTACTTGCAATCCTGCTGTTCTAGACAAAAGCTATAAGTTCACGATAATATTCTGCCTTTTTATCAGCTCGTGCCTGCGGTCCTGGCTCGAACAGGACACATCTTGCCCCACCTGCAGAATGTCTCTCAATATCAGTGACAGCCATCACGTGAGGGAGGATCACCAACGGGAGAATCTAGAGGAGAACTTGGTGCCTGTGGCAGTAGCAGAGGGCAGACCACGCTTGAATCAGCACAATCACTTCTTCCACTTTGACGGTGAGTGAAGTACGTTTGATACCTGATGCTGCTGCTCAAATAAACAAAAGGAGCAGGCTTCCATAGAAGTGAATTCCGTACATGTTGCAGTTAAAACAAACTGTGCTTCTAGTGTAGTTTGTTGGTTTCTTCACAAGGCTTCAGGTGTGTGCTTGTAAGGTTGTCCAGAGCTACAGGGATTTCTTTAAAGACTTTGTATGTTAAGTAAGTGCTCCGTTTTTCTTGATTTGTTGTGGTTCACTGTTTTAACATTAGCATTTATTCTTACATGCTGCGTTGGCCAACAGAATGTGGTATTAATATGTTTTATTTTGCTTCCAAATGGCTGGTTAATGAGTGACTGTGGAGGAAGGAAACTGTGAGGTATCACATAAAAGTTGATCTTTCCCCAACCCCTAGGTGTGTGAGGTTTTCGCAAGTCTGTTTGCATTTCAGTTTGCAAGAACCTTGCAATGCTCGGTCAGGTGCAGAACTCTGCAGAAACTTCTTAGGTGTCATATAACTGGAATATTCTTAGATACTGGTTCTGCTAACCTCAGTGCTGCATCGTCAGAAGTATTCACAAAGTACATGTGTTTTCAGATCATGATGATTTCTGTGTGTACAGATAAACAATTCCAAAAGAAATGAAAATTTCTATTATATCTCTCTCATTTTTTGGTGGTTTTGACTTCAGTGCATGCTTGTTTCCACAGCGTTTGATGGCAATTCTGTTGCTTCTCAGTAGATTTTACTGATGTTAACACTCATCCTTGGGTGTTGACTTATTGTAGCTCCCACTGTGTGTAGCTGAGATGCTTCAGACTTGCATAGTTAACCATTACTGATCTTCTTTGTTTTTGTAATCTTTAGAAATTGTGGAGGGAGAATAATAGTCAGAGGAGGCGCAGATGTTTCTGAGTACAGAGGCTTGCTGATAGCTTCCTGCATGGCTCCTGTTTCTGAGATGTTTTAGGCCTCCAAAGGACACTTATATTTAGCTTTTTGAGAACTGTCTTCCCCATTGCTCTCCTATGGCTTTGAGACCCACAAAATTAGAGTGGAGATGAGTAGAAACTGCTTAGAGCTAACCATCCACTTACTTTATTAAACAGAAATGAGGAAGGAGATGGGAGTGAGGAGTTAGTCATGTCACCTAATCGGCCAAGCCTGATCATATCGTTGTAGCAGACGCTTTATTCAGTTATTCTATGTCGCTGTGTAGTGATGCTTTCTGTGATGCCAGTTACATTAATCTGACCCAGTTTAGGGCCAGATTTAGCTGATTAGAAACAGGCATGTTTTTACTAAAATTGCTGGAGTTATTTATGTATTTCAGAATTTAGTTTGGCCGTGGATTATTTTGATTTTCCATTTCAATGGGAACATTAAAATAAGGGAAAAAAAAGGCTTCTTTGTGTTGTTGATCCTTTTCTTGCTGTAAAAATGAGACATTGGAAGAAAAGGTGTTCTGTGTGGGGAAGTTGGCAGTTCCCAATTTACTCTAACCATCCCTATTTTTGGAAAACCTAGTGATGGTTTGCATTGCAGAACTCCCTGGATGTACTTTTTGGAAAATATGAAGACTTGTGTTAAGATGTGTAGGAGTACTTAGCCTCTTGAGAACCTCTTATATTCCAGCTTGACTCTCATTGTGATTTCTTATTCTCAGGCTCTCGAATTGCCAGCTGGCTGCCCAGTTTTTCAGTGGAAGTGATGCATACTACAAACATCCTCGGTATTGCACAAGCCAGCAACTCCCAGCTTAATGCTATGGTAAGTAAAGCTACTTCAACAGCTTGCACCTGTCCCTTCCTATTCATGCTGTGAGGGAAAGGGGTGCAGGTAGGAAGAGAACAGAAGTCAAAATGAAGTTAAAACAGAATTTAGATGTTGCATGAAAGCAGTCTTTTCAGTAAGAGCAGCTTTGTTTTGGTGAATTAATGGCTGTTTTGGTTCAGATGTACAAATGTAGAAGGACAGGTCAGGAGATGGGTAAATGAGGGAGAAAAACTGTGTACTCTCTGTAGGATGTAGCTGATGCAGATAGTCCTTTTGTTAGCCTGCTTGATACAATTTCTTTTCTTTCTTTCTTTCTTTCTTTCTTTCT
>VWPW01020745.1:0-32001 GCA_013389825.1 Crypturellus undulatus
CCTGTGCTGGTGTCTGGGGTTATTGCTTCCCAGGTGCTTCCCCATGTTGTACAACTGTTGTTGCCTTGCTTTCTTCATACGAAGAAAGGAAGAGATGATTGGAAATTGTGTTGAATGAAAATATTACCATTTTCTTTTTGCTACTCCAAAAAAGTAACGGACAGAGATTTATGGCTGGAGCTAATTCCAGTTTCACCTGACAAATGCTCTCCCTTACTTTTTCATAACCTATACCTCTTAAGAGCATCAGCGCATTTGTTTAAGAAGCAATTGGCTATGTTGGAATTTGGATTGTGGAGTTGAGGATTCTGTCACCTGCAAGTTCTCCCCACATTTCCATAAAGAGTCTTCAACCAAATCATTTAGCTTTCTACTTTAATTGCTTTCTGTGGAAGTAGATGCTTCTCAAGGTTTAATCACATCTTTAATCACAGTGTGTCATGTCATGCTAGCACTTAATTGTGCCATTTGTACATGCGTGTGTGAGTGCTCAAGTTCCCCCTACGCTGCATCTTGCAGCTCCGTGCAGACCCAAGGGAAATCTTGCCTGCTCTGCCTGAGTGTTAGCACAAGCAGGTAACAAATGATCACCCTACGATAGAGCCCTAGAATAAGCTCAGTTTTCTGCCCTCTTTCCATAAGACTAACCTCTGGTACAAAACTAGCCATTTCTGTAGTACTTTACTATAATTTGGACCTGACTAGAAATATAGAATATAAAAATAAAAGATGTCTTGTCAAAAACGTATTTTGACTACTGTCTCCTAAAGTGCCAGCTATGCAAAAATGGCTGCACAAGATCAATAGGATCTTTTATATCCTGCAAATAATGACTGTTTTCACTGAAGTCACGGACACCTCTGACATTGATATAAGCATTGTCCAAGACTGATTTTCAGATCTGCCAGGGGAATAGGAACTATTCGTTGCTGTAAACTTTTAGTAGCTGAATGTCCAAAATCCCACAAGCTGCTTTGCACATTGCATTCCTGAGATGAAAGAAGGAAGAAATAAAGACTCAGTTTTTGAGGAGATTTGTACTGTGCATAGATGAACATGAGAAAAATGATTGATTTATTTGTCTTCAGCTTTATTATTCAAAAAGTACTACCCTCCACATTTGAAAACTAATATATCTTCATATCTTCACAAGGAATAAACCTGGGGTTTTTTGAGTATCAAACCTCCCAGAGAAGCCAGTTACTTTTGCACACACAAGCTCCATGTTAAGGTCAAAAAGACCATAATGTTTTAAACAAAAACAACAACAAAAGAAGATTTTTCATTGCTTAAGAGTATTTTGGATTTCTGAGGTTGCACTATAACCTTTATTAATCTTTTAGAAAGAAATCACTCTAGCAATCATTTCAAAGCACATATGTTGACATGAGATACAGAAAACGCAAAACTCTTTTAAAGAGCATGCTCGTTATGATGACTCTTGCACAGATAGGTGTCAGTATTTAGGTGCTGTGGACCTTTTCATTAGTATTTAACAGTAAATATTTGTTACCATTTACTTTTTCATTCTGTAATGAGACAGCAGTAAATACTTTTAAATCTTGTTTCAAATTATCTAGGTTAAATTGTCTGCAGCACATTTGTTTGAAATGTGAGGATTGTTTCTGTATAGAATACAATTCAACTTCATTTCTGGAGGATCTCTGTAATTTTGATGCCTGGATGCGGTGAACACGGACGATAAATGATCAGCAGGGGCAATGCAAGGAGGACCGTGTTGTTCTGTAAGGCAACCAGTGGGCTCGTCCTGCCAAACCTAAGGGAAGCCGTTAGCTCCACGCCTCCTGCTCCACAAGAAATAGCAGGCAAGGGCAGCGGCACATGCACTTGATGACCCAGAAAGCCATAAGAGCCTCCATCAGGAGGAGATGCACAAACAAGTGTGTTTTCCAGGGCAGTAAAAATAGCTGGGGAGTGGGAGTAAAACGAAAAGCCTTGCTCAATGTGATTTGCTATTTCCGAAATATTATTGCTGCTTTATTGAATCTCATTTGACTGACTCTCCTCAGAGAGAATGTGTAAAATGTGATACTGCTCTCCAGTGCAATTCATAAGATAGCATCGTTCATCTGGGTAGAGGCAAACGTGCTTGAGACACTAATATTTTGGAAGTACTCCCTCTCTCAGAGAAATGCAGCTGCATTTCCAAGGAAGAAGCAGCATAGCAAAATGCAGAAGCATAACCACTTGGTCTAGATGGAGAAGAATACCACATCCAACTAAAACAGCATGTGGGGGAATTTTTTTGCTAAGGGAATAAAATTGCACAAATATTTGGCCCTGATGCCAGAGTCAGGGTTAGCATCCTACCAAACTTGCTGGTTTAAGAATACTTGCAAAGTAACATTTCATCAACAGCTGTGTAAATGACAGCACATCAGCTCTCCGTTGCCTTGCAATAGCACATATGTACTTCATGGAATGCAAAGCGAAGGGCAGAGCCTGCCGTTTCACTCTTCTGGCACAAAGCTCCGTGCAGTTTCTGTAAAATGTGGCAAAGACCTTATTAGCTGCTCTTTTCCTGGTACAGAAGCAAGGTCTTCCTTTGTCCCTGGAGAGAAAGCACTGCGGCAGATGCAGTGAGAGCATGCATGTGGCCTCACTAGAAATTAGTGTAAATTTGCATTATAACAACTTTCAGGAGACCTTATTATAAGTGAGATGGACTACAGAGGTTGCACTGGTCTATAATGTATTGACTAATCATTTCCTGAATAATTACTAAGTGATGCTTCGTAAAAATCTTGGCAGCCGAAGCCTTTAAACTGCAACAGATGTGGAATAGCGAGTAATAAACTTTTTATTATTCTCCCTCAAGGCAGCTGAAATTCAAATAATCAAAGTCAAGGCAAAGGCCAATTGACAGCTTTTAATTAAATGCTGATGCCAAAGAAGGTCTCAGACCTTATCTGCACAGAGCTGCTTTAAGCAGCAGTGCCCAGATAAATCAGTTGTTATTTATGGTTAACTGGACAAGTTAGGTTCCCCTGACAGTATGGAGGGTAAATAGCACTCACTCTTATACAACAGAATACCCCATTAGTCCTAATATTCAACAGTCCTGATTCCTTTTCTTTCTGCTGAATATGTTTATCTTTTTATAGAACAAAATGTAACTCTCATAAAAAGGAATACCACAGTAGTCCTAATATTTATCCTTTTTTCTAGTCTGCATTTTTAGCTTCAGCTTCTAAACGTTTAAATACCACTGTATGTATTTACCTCCTATGTATTTACCTCCTATTTTGAAGAGGTTGCTGTTAAAATTTTCTTCTCTTTCATAAGCTGAGTGATTCAATGTCCCTGGCATTTTCAATATAAGCTCTGCTTTCTATCTCCCTAATCAATCTCAAAGCACTTTTGAGAACAGTTTCTACTTTTTTGTAGTGCCACACACAACCAAATTGGAGTCATCACGCTCCCAGAGTTACTCCACAAGCAAATACAGATGGAATATAATCTTTCTTTTTGTTGAAATTCTGCAGATTTCTTCTCTATCTTAACCCTTTTGGTCATTCGGTGTGCCGGGAAGTCACGTTCAGCCAGTAACCCACCATGATCTCTTTTCAGAGTTTCTGCTTCAAAGAACAGAGTTTATCCTTCTGCAAGCATTGCACGCATTGATTCCCCTTTAAATCTGGCTTTATGCAAAAACATACTTGCCTTTCTCCAGCTAATTTTGTACTGTGAGTCACATGCTCTGTCCTTCAACGAGCATTTCTTCCATTTTTTGTTTAGTTTTTCTCAGTAAATTTTACTTTCCATCAGCTAACCAATTAAAATATTAAACACCATAGAGCCAATTACACTGCTCCCTGCCGCAGGAGATGGCTGTAGAAGGGCACTCACTCAGAAAGGAATCCCCAGGAACAACTTCACCGAGATGCCGGTCATTTATTCGCTTCAAATGTATTTGGTGTGTGCCATGATGATTTCATACCAGTCTAAACTCTTACTCACAACTATCTAACAACCACTTCACAGGCACCTAGAGATCAGTAAGGTAGATTAAAACCCAACATGAATCTGTCATGGAAAACGGGCCAAGGGACCAAATGGCTACCACCTGAGCTTGTTATTGCTCATACTGTACCATAAACAAAGGAGGGGAGTATAGAGCTGGGGTAAAATCAGAATGAAGTCATTTCATGAAGCTGAAAAACATGTTGAACGAATGATTCTCAAGAACATCATAGCAAATAAATATATTTCTACCTCAATCGAATGATTGCAGCAAAGAGACAGTTTGATTTTGTAGTTGCTGCACATACTTGTGGCAATGACATTTGGTAAATGTTAGGATGTTTCTACTGTATTTTGCCCTAGCTGGTAAGATTTAGAGGCTCTGGAATATTGCATGGGTGAATGAATTTGCACAGAAAATTTTGTTGCTGTGAAACGTTCAGTTAAATATCTTTCACTGCAGCTATCATCTCTATCTGCTAAAAAAGTGCTATTTGAAGTGGAAAGACTCTGTAAGTGCCAAGATACAGTTTTCATTATTCACAGTTTACTAACTTAACTAGTAAACTTGGGGAAGCTATGGCTTCTGCTTTTCACACCTCTACACTTTGCTGTTATTCAAGTTCTTATATTGTGTGCTTTTTAGTCCATAGACAAAAGTTTTTTTCCCAAATACATTTCAGAATAAATATCTTTAGATGTCCTTTTCACATGGCAGATGATGTAAAGTGGCCATCCTGGGTTTCTAGAATTATGGTTTAAAACCCCAAAAGAAGGCGAATTTGCCAGACTGATGTTAACACAGTTGGTGAAAGAGCTTTTCACTGCAAGTCAGGTTTGATGAGACATAGGAGTGAAACCAAGAGCAAGTGCTCCCGATCACTGCAGATGTGTTTGGGACTAACCTACCATACTCAGCAAACCTACCAGTCAGCAAACCTATTCAGTGACCTACCAGTCACTCAGCAAATCCATTACGGACTCTGTTGCCACTCAGGTTCCTTTTTCCCCAAACCATGCTGTTTTCTGTGTTGTTGTTTGTCTCGCACTTGTCAAACTGTAGCAGCAGCAGGAGATGCTGGCTGGGAGCTCACATATGCAACAAAGCAGCTGGGTTTTGCTGCCAGCCTAAGACTTTACAAATTTCCTTGCTCCGTATTCCTTCCTGAGCCTAGTTTTCGGTGTCAGGCCAAAGACTTTGAAGGGAAGAAGCTGGAAAGGTAGTGAGTGGCTCCCATGTTGAGTGGATCCTGCCATAAGCTGAAGCAATCACATTTAGGTGTGGGTATGAAACAGGCCTTACCGTGAGTGAAGAAAAGGAGATGGAATAATGAATACCAGAAGTATTCAGACAAATAAGCACTTACCTGGGGGCTGAAGTTTGCTGAACAGGAAAAGATGTAGCAGTTCATAGAAAGTCTTCCTCTTCTCTTCTAGGAGTTGTTTTTGAAAACAGTCCGTAACTAATCCCTGTCAACAGGATTTAGACCCTCGGACCAACATGCAAGGAATAGAGAAATCAGCATGATACATCCCACCTGGCCTGTGACCATTACAAGCTGGAGCTATCTGCCTGTAATATAGTTTTACTGATTCTTGTATTCTCCTGGCTTGGACTTCACAGAGGAATCGTAGACTAAATTGCCCTTTATAATTAGTTTTTAACTGCAACATCCTCCTGTTCCTTGTGCATACACAAGCTCTCAGAAGTTCACCCATACATAAATATATGCACCAAAGCACAGGCAGGAGGTGCAGACAAGCTCTGGTCTGACATGGACGTGCTGCAGGCTACAGGCTACATATTGATGTGTGAGTTTGTCTAACTGGCCTAGTGTGGGTTCAGGAAGTGCAGAACCACAACCATCTCGCAAAGGTGAAGAGTTTCTTCTCTGGGCAGCTGTCTAACAGCTGGACTCCTCTGTACATGCCGCCTTCGGAGCGTGCCCTGCTGGCACTGCTCATGGACCAGGTGCAGCGAGGGTGTGCTACCTGGCAGCACCCAATCCAGAGCTGAGTGCTCCAGGACACAGCTCAATTTTGCAGGGCTTTGGTTTGCTTTTTTTTTTTTTTTTAGCTGAAAGGTCTCATGAGGGCAGGCCCCATATTATGTTTATTTGCAGCACTATGAAAGAGTTGGCTCTATAGCAGCAGCTGTTTTTGTTCTCTCTTGTTATCCTGCAGCTGTGCCTAGGTCAGGCTGCCTGCTGAAGGAACACAGCTCACTGTGGCCATGAATGCTCATTTCCAGCTCCCCATGGCCACTGGAGGGTGCTTGGCACCACAGCAGCAACCTAATCTTGCTGGAGTGAGGAAGGGACCTGGGTTTCGTGTGATCAGAAGGATACTGAGGTGCTACAGCAAATGGCTTTCCAGGGAAGATCTTTGGGAAGTCAGCAGTGCTTCCATTACCCTTTAGTAAGGGTACCCTTTAGTAGCTATTAGGTTTGTGTTCCTTGCAGGAGAAATGTGGTGGGTGACTCCATAGCTAGGGGAGCTATCCTTGATCGTGTTGTTCTCATTATTCTTTGCATCTGTGTTATGGCCCATGTCGGAGACAGGATGGTGGAAAAGATGGGCTTTCACTGCAACTTGAGGCATCTGTGCTTCTGTTTGCACTGATGGATTCAGCAGTGTGTCCAGCAGCTGTTTCAGGGCTTTAGGAAACTAATTTCGAGGTCATAGTAATAGTAATGTTAAGGTCCTGTAATATGGCAAGCTTGTCAACCAGCCAGCTCATTGCCGGTCCCACCGCACGGCACCCTGAGGGGCTGCGCTAACTCCCGTGGACGCACAGGGTAACCATTCCTAACAGCATTGGTGCTGATTTCCAGAATGTATGCATGGAGTCAAGGATGGGTTTAAATGAAGGTTGCATCAGAGGCAGAACTACCTATGGTGACTCCTTTCTGTATTCTAAAAAAAATAATATTGAGTGAATTTGACTCTAGTTCACCCCCGTTTCTCTTTCTGCTGCCATAAAGGCAATTTAGAAAGCAAAGCAAAAAAAAAAAAAAAAAACATTTTATTTTATTATTCAAATATCTAACAAAGAATTTTTAAGATACTTCACATCTCTGTTTATGAGTCTTATGCCAAAAAAATACTGTTCCAGTTTTAGCGTTCTGACCTTGTCCACCCTGGTGTCAAGTTTCAGGGCAACATCAGACATCTCAGGGAATACTTCTTCCCTTCTTCCTAATTTGCTGGGAGGTGACCCATTCCTGCCACCCAAAGTCTGCATTTCTGAGCCGCCGCCACGTAAACAGGAGAGGCCCTGGCTCTGTTTGGCACCGGTTGGATGTTTGCCTCTGAGAGGCAGTGACGATTAGGCGATTTAAATGATTCAGAACCTATTTCTTGAGAACTAACGTGTTGTTTATTTAGTCACAAGTTTACAGCAGAGGCCAGGAAAGGAAGAACTGGTCTAACTACTCACCTAAACTTATTTTTTTTGCTGGGCAGTTTTGCTTTCTTTTCACTTAGCCCAAACTCCTCTTCTTCTGTGCTGACAGACACCTTCCCTGCAGATACAACTATATCCCAAAGTAGGACACGATACCGAGGAGCCTGAGCTGTGTTACCACAGTGCACGTGAATGACGTGCGTGTTCCGGGGCCTCATGTCGGAGAGCACACTCGCTGCTTGAGAAGCAGCACTGCATTAGTATGGTTTGATGGCAGCAGGATTAAAATACAAGTTGTTCACACAGGTTCCTCGCTGAAGTCTCCTCTAACTTGAACATCTGTGGTCCTCTGTGTGCAAGAGATATCTAGCAGATTTTTGTGGCCAAAGCCACTTAGCCACAGTAACAGTAATGTCCAGCTCCTGCTTGCGTATCTTGCTCTATCTTGCTTGTGTCTGCCTTGAAATAAAATAAAATAAAATAAAATAAAATAAAATAAAATAAAATAAAATAAAATAAAATAAAATAAAAATAAAACATGTAGACACATCTGTAGTTGCTACTCCCTTTCCTTGTCATAGTCTTCCTATTCCTTTAGGGATTTGAAAAATAATTGACCACAGCTGAGCATTTCTCATTTAAAGCTTCCCTTCGTCTCTGCTATTTAGTTTCTTGTTTGTTTTTTTTTTTTTTCCTCTGCGAGTCCTTCTGATTTAGCCACATGTGGTCAACAATGCAGAACTACCAGGTGTTACGGAACACTGTTACATGTTCTGTGACCTTTGTAAAATGATTAAGACATTTCTCCCATTCCTGGAAAAATGAATGTCTTCAAAGACATTTTTTTTTCGTAAGAGCTGTGTAATTAATTTCTTTAAAATATCTATTTTTTTACTTCCTTATTGACACTGGGCTTTTAAAACCACATCTATGTGAGACGCTCTAGCAATGAAGTGAATTCCCAATTTTTATTATTCCTTCTTGTATTAAGCTCTCTGCTTCCTTGATCCTGGATCCATATTGTCTGATGAGGCAAGAGACAGCCATAAGGCATCTAAAAATACTTCACCAACTAAAATCTAGCTTCCTCCATATATGAGAAACTACTACAATCCTCAGTAAGAAACTGAATGCTGACGTCTTTCACTCCAACATCCATCTTCTGTTTCTATGCCACAAAAAGAAGCACTGTATTTCAGAAAGACCAGCTTCTTCAAAATGATCCCAGTTTCTATTAAAGATATATGTGTATCCTCTCTACAGTGACTTTATAATCCAGATAAGAGCTCTTTGCTGATTTGTAAAATGACAATTTTACATATTGTTTTTCCATACCATTCCATTGTTACATCCTGGATATAAACAGACTTTCAACTCATCTCATAAAGACAAGTGCCTGGCTGCTTGGCTGTATGTTGAATTTCTGTCTGTTCATTTTGTTTTGTTATCCCATGGTATGGACATTTTATAGCAGATATCTGCATGTCGGACTCGTGCAGAGTCAACACAGACTAGAAGCTCAGTATTTTTATGAATTATTGTTTGCTATGGTAGTTTGTTTTAACTCCATGCCAAACTAAAAAGAAAATTCCAAAGATGAATCCAATACTTGTTCTCTTACTCGCCTTTTTTTTTTTTAATGTAAGTTAATTTGGTTATCAATGGCTGGTTCCCATTAATGTATTTGCTGCTTTTAAGTCAGGAGTGTTTGCGGGCAGGGAAGGGTTCTCTCTATTTCTGTACAAATCTTGTGTGAAGAATAAAAGCACATTGGATTCATGAGATGTGACCCCAAACTGCCAAGCTCATCCAAAGTGTCAAAATTAGCTCTTCAGTGCACTTCCTTGAGCTAAAAGTACAAAAATAAGCATTATGGTTTCATCTTCTCTTTCTGCATCAGTCACATGTTGTCAGATGATTCCTATGGGTTTGGCAATTTTTACCAATGCTATAAATTGTTTTAATGTCTTGCTTATAATTTATCATGGTCCAATAAATGAATCAGGAGGATCAGTTCTGTGCTGAAATCAAAGTAAACACTGATGCTTGTGGAGCTCTAAACCTCCATGAAGTTTGAAACTGTGTGTGTGTCCTGTCGAATCTGTCAGCTTCCATTTTTTGTTCTCAATTCAGTTTGAGGGAGGACTTCTTTTGCAGGGGGAAGAGGGATGGAAAGTGTTGCCAGTATTGTGATTCCTAGACTTTTTGCTACCTGACTCCTTGCAAATGAGAAGTGATTGCTCCAGTTGAAAGTCTGTGGCAAGAAAAGTCAATGAAACAAAAGGCACAAAACATAGTTTACGGTATTTATAACTACTAACAAGTGAATCTTCACCTGCCTATAGGAGAAGTCACACCAGAATCTTCAAGTGCCTTGTAAGAAGTAATAATAATATATTCACTGCATTCATTGCACCTGTTGGTTCACTGTGATCACAGGATTATTTAAAGATTTAAGAGATTGTAAATTATTCTGTGTAGGAGGATGTCATGGAATGAGTGGTGGTGGGGGTGACACAATGCACTTCATGTGTAGGAAAGAAATAGTAATAGATTTTATTGATTATGACAATGGTTTCATGAGATTCTATGGCAAGGTCACTTATTACTGCATGAAGGTTCAAAATACACAGAGGTCAATGGTTTATGTCTAAAGGATTTGTGCACAGTTACAAAGCAAAGGTCACAAGTTCAGAAGGAGAGCGCGCTGTAGTCACTTACCACGATTCTGCAGTGGGAAGGATCTGTTAACCCTGAGGAGTATCCTTGAGAGGCCTCCCAGCTCAAGGGGAGATCCCGACGTGCAGCCCGCTGCCATGCAAGGAGAGCTCAATGGACTCTCGGGCTGTCCCCATATTTATGGGATAAAACGATTAACTGATAGTCATTCTTTCAATTCAGAAATGACTGTTGGCCGGTGTACACACAGTTAACCTCGTCTCCCCATCAGGATACTGCCCATCGGGACTGTTATTGATGGTTATCATCTGAGTGGGGAAAGAAATCAGGGAGGCAACTACCAGGATCACATAATGTGGTAGTTAACACCTGAACAGGACTATGTGTGAGAAGTAAGGTTGAGCTGGGAAGGAGCATATCCATCACAGAGGAAAAACTGTATGGAATCCTCAAGAGCAAAACTCATCTTTGATGATACACTCTTTTTCACTCAGAAAGGATGGAAAATGTGATTGGGGAAGCAGGACCAGAGGGTCAAATAAGAATTTGATGATTTCAGCTGCTTTCTGCTAACTCTTAGCTTCAGATTTCTGTTTCTTCCCTTCTTTATGGGGTTATAGACAAAGCTTGTCCAGCTCTATGGTGCTTTTTCTTGGTCATGATTATCCTTTCCCTGTGACATTTTTCACTTCTCTTTTTCTGTTTCATGCATCCACACTCATTCCTGCCCAAGCAATAATTCACCAGACCCCAACAAATCATGTTTTATCGTGTCCTTGTATGACCATTTTGGTTTTGGAAGTTTGTTTTGCTTTTTATTATTTCATAAAGTGTAGCTCTTTCATATTTTAAATGAAAAATCCACCAGTTTCACTCTGCAACAGTGTTGAATCCATTTCTTGCAGAAGGAAAGAGGCAGAAATTTAAGAGTGGTTTTTAAGTGCTGTTTGAATGTATAGTCTATATGAAGGCTAAGAATTTCGTCTAGGTATGTAAATAATTGACATTCGTTTAAATATGTAGAGCATTCACAGGTGATGGGAAACTTCCTTTGAATGTCAGAGCATTAACTTGTGTGTCTACATTTAGGGAAATGAAATTTGAAAAAGTTGGCATAACTGACCTCTCTTTACTGCAGCTGCAAGTAAATCCCCAAAAATATCTGTACTTGGGGGAGTATGCTTGATTTTGTGAGATGCTCTTTCCCTTGAGACACACTGACAGCTTGCAGAAGGGAGAGAGAGTGTAAGACAGAGAGAAGATAGACAATGAAGGAACAGAAGTTGTCACAAAGACATCAAAAGAGAGTGAAAATGTAGGCAGACATGAAAGCAAAAATAGCATAATAAATGAATGTGTGTGAAAGTGGGGAAAATGTAGATAAATTGCCATTATTCCCTTTCCAACCTTACCGGTCTCCTTTTCTTTCGCTTGAGCCCTGAGTTGATTTATTCTTCATTTTGCCAGAACTTAGCATAACTACCTCCTTCTGTATTCATCTGATTTATTATAAAACCTTTTCTTGTTGCTTTTCAGGCTGAAAGCTTTTGGGCTGCCTAAACCTGGACTTGCATGAGCTGATTTTTGCGCTAAACCTACTCCGGATCATGATTCATATGCTTTCAAGATGGGAAGGATCTATTAGCGTAGGTAGTCCAGCAGCCTCCCAGAGTAACAGCTTTTGCTACAGAGGTTTTTCTGGTGTGTTTTCTTGTCTGATTTTAAATTTTCAATGCAGTGATGCAAAATCATCAGGGAGATGAGTCCACAGACTAATACATTGATTGTAATGAATCTTTCTCTTAGACTGATAATCTTAGAATTTCCTCTCCTGTATATTTGAATGTAGCAACCATCATAGTATTAAAAAAAAAAACATTTAAATGAAATTTCTTGTAGATATATTAGCTAACACCAGTGAGAGGAATAATTTTACCATCTGTAAATCTGTCACATTCAGTTTCATATGTTTTCACTGTCTAGTAAGTAGACTCCAACTGTATTAGTACATCTTTGTTCTCCAATTAGTAGGGGAATTTGCCCCTTCCAAAGTGCACTGACATTTAAGCAGTGTTATTCAGTATTTGTATCTATTCCATAGTCAGATATGCTGGTGCACAATACGCTCCTGACATGAGCAAGGAAGTCAAGATAAGGTACTTCAACTAATGTTACTTTTGTTCTTAGATTGAGTGTGTGGCTGTGGGGAGTGAGAGGTATGTCCCTGGCTTCAGCATGGACGTGGCCAGCTGGACATTTCTGCCTACATCTCTGAGAACGCTTTGGAAGAGATGACACAAATGTGCATTATTTGTGCATATTACCAGTGATAATGTTTCTGTTCTCTTAAGACATGGACAGAAAAATCTGTACGAATAAAAGCAATTTAAAAATTCCTTAGGCTACAAATGTGAAATCCATCTCAAAATTCTTACAGAGCATTTTTATTTCTTGAATCTTCAAAAAGCGCCGAATTCAAAGCCATATTGTTGATTATCTCCATAATCTTAGGTAGTTGGAAAATGCTAGTCCTTCTCCTTAATGATCTGTCATCTAGGGGTCCTTCCTAACAGTCTAGAAAATTAGTGTTTTTGTCTTTCTGCGCTAACCAGGAAATGTCCTTCTATATTCTGACGATTATCATTTCATGTGTGGTCCATCTTTCACGTAGGGTTCATCTTTGCTGTCGTTCTTCCTCCTTTACATTGACTGCACTCTCCAGCCATCTATGTTGCCTTTTTCAGTAGTTTGAGAGTTGCAAGGAATTCATTTCTCATTGCTTTTGCTCCTTGCATGTGAGGATCCAAAGTGATATTGTTCTCTTCTCATGCTTGAGCTGATGTGAAGAGCAATTCAAACTGCAGACATCTGAAGTGCAGGGCCCTTACTTATATCAAAATGTGGCCGTGACAGCAGATGAGTGACTTGTCAGAATTACTAGAGAATCTGCTTTCCAACATTAAAGCTGCTCTTCCTTAGGCAACTTCTGTGCTCGAGACTTTCCAAGGGCGAGCACTTATGGGGACCTGCGCGTGGCCCCGACCTGGCCCCGCTGTGCGGCCGGCGGCTCGTCACTGCCCTTGGCCAGCCCGCCTGGGCCTCTGCAGCCTCGCAGGGCACCCGCGTGGCCGGCATTTCATGGACCAAAGCATAAAGGCTGGTGGCAGCCCTGCACTCTGCCCTGCTTTGTTTCCTTTAGTGACTTTAAAGTAGAAGCATCTGTGCTGCCCCGACCTAATTTCAACCAGCACTTCATTTCCAAGCCTGGAAGTGTACATGACGATACATATTCATCCACGTGCGTACTCCTCGATGCATAAGAAATACTGATTTTTTTGTTTGTTTGTTTCTACAGGTGTTGTGCTGCTTTAGATTTTTGCAGCAGCTGTGAATTTTGCTCAATGGTAAGTACCTGTATTGAAATATTTATTGATTTCAAGACTAATGCTTATTTGTAGCATTATCTCTGAAGATCTGTGAAATCCACGTTATTAAAACAAAAATCCATACTGGCTTGTTGTTGTCTCCTAGAATACATTATTTTCTCTGCATAGTTTCTTTGTGCATAACCCTTTTTACCTAAAAGAATCCTAGTAGCTTCTGGAAATTTCAGCTTCTGTTCACAAAATGCCTTGGGAACGGGGTGTGCAATAAATCACTGTGACTGACAGCTTTGGCATTTCACAAGGAGTGAATCTCCAGTGTGTAACCGTGGGACTAAGAGTGTGTGAACACATGATACCAAACCTGTCAGGAAATGTCTTTTCTGTCCTTTCAGACAAAGCACACATCCATTTTTTGGTCTGCAGGTTCCTTTTGGTTGTTTTAGGAGGACAAGATGAGTGTTTGTCATAGCTGGAAAGTTCACAGCACCGTCTTCTTTAGAAAGAGCTAGGTCAAACCTTTCTCTTAAAGAAAGGGAATCCCACTGTGGCTCTAGGAATTTGTTGTTCTTCATAATCAATTTTAATGTTAGCAATACCTCTCACCTTCCTGTTGATTTTATTACACAACACTCAAATAAAGATTCCTGGACATATTTTTTATGTTGCTCTTCTCATCTTTAGTAATTTTAAGCACTTTTGTACACCATAATTTCCTCAGAGGCATTTATGCAAGTACTTTTTGTCTTTAATTTCATGCCTTTTACACAGAAAATCACAGATCAGATGTCATTGACATCTGCAGTGATGTTTGGACCAGGAATAAAAGATGTCCTGCAATTTGGCCATAAAATAAAAATTTGGGGGGAAATTTTTTTTTCTTAGCTTTCTCAAAAATCCAGGTAGCTGGCAACAAGGGATAGGGACCTATTTTCTGAGTTTTATTCCTTTCTTTTGCCTACTCCTATGTGCCAGCTGCTGAAATAAAGTAGGATCATTTTTAATCCACAGCACCTCTAAGCAATTGCCAGGCATTGCAGACACTGAGTTGGTGTGAACTCTGCTCCCAGAAACACCTTGCAGGAGCTGCCCAGCAATACAGAAGATGAGGGAAACAATACTCATCCCTTAATATTATTTCAAACACACGTCTAGTCTCTGCCATATTCCTTCCAACATTTCAACAGACCCAAAGGAAGGACCCAGGAGCCTTTGCTATTTATGGAAACCCACCAGGACAAGAGGCACCTCCTGCTGGACCAAAGTCAATGTTGCCTGAGAAAGGACTCCAAGCATCAACCCTAGTCCTGTCTCAGATGAGGCCAGGAAGGCTGTGGTAGGTCTTCCCCAGCAGCAATAGCAGGCGTTCAGACCAGGAGCCACACACACGATGTTTCTGCTTCCCTTCTGTCTCCAAATATAAGGCCCAATCATAAATATAAATCAAGGCCCAAGAGCAGGCCATAATCAAACCTAATGGCTGTAGGATATTACGTGAGCCTGAAGGCTCTTTGTGTGCTGTGTGTTCCTTTATCAGCTGCTTCCTCAGGCTTCCAATGGACACCAAGGCAAGCGCTTCTGCAGTCTGAACTGCTTCAAACCTGGCACCGACAAGATGGATTATGGGGATTTTTCTTATGATTTATGGCTTGTTTAATATTTAAGCATGAAATACCAAACCCTCACCAATCCATACCATACAGCTCTTCCTTTCCTCAACCTTACTATGCCCGTCAGTAAAAACATTGAATGCAGAAGACCTTAATATATGATGGCTCAGAGGACTTCATTCTGTGAATTCAGAAGTGTTTTTCACTTCTTTTTGTATTTGGGATACTTTATCTGGAAGTCTTTCTATGTTTATTTTAGCTCGTTACCCTGCTTCTTAACAGCAGCCATGGACACTAATGATAGAAACACCAACATCTTCCTTCTGAAGGCTGTAGCTTTGCTATATGTGAACTGCTGCAAAGCAAAGGGCAGAGACGTACAAACACTTGCAGATTACTGCGTGCCTACAGCCTGCCAGGAGACAGCAAGCACGAGCCTCTCAGTGAAGCTGCAGCAGCGAAAATCTACATCTGCGGAAATAAACGGAAGCCACGTTTGAATAGTACGGAAAGGGACTTATCAGGGTGCTCTGACATGTAACGTGGCAGGTTAGGAACTCTGAGGGAGTATGTGCAGGAGGGTGTCCTCTCTGCCTGTACAGAGAATCCTGTAAGAATATTGATGTCCAAGCTGGCAGTTCTGACCAGGGGGACCCTTAGGCAGAGCAAAAGCTCTGTTGTTGCAGAGTGTCACAGAGCAGCATGTATAAGATGCAAGATTGAATGTCCTTCAGGCTCACAGTGACAAAGCAGTGCCAGGACACCAGCAAAAGGGCTTTTCACCAGGAGCAAACAGATGGCCAGAGCAAAAAAGACTGGCCTTTATGCAAAGGACGTCCTCCCACCCGCAGCCACTCAATCACTTGCTGTTTCAGGGCAACATTCGATATACTGCAACATCATCTGATGTTTGTGTCCTTTTAATTAAAGCAGGAGGTTCAGAATAGAAACGTCTTTGTTTTCACTGAGAAGTGAATTCAAAAGGAAGATAATGGAGCTTCTTTATTTTTTCTCCCTTGGTTTGCAGAAGACGTGTGTGTAATTTGTCCTTTGCAAGAGCAATCAAAGATAACCTGCATGCAATTGATTATAGGCATTGTATCTTTTAATTACTTGTTTCGACACAGTGGTCTAGTTACATGCTGAAAGAGCTAACACTGGGTTCCCTGTTCCTTGCTTACATGGTTAAATAATAAAGCTAGAGTCACCACTCTGTCAGGTTTCATATTGGGCTCAAATGAATCCCAAACTGTCTTCTACCCTTCTGCCAGTTCATAAATACAGTACAGACATTTCTGTAAAAAACAGTGTTAAAGAATGTAACCATATGTCTCACCACGAAGCAAACGTCAGATGAGCAAGGAGGGGAAAAGAGCCCTGAATGCTTAGGATGCCATCTGAAAATAAATAAATGAATAAATTCATCTAATCACTTTTATGAAGATGTTATGGATCAGTATCAGTTCATTTACAGTATTTTTGGTCTAACGTTTGTATTTATGAATAAAAATCAATCCAAAGAATGGAAGTAATTACTAAATGTCCTAACAAGTAGCTTCAAAAGCATTACATTGGGAATTCTTACATCAAGGAAGTCAATATAAAATGTTGTAACAAAAAGCCACAAAACTGAAACTGAAAACTTCTTGGATTAATGCGTGCCTTAGCATGCCACATGTCTGCACAGAAAATAGCGAGGAAGGCGCTGTACAAAAAGTGTGCTTTATAAAATTGTGCGTTAAATAAGGAAACAGAAATGGGAGAGAATGTCTTGACCTAAGAGAAACAGAAAATAATTCGTTAAGCCATTAATATCTGTTAGAGTAATTTGATGTGGTTTGGGCTCAGAGGTCACCATGAGTGCTGCTCTTAAAGCCTTGTACACTTTACATGCTAATACGTGTATTTGGCTACAGATCATTAGCAGTGATGGTTTTTTTCAGGTTAGACTCCAGAAAACCCAGAGCAGGAACACGTGCTGTCATCACTGGATTGACGGACAAGTAAAAGCAATTGCCTCAGGATGTCCTATAAGGCAAATTGGCGTAATGACATATATTTTTATACTTTCTGAATGCAAGAGCACCTGTCTAACAAAGTAGGTATCTCTGCTGGGAGCCACACCTCTCATGAGTAGTTTTACAGGGATGGAGAATAGTTTATAATGTGTAATATTATATTTCAATTGCCTTCACTGCTTTCCCATAGAATATTACACATGGAAAATGTGACTGAATCACTGCAAAAGCACTTACTGCTCACTGAACATTGTCCTCCTTATTATACAAATGCAGGTGTTACCTATTTCTTTGTAAAGCCCTTGTCCTGGAACAGCTGATTTGGAAGTTTCTATGCATGCAGAGGCCAAGACTCCCTCTTTGGAAATGGTTTTGGTTACCTCCAGGAAACAAAAATAGTAACCAAGATTAACATGATTTAATAGGAGATTGCAGAAAGAGGAGATTTCAGGAGATGCAGTGTTCTATGCATATTATAAATAAATTTTGTCTGGATATTTTCTGCCCTATTAGGAAGTCAACATTCAAAGATCTAATTATGCCCCAGGAGCTAGTAGGAAAATTCATAATGAACTTTTAAAGTAACTTTCATCAGATTCAAAACTACTATTAAGAGATCTCAAATAAAAATACATGTTCAGGATATTCAATAATGCCATTTACTTGTTCTATGACAGCTGCCACATGTCAGAAATGCTAAGGAGATTTGATGTAAAAATGGAACTAGAATCATTTTTGCTCTCTAACAAAAATAGACCAGGCATTGGAAAGGATTTGCAAGCTGAGATATGATCATATGGGTAATATTCTTCTATAGAGGATTGCAGAGTTTTGAGCAGGAGGCTTGTTTCAGTATGAAGCAAACTTACAAAAACAACTATCATAAGATATTTGGGAAAAAAAAATCCTTTTCTCATTTGGAGACGACTTTCATCTGGCAAGCCCGGATCCTGAAAGCCTTGGGAACTGGTCAGCTGCCTTCCCCTCATGTCCCCTGCTCCTCTCCGAATGAGCCATTGGGGATGGAGCAGGTTTCTTACGGGGTCCCTTTGAACTGAGAGGCCAGATGTTGTCATCCATACCTTCAGAATAATCATCTCCTGGGGAATTTCTGAATTCCTGGGGAATTTCTCCTATCAAGAGAGTTTCAGAGTGGGCCATGCCTTACCACTGGAAGGCTGGCCTGGTGTGTCACTCATTCTCTTTGGGAAACGTGGGATTCTCTATGAAAGGATGTTTTCAAGGCTTATTAGGTATGTTAAAACTGAAGTCTTGAAGGCATATTTAAGGCTCCTTTTTGGTGTGATCGTGTATTCGCTAATTCGCCAACTGCATGGCAGAACATAACACAGAGAAAAATGCAAGTGGAAGAAGTCAAAATATGTCAAGTATTGTCTGCTCTGATAAAGTATTCCTCTCCTCCTGGTTTTGAAAATTCTTTTCAGTGTAAGTCTTGCTTAACTAGTGCCAGATCTTACTAGTAGCTGTAGAAACTAATGAATCCAACTGCAGACATGCAGGGTTTGAGACAGTGTATGCTCAGACTTCCTAAAGCAGAGATAGGAGCTCTTGTGAGTGAGTGCAAAAGCTGCTTTCAACTTCCAGCATTGTTTTTCAATACGAGTGTAAACTTTTCAGACACTTACTACTTACTGTTTCCTGCAGAAATCTGAAATAAGAAAAGCTTTCTAATGTTTTTGACAATAATTTGTGTTGAGAGAAGTTTAATACTCTGACTTCTTACCTGTGTGTCTTATTTTTTTATATATAATTCACTTTAAGCAATGGATATCTTTTATGTAGATATCCTTAAATCAACAAAGCTAATTATTTACTCATTCTCCCTGCAGTCTTAAATAACAGCAGGCTAATCCTTTATACAGACAGTAAGCTCTCCCATGTGTACTTTTAAAATAAGCCTGTACTGCTTTTACTGCATTGAAGAAAATGGTAATTTAATATCAAAAATAGAAGTTCTGTCATCTTGGCATCTGTGTTTGGGAGTTAAATGAGAGCACCTGAAAATATTCAGGCTAAATACTTGAAAAGAAAGGTATCTTGTAGAATGATAAAAAACGAAGGATGGTTATAGGTATCTATGATTTGAACAAAAAGTGTGGTGTGGCTTTGCACATTTTAAGTATTTGCTCTGTATTGTTGTTCCATGTTTACAAGAGTAAACTGTGAATGCTTCAAGGTCTTTTCACTTTTGGAAATTCTTTAAAGCCTTGATGTTTAGGTCCTATCAGGAGGGTTACACTTGGCTGAATGTTGAGCATCTGACTGTGCTTTTATTTTTTTCCTCAGTCTTTCACTGAAGAAAGACTGAAGAAGTTCTTTAGAGGGGCCTTGTTTCTGTTTTTAGATTGTTCTAGGTGTAAGGCAATATATTTTATTGTATTTAAAATTCTGATGGGTGAGAATTCTTAACACGTGGGTGTTGTTCCTGTACAATGTTGATAATTCTTGATTTTTTTGATTTATAAAGGCTTTTTTGTATTTTAAAATAGTAGCTTTTGTGGAGAGGGAGGGTGAGGGGCGGAGTAGAACCTAAATAGTTTGGGTTCTTGGTGAAGCTACAGCCTCTTAACTGCTGCTTTCTGGAGATCAGACACTTACTGCTATTTAGAAAAAAAATAATTGAAGAGGGTATAAAATGGTAAAATATACACAGAGCGCTGAGTTGCTTGACTTGGTATTCATGACTGTAGAAAGACCTTACCTTCTGGTTCTGCATCAGGTAGAGCGATGCTCCATAGGAGAGGTGGTGCTGCTGAACAGTGATCAAAGAGCCTAGCCCTTGAGTTCAGCAGCAGCACTATTCAAAGGTATCATCTTGCCTGCCTTCTTTTCCTTACGTGCAGTTACTGTATGGTCACAAGCAAGTAAATGTGAATGTTTTTGAAGACTATAATTGCAACTGGAAATGGAATAAACGTGAAATATTTTCTAAAGTAATGCTCTTTTGTTCAGCTGCCTGGAATTTGCTGTGTGCTTGGTGGAGCAGGGCGCCAAGTCTACCTGCAGCTCTTTCACTTACAAGCCATCAGTGAGTCTCCCTGGGGCAGGTGTTAGCAGTTGTGAAAACCTAGTTAGTGGTTTGAGCAAGAGCAGCTGAGCACCTGAGTGTGGCTGTGGTGGTACAATTGCAACTTACCTGGGGAAAAAAAAATAAGGAATTTGTAAAATGCAGAGCAGTGAAATACAAACTTTAATGCTTTAATACAACAACTTGGCAACTATAATGCTTTAGTATAAGAAGCCTATTTAAGCTGGATTATAATAGTTTTTTATAGTGGGTTGCTTTTGAAACTGTGCATTACTTCTGCTGTAAAATATTTGCGATGTAAATACTTTATTTTTCCTAGTGTGTCTCTTCTGTGTTTGTAAAATACTTAAGGAGAAGGAAAGAAAAAGTCAAATAGCTTGCACAACTTAATTTTCTAATTCTACTCTTGCTCTTTAGCTTGTTTGCTTATTTTTGAGGGGAAGAAAAGTGGGAATGGTTCTTTTTTTTTTTTTTTTGGTCTGACAAAAGAAACCATTTCTCCCTAAAAAGCTTTCTTTTTGCTGCTTTAATTAGTACTGAATAGTTGTGCAAGTATATCAGATCTGTGCTTCTCACTGCTGCTGTAAAGATGAACCGTGTTTGTCTGCCTCATCTGGAGAAGCTCAGCACTAAAATTCATTTCATCAAACATTCCTCTCTTCCTGGCTGTGGAAGAATCTCTTTTGAAGTCGAACATAAACTATACATCAAAACTCTTCAATGGAGAGGCTCAATCAGCAGTCAGAGGCAATTAATTGATTTCAGAAAATGTACAAAAGGTAGGATTTGACTATCTTTCAAGGACCTGAGGAAACAGCTTTGCCTTTCTTTAAAGGTTTCTTGGACTCGGAACCAATTAAATCACAATGATTGCTACCTTCTGAGCATCTGCCATAAGCAGTCTTAGTTTTCCTTATTTTTCCATTCAGTATGAAGATGGGTGAATTGAAATACAGATTTAAGAAGTCTAACCAAATTATAGATGGCTTCACTGCTTCTAACCAGCAACCCTATGAATGATCTGATTATTAGAAAGAGAACTGGATAACTTCGTAGCTTTTTCCTAGTCTTAAGACGAAGCATGACAGGCACAATGACAAAGATTTAACTGTGCCAAGGTCATTCCAGCTGCTCCGAGTTGCTGTGTTGTGCTCTATGTGGGAAGAAAAGGGAATAGTCTGCAGAAAAATCAGTGAGCCTTCTCCTTTTTTAACTCAAACAGTAGTGACATTTCAATCCTGAAATGGCAACTCTTCTCCCCTTGTCCACCCAGTCTAACTAAAAACCATCCAGAAGTAGATAAAACACAGATTCAGATGATAGCTCTTCACTCTGCTGATTTAAAGAAGTAGCAGAATGCAAAGTGAGTCTGTCCCAGTTTGATTTAGTCTGAGAGGTGTGTTTAGCTCTCACAGGGCTGCTAATGCAAGTGGTATCATGCCTTTAGTATGTAAGATTAACCACTACATGTGTCTGCTCATGGGAAGCTTCCAACTGGATTTTAATGGGTTTTAGTGTTTGCTGTAGAGGCTCTTCTGAGCAGTTCTAAAATGGAACTTCATGGGAAAAAAATTGATGTTTAGGGAGTGTTATAGGCTGTAGCCCAATAACGAAGTGCAGATCCGGGGTGATAAGTACCTGCAGCTTGGTGGTAAATAGGAAAAAGGAGCTTGAAGGAGAAATTTGCTTGCTTGACATATTGTGCACTGCATTAACATCTGCCACTAATCTATTGAGAACTTCCTATTGTCCAGTTGGAGCTGTAGTGCTTTGATGCAAATTTTTTGTCCACTACTCATTTATCCCTCCAAACTATGGTATTTCACCCTCAGCTCTCCCATTGCAACAGTTTGCATGACAGTGATGTAAATCAGATGAGAAAAGTACTTACTTTGTTAGTGAGTTGTTTTGGTGAACAGGTGGGAATTGAATGCTTAATTAAAAATTCCAAGTAATAATGCATCTTGTCTGGCAAATGTGTGCATTATGACAGAAGCCATAGCTCTTGGGTCATGAAGAAGCAATTCTCTCCAGTGGGTGTATTGCCTGTCGTATTCATTGCATATGAATATATGCATATATGTCTTAAGTTTTAAAGAAAATAATTCATTCTTCTCTTGGCTTTGCAGCACTGACATATTAAATCTGAGTTGTTCTGTGTAACAGGATGGTGTTTTTGAAATTGTGCTGAAATTGAGCCCAGGCCTGAGGTTCTTCAGATTCCATCAGCTGTTGGAAATGAACTGGTTTAAAATTTTGAAGGCAAAAAATCTTGTCGTCTTGTGTTTGTGGCAAGCTGTTGAAATGACCCTAGACAAGGGATGCCTTGCCCATGAAAGTGAGGGTCAAATACGCTTTGGCCCTCAAGGAGGCTTTAAAACACGGATAAATGCATTTGATAGTCTCATGGCTGGTATCATTGACTCTCGCCCTCACATTGAGAATCTGCTATAAAACTGAGTGACAAACCTAAAACAATAAATTGAGAGAGAGGTGGTGGGTGTGCGTGTGTTTGTTTTGTGATTGGTGCCATGCTTTGGATCCAGGGCTGCTTTTACCGCTTCACAGTTGCACCGTTTTAATGACATAAAGTAAGTCACTGTCATCGTGATCAGGAGTAGTCAGCATGGATTCACCAAGGGGAAGTTGTGTCTGACAAACCTAACAGCCTTCTATGATGAGAGGACCGGCTGGATGGACGATGGGAGAGCTGTGGATGCTGTACCTTGACTTCAGTAAGGCTTTCGACAGTCTCGCATAACATCCTCATAGAGAAGCTTAGGAAGTGTGGATTGGATGAGTGCAAAGTGAAGTGGATCGAGGACTGGCTGGATGGCAGAGCCCAGAGGATGGTGATAAATGGGGCTGAGTCTGGTTGGAGGCCTGTGGCTTCCCACAGGGGTCAGTAATGGGCCTGGTGCCCCGGTACCCTTCAGCTTGTTCATTAATAATGGAATGAGGGCTCTGAGTGCACCCTCAGCAAGTTTGCAGATGACACCAAACTGGGAGGAGTGGCCGACACTCCCGAGGGCTGTGCTGCCATTCAGAGAGACCTGGACAGGATGGAGAGTTGGGCAGAGAGGAACCTCCTGAGGTTCAACAAGGACAAGTGCAGGGTCCTGCACCTGGGGAGGAATAACCCCAGACACCAGGACAGATTAGGGGTTGACCTGCTCGAAAGCAGCTCCACAGAGAGGGATTTGGGAGTCCTGGTTGACAACAGGTTAACCATGAGGCAGCAATGTGCCCTCATGGCCAAGAAGGCCAATGGGATCCTGGCTGCATGAGGAGGAGCGTTGCCAGCAGGTCGAGGGAGGGGATCCTGCCCCTCTGCTCAGCTCTGGTGAGGCCGCACCTGGAGTACTGGGGGCAGCTCTGGGCTCCCCAGGACAAGAAGGACATTTTGCTTCTAGAGAGGGTCCAGTGTAGAGCGACAAAAATGATTAAGGGACTGGAGCATTTGTCATATGACGAAAGACTAAGCGAGCTGGGCCTGTTTAGTCTGGAGAAGAACATATTGACCAAATCTCCTCTCAGCCTTCTCAAGTACCTGAGGGGTGATTGCAGGGAGGATGGGGCTAGGCTCTTCTCAGTGGTGGCCAGTGACAGGACAAGGGGTAAGTAACAAGGCAAGTTGAAACATAAGAAGTTTAATCCCTGTATGAGGAAGAACTTCTTTCCTGTGAGGGGGACAGAGCCCTGGCACAGGCTGCCCAGGGAGGCTGTGGAGTCTCCCTCTCTGGAGATCTTCCAAACCTGCCTGGATGCCACCCTGTGCCATGTGCTCTAGGTGTCCCTGCTGGAGCAGGGAGGTTGGACTAGATGATCTCTAGAGGGCCCTTCCAACCTTAACCAATCTATGATTGTGTGTTGTATTTATTTTCGTTACCATAATGGACATCTTGTTTGCTTTTTACTGTAATGCATTCTGTCACAGACTCATGAGGAATGCTACCAATGCCTTTTCTGCTGTTATGTGGTACAAGCTCTATTGTTCCTTTCCTAATTGTACGCATTTTTCAAGTGCACTGGAGATGTTAGTGGTATGAAATATAGAAAAGACAACATGAAGCAACATGCTCCTCTGGTGACACAATCCAGATCTGAAATTGAAAGGTTACCAGTGTACAAGGGGAAAAAGGACCTGCTGTCTGCATTTTAAAAACACATTTGGCCGTTGTTTCTGCAGAAGGCCTATCACCACTGCTTTTTTTGCTGAAGTTTCCTGGAACCAGGGGCATATGCTTGTTCCAGAGCAACTAAAACATCCTCCAGAAGTGACTTTTCTGTTAAAAAAGTCAGAAATTTGCATACAGCTCATGAAAGAGCAGGGCCCAGTATCTTAAGAGCATCCAAGGTCATATCTGCCTCTCGCTACTGATGCATAAAAAGAAGGGGGATGACATCCACTGTTCCCCTCAGTCCTCCTCTGTAAATGAGGTGTGCATCCAAAAGTGGATGCACTGGAAAAAAATTGACCCCATGTGAAGCAGCGTAAGTGCTGCAGTTCAGACTATGATTATTTCTTAATCTGTTATTGAGGATTTGTATTATAGATATGCAAAATTCCAAAATTTAACAAGATTTTGAAAACTTCCTTTTGGCCAGGAAAAACATAATTTTACAGTTCTCTTTCTACTGTTTTGGTTAATGAAGTGAATTTATTGATTGTGTAATGCCTGCAGCTGTCCAGGGAAGGAAAGATTCAAGTTTGATGGCCATATCAAGGATTGTTTTGTCACATTCAATACAGACAAGGAGGACAAGCACAGTCTAATTTCAAAGCAGAAGCTAAACCCAAAGGAAAAGGTAAATAAAACAAATCTGATTAGGCTAAGTCTAAAAACCAGTCTAGAGACAGAGAGGTGTTTGTTTTATTCAGGTTTCTCGGAGGGAGGTGGCTGTGGAAATCCCTCTTGAGCCAGCTCCTGCATGTAACTTTCCCAGTAATTGGACATTAAGACTTCTCAGCTCCACAAGAATCCATCTGTCATGCTTGGGTAGGCAAAAGAGTATTCTGCTTATAAAAGAATAATAATACAGTACTGTGAATTCTGTAATAGTGCAGGCTTCTGAGAGACTGTTCTTGGGGAAAAAAAGAGGGGGAAGAGGCAAACATAGGCTGAAACAAGTGTCTTCTAGTTGATAAAAGCCCAGTTGTCAAGTGTAGCATTTCCCATTGAAACTGAAGTCAGAGCTCCATGCTTCAGTCTAAAAGACAGCTTTCTACTCTTTTGATGCAGCACAGGGCATATGTACCTCCATCTTTGAGTAGAGGAAGAGGTCTTCTTGCCTGTTTAGTTTAGTGGGGAGCCAAAACTTGACTTACGCTCTTCTATCTCCCATTAGTCTTTTTATACAGTCTGTTTCAAGAAGGGACAAAATGTTTTTTGCCTAGGTTTTGAAAATTCTCTGTTTGGCTAGAGTGCCGGAGCACATGCAATATCCATTATTCCTCTGGGCCAAGTCTGGCTGCTTAACCGCCCTCAAGTAAACACCAGTCCTGCTGCCTGTAGGACCTGTGGATGAAAACATTTTTCTTCCTCATCAGAATACAGTAAAATTCTTTGTATGAGATAATTTCATGCTGGCAAAGCAGAGGCACTGTAGAATAAAATTCATCTGTGGCAGATGGTATGACTCAATAGGTTTTAAAATCTTCAAAATAGAATCCTTCATACTGATGAAGTGTCTCAGTGTCTATTTTATCGCTTTTTTTTTGCTGTTCTCCACAGAACATATTTTTCCTGTTTTTTTTTTCTTTTTCTGTGTTCTTGTAATGCAGCGTGTTTAATAAAATGAAAAATGCGAAAATAGTGATTAATCAAGAGAAGGGTATGCACACAGCTATTTTACTTTTTGGTTCTTGAGCATACAGTTGCTCTTGCAATAGAATGGCATATTTTAGAGATTACTGGTTTAGCTACTGAACTGTCTCCAGGAAATCAATACAGAAAACTACTTAGTCTATAGGAACTTCTATCCAAAGTGTCTATCTCTGTTAAAGTAAGTGTTTGAGTGTTTTTTTATCTTGTTGGTTTTTGGGTTTTGGTGGTTGTTTTTTTTTCATATAGGTCTAATTGGATATTTAAAACATGCATTTCACCTTTAAAATGTTTTGAGGTCATTTGAAGCACAGAAAATATTTGTGCAGTCTTTCAACTGGACTAAATACAAGGACGTGACTTAGTGATCATCAAGGCTACTGAGAAATATCCAAGCTAACCTCTAATGACTTTCAAGGAATTTGTTGTCTTGAAAATTGTAATGATCCTTCTTTTGCATAGTTTTGATCCAGAACTTGGCATTTTTGACTAAACTTCTTTAGGGAGATGATTTTATTTGAACTCATGTTCAAAGTAACAGCTGGAACTTTCAAACAAACCATATCAAATGGAAACCAAAGAACATGTTCAAATCTTCAGGAACTGAAACTGTAATCTAATTTTATGAATTCCAGCACACATCCCTGTATTAACAGTTCAGGCTCATGTGCTGCAGTAATTAAGCTGATGCCTCTGGCTGATAAAGGTTTTCTGTTGTCTCATAATCCCAATTTTATTTCTTGTCTGAATGGAAGGTGGTCTCTTCTAAACAGGAAGAGTGGAAAGTGTGGCTATATTTACATAAATGTGCTAAGAGAGGTATGCATAAAAAAAGTTACACAATTTAAATGTACAGCTGAGAATTTACAATTTTACAGGTAGATCTTTCAGTGCTACAGTACAGTTAAATGTTTCCAAATCCTTAATCTGGTGGAGGTAAAGACAGGGAGAAGGCGTTTTGAATCTGAGATGGAATCTGCTCTAAGATGCAGTATGTTGTTTTTAGGATAGTTTGAAAAAATGTTTTTCATTTGGACTATTTATTTAACTTCCTTGTGTTGGGAAGCTCATATGTAATCTGGGTTCTTATGTGAAAGAATCTTGGATACCTTCTAAAAACACAGTCAATCAAATTGTCTCCTTTATGAATCATTCTTTGAATCCTTGATAGTAGTTATGTCTTTTTGCCTCCTTACATATGGAAAAATTCAGTCTTTTCTCACTTGTCTAAAGACTGATGAAGAAATGTCCATCTTTCAGGCAAGGGCACTGACTTGTAGTTTTGAAGTATAAAACATTAATGTAACCACAGTAGTATTAACAATATTAAACACAGATAGTAGTTAGACAAAGTAAAACATGGCTACAGTTCAGCCGCTATGTTTTACCTAGGATTTCTCCATAAATCTTTGTGTGTAAAGTCTGCTTTTATTTTCTGACACTTGAGCTTTTTTTTTTTTTTTCTGCTCTAAATTCTCTACAAAGTAAGTCCACCAGCTAATCATACATCTTTCAGATGTCCTCATCTCTTCTAGACCAGCTCTTGATGGATAGTCTTAGGAAAGATCAAAGACATGCTATGTAGAATCTTGTTGCACATTTATCCAGTGTCCTTCATGACTTGAAAGTCAAAAAATTCTTATAGTATTTCAGTAGACTTTCTCTTCTGCCTATGTTAATAAAACTGATAATAAATGCTTTAATAAAAGCGTGATAAGGACTGGAAGAGCTTGGCTTCTACGCTGGTATCAAATGTTTGTCCAAGTTGAATCATAGAATCGTTAAGGTTGGAAGGCACCTCTTGAAATCATCTAGTCCAACCCCCCTGCACATGGAGGGTCACCTAGAGCTGATGGCACAGGGCTGCATCCAGGCGGGTTTAGAAGATCTCCAGAGAAGGAGACTCCACAACCTCGCTGGGCAGCCTGTTCCAGTGCTCCGTCACCCTCATTGTCAGGAAATTTTCCTTAGGTTCCTGTGGAACTTTTGGTGTTTCAGTTTGTGGCCAGCCCCATCCTCCTCACTGTCTCCCTTGAGGTGCTTACAGACACTGATCAGGTCCCCTCACAGCCAAAATGCTGTGAAGACACTGGAGAAACACATTGCTACCAGATACTCTGCTTACCTGCAAAGTTCTGTCTGGACGTTACAATAGTGCCAGATCCTGAGCATGACAGCAATAGCAAATGATGACATCATGAAAAGCCTGAAAACGCTCACATGGGCTTAGCTGATTTTCCAGAAGTGCTGTGGCTTGGAATATCTTCATTTTACAAGCTTCAGCTTGTAAACCCTTTCTGTTCTGATGCCTTCTATCTGGGGGCTTACCCTACAAATGTAGTCTGAGCGCACTATTCACTATGACTGCTATAAACTCTTTGCATGAGTGAGAAGGTGAAACCAATGCTTCTGTTCCTTGTTTTGGCAAATACTCCAGCTGTAGATAATTCAAGAGGGTAATTCTTCTGAAAGAATCTTTCAGATTTTTTTTTTTTAACATGCAACTGAGTACTAGGCCAAGGAAAAATGGGAAGCAATGTATGTTGCCACCACCACACTTCCAAAGTTAGTGAAAATGATTTGTGTTCCTTCATTTACTAGTGACCCATTTTTGGATACAAAAATAGTGTTTGGCTCATCTTAAGCTGAGGTTTCTAGAGCCAGATTGTACGTGTCAGTGCAGACACACTGGCTTGAGGTTTTTCATTAGGTTCATAATTTTTTTATGATCTAATTTGTGAAGGAATTTAATATTGATATTTAATAGCATTAGGATTATCTTTAGCATCATTACATCTACCTGTCTTCTAAATGTTCCTTGCTTCTTCTCCGTGAATAGACCTTTTTCTAAAATATTGTGAAAGGAAATAAAGAGGAGCACAACACCACAGTGATATCCATGCTTTTCTGCTGAAGTAAGATGGTGCTTCTGGTGACAGAGTTCTCTTACAGTGAAGAGATTCTACCATTTTTCTGCTTCTGGTTAAAGCTTTTGGGTAAGAACAAAGCAGTTCAACGATTTTGCACAGAAATGACCAACTTGAATCAAGCGTGGGCTGATCAGAATTAACAAACAGCCCAAGCTGAGCAACCTGTGTTAGCAGCCCTGGATGTAAGGGTGTGTGCAAGCATCCTAGTTTCTGTCCAGTGCTTTAGAAGTATCTTTCCTCAACAGTAGCAACCATATATTGCTCTGAGATTGGATATTTTGTCATGTGCCAGATGAGTTTAAAATAGAACACGGTATTTCCTCGTTGTGGCTTTGCTTCTCTGAGATATTAAAAACTTTCAGGCTGTTGCTGTAAGAGCAGAGAATTTTCCAGGCTTGCAGTAGGTTCTTTGCTGTTCTCAGCTATTTAATTTTTATTTCATGGAGTATAATGGAAAAAGAGTTGTTCCAATATTTGGCTCAGGGGTGCAAAGAGGGGAGGTAATATTCTTGAAAATTTCATATGCCAGTCCGTTTCACAGACTAGTACTCCTATTCATCTCTATTAAAATTCAGAATAAATAGCAGGCCTTGTCTGTCCCTATGTATTTTTATAAAGATTGGCTAAAATACTAGTCAATGGGAGGAAAAGATTGAGATGCGTTCTGTCATTCAGAATAATGCAAATATCAGATTTCCTGCTCTACAAGGAAGAGGCTAGCACATGCTGTGAAGAGATGGTTTATACATATGACTACTCAGCTGGGAATGTTCACTAACTTTCCCATAGCTTTTCATGGGCACGTAATCACAGAGGCAGAGTGCCCCTCTGCCGAAACCTGCCTACTAACCCCTTGCATTTCAGTTTACCCTATTTGAAGCAGTAATACCTTGGAACTCAGCCTGAAGTAGCTATGGAATTTTTTTCTCTCCAGCTCAGCCGCGTCTGCTGCTGGCTGGTGGAAAAGGTGCCCGGGATGGCTGCAGGAGACCCACTGGCCCGGCCCCGCCACGCTGCTCGGCGCACTGTGTGGCACCTCCGTCCTGCACGAGACCGCGGCCCCGTGGCACGGCCAGTGGGACAAGGTGGAGGCCGCGGGCTCTTCCCTCGCTGCAGCCCTGGGCAGGAGAGCTGGGGAGGGGGCCTGGGAGGTGCAGGACCAAAGGCTGTGTTGTTCCCACTGGGCCGCAGACAAGGTCAACCGAGGCAAAACAATTGTTTGTTTTTCAGGTTTCCTTAAGAAGAAGAGGGAGGCTTGTAAACTGCTGCTGTGTTTATCCTTGTGCTCTGTGCCACACTGACAACTGTGTTCTCGTTGTAAGCAGGGTGCTTTCAAATAGGAAAGGCGTCGTGTTTCCTTAGCTGTCCTGGCTTCGGTATCAGACTTAACGCTGGAGGAAGGCTTCCTTGTGATAACGTGAGGGTTGCTGAGAGGAGTTAAAATGCCATTTAGTCTAGAACTAATTAACTTCTATTTGTATGGAGCATGCCTGTGAGCGAATACACATAAACTTCAGACTTGCATAACTTGAGGCAATATTTAGATTTACATGAGGCATTAGTGAAGCTGATTGCAGAAGAGGTAGCTGTGGGCTTCCAAGTACCAGCAATGCTCTCCATTTGATGCTAAGGATGGGTAAATACTGTAACAATCTCATTTTAAAAATATCTTCCACTTTTAAGATGAATCTGTTTTGACTTTGCATCCATTTAAAATAGGATTTCCATTAATTGTTGCTTGGTTGAAGTTAATCCCTGGAATATTTGTGGAAAGAGTGAATTCTAAGAAACACTGGAGGACAGTTATGGAAAGTAAGTATTGAATTCACAAGCATGGACGCGTAAAGCATAACTTTTATTTCCGCTCAACAAAGTAAAGCACTGCATGCTTCAAGTGCAGTAAAGCACTGCATGCAATAGTCCTCCTGGTTGCTCTGCACCTAGAACTGTAGGACCAATCATGAAACCTAAAGAATCCTAAATATGGCAAAACTGCAGCCTTCAGTGTCTGCGTAGTGGTGATGGGAGTGCTCCTTAGTGTTCAGGAGGGTCAGTGTTGACAAATACTCCTCTGAATGAAGGCAGGGGTTTGATCATCTGTTGTGTTGGACTTGATCATGCTGTGAGCATCGGTACCTTTGGTTCCTAAGAGGAAAGAGCGCCATTGGTCAAGTGCCGCTTTTGCGTGTTCCATGTGACCGCACTGTTACTTTTGGGCTGTGTGTCATGGGCAGATGGATCTTCCCTCCGCGGGAAGCACAGACCTTGCCATGGACAGAGCAGCTGCCTGTGTCTGGGCCACCTGGAGCTGCTGGCAGAGTGGGGCTTCTGCTTCCACAGAAGTTCAGGAGGCAGTGGCTTGCATGCCTGATGGCTCCTTCACTGAGGCCTTTTCACTGCTGCTTCCAAGCAAAATGCTTTCAAAACCTCAAAAACAAAACAAAAACGAATGCCTGAATCTCCTCCAAATGCAGCCTCACTCCGGTTCAAGATTTGGGTGGTCCTCTTTACTATTTTTATTTTCCCTAATTCTTTCCCATCTCTGAAGGGAGTGTAAAGGTAAACTGAGACGTGTGCTTATGTACCTTGCACTGTAAAAACACTATCTACCTACTGTCTATATGGAGATATTTTAGACAAGATAATAAGCAGAGTAGGTCTTGAAGGTATTTCTTTTGGAAAGGATCCAGGTGTTTACAGTGAGGACTGCAGTCTGCTTTTTAACGCAGAGATAAAAAACACTGTACTTGAGTTCTGCGTGTTCATCTGTAAACTAGTTTCACCTCTTTTCTCCTTCTCCTTGCCCTTTGAAAATCACCTTTTGTTTCACATTTCTACACCTGCTTGTTTTTATTTCTGTAACCTGTTGCCCTATCATGGTTCTGTGAGTCAAACTTATTTTTTAAACAAGGGGTTAGTTTTTGCCTATGTTGACAATAAAGTTGTCACTCAGAAAAGACTCACAGATATTTCATCTATGGGACCGCATATTGACAAACGTTTTGATGTATCCTTACTGGGCTACTTCGCACAAGTCATGCTTTTTTATGATGTGAAATAAAGTTGTTTTATAAAAGATGAAGTAGTGGGTATTTCCCACTGTTTTATGTGCAAGTA
>VWPW01020747.1:0-14420 GCA_013389825.1 Crypturellus undulatus
TGCATCAAACCTCCTGTAGCAACAGGTCCCTAATCTCTCTTAAAGCAGTTGGAATGAGAAAGAGCAAAATTTTGCCTACAGAGCCTTAAAAATAGGGGTGAGGTTGTTGGTAGATGGAGAGTATGATAGCAAAATAGATTTTTTTTCCCCAATTAAAAGATATATTTTCTTTAAAAGATTAAAGGTCATAAAGGGCAGTTTCACAGCTCTAAACCAAGATGTCATTGAGACCCATGAGAAGAAACTCAATTTGGACCATTAAACAGTATGTTAAGTCAGAAAAGTGTGCCAAGATGGGGGACCACAATTTTGCACTCTTCTAACAAGGACTGGCCTTGGCCTTCTAACAAAAATACAATAAATACACACAGATAGATAGATATCTCAAAGCTATTGATTCCTTCAGATTTAAACTCCCTCAAGTTTGAAGTCCTCATATTTAGAAAGATTACTAATCTTTACAAAAATAACACCTTGTTTTAGGGATCCAGTCTTCAGTAGAAGGAGACAGACAAGAAAGACAGCAAGTGTTACCAGCCAGAAGGGCAGCATGACAGCAAGGAGGCTGAAGGGCAGCAGAGGATCACACGAGTCCACTGAAATCAGTAGGAAAAGAAAAAAAAAAAAAAAAAANCGCAAGTCCACTGAAATCAGTAGGGAAAAAAAACCCTCCAATCTGCATTCCCACACTCTGGCTTTGGCCCAAAATTCTGCAGTCCCACACTCTGGCTTTGGCCCAAAATCTCTTATTGCTAGATTCATTATTTCCGGAAAGTGAGCAAATTGAGTTTCCTTACAATTTCGTGTTCCTTGTTGCTCTTAATTTATATTTCACGCTGCACCAGGAAATCGCTCATCATTAAAATACCGTGGGCAGAGCTGGCAGAGGGGAATCCTACCCTGACTCATGGCCAGAGCAGAACCCAGGGCTCTTCTGCCAAAATTGCCAGAGATCCCATTCCTCCCATTAAGAACACATATTTTTTTTTCCAAGTTTCCTCATAAAAGAGTTGGCTTCCTGAAACCCAAGAAGCAAGTGCTTTACGGTGCCACATTTGGAAAGAAAGTGGGTGCAAATCAGAGCTGTAAAAGCCACCTGCTTCACCTCTCCACATTAACACCGAGTTATAATAAGCACCACACACAGTAACCCATCTTAGCAGTTACTTAGGGTTGAATATTATCTTTCCATTCTTCCGACTGATAGGATCTACGATCTGGTCAGAGGTTTCCACGATCACATACATTAAGTCTGTTTCTAATAAATGTAACTAGCTGTTGAGAAACGGAGGAGGAAGTCACAGTGGAAAAAAAAAAAAAAGAGCAAAGANATAACTAGCTGTTGAGAAACGGAGAAGGAAGTCACAGTGGAAAAAAAAAAGAGCAAAGTATTTATATTCATAACTATGCCTGGACAAGAATTAATATATTTGAATATACAGAGGTTGCAAGTGAAATGTCACTCCAAACAGGGAGACCAAAAAGAATCAGCATTTGGCATGCAAAACCACATGGAGAGGAAGAAAGCCCAGTACTGCAGCTATTGCAGGTATTTTTAAGTTTTGACACATTGCTATTCTAAAAGCTTGCTAAATATCACAGGAACAGAACAGATAGGGAGTTTTTGGCCTAACAAGTGAAGATGCCTAAAGCTGGTATCCTTGTATGGTCCATGGAGTCTTCTTCGGGGCAAGGGTTTAAATTAAACACCCCAAAATGAGATATGGAGGAAGTCGGCCCTCTTTTTGGGCTATAAAGGGGCACGAAGAGATCAGTTTGGACGCCTACACCTAGCTGGTGCGAATACCTCCCCACCACAGCCCCAAGATCACGGGTCTCTCTCCACCAACATTAATAGAAACATGTTCCACCTCCAGCCCTCGTGACCAGAGAGGATTTTCACAACTATTTCTCGTGTGCTGGGGGCTTGGCAGCCTCCACTTTCATTGGAAGCTGGTGGATGTGTCGGCCTAAAAACCTCTCCCCACATAACTGAGGCTCCTTGAGTTAGGAATAAGGAGATGGTCTGAATGCTGAGGGTTGTCTTGCATGAAGAGGCTTTTGTTCAAGTCAAAATGCCCCCAGGAATTTAGGGCTTTCAGGTCAGACCGCGTATCCTACCCATTCTTCGTCTCCTGAACACATACAGGTCCCCTATTCATTCAAGAAAAATAAATAAAACAAAATGTAACTAGAATTGGAAGGAATGGGCAAAACTGCCTTTTAATTATTTACTTTTAAGTCAGAAAAATATCAGTTGTCCAGACTGAAGCCTTTTGTACGAAATGTGATGGAATTCCTAGTGGAAGAGGAATTCCTGATAACTGGAAATCAGAGATCCCTAAAACTCTCCTGGAACAGGCGAGCACAGCAGCCAGGATACATACAAGCAGATGGGTCTCACTACACACATGCATTAACAAAACAACAATTGGTTCAAATTTTGCTCCGATTCCACCTATCCAACTGTTCTGCTGGACCAAATTCAGCTGCTCCCCTTGAGAAAATGCCCTGTTGGTTTCAGCCTTCTCTGCATCTTGGGTCACATCCATACTCAAGCTAAGAGAAACTTCCTACACCAGTCCTGGTCTGCCAGCATTAGGATCCCTAATTTAGGGCTATTTTCGCCTTTATTGTGCTCTGATCAGTACAAAAACACCTATGACACTTGCCAGGAGCAAGCAGGGCTTCCCACCATCGCTAAATGTGCACCAAAACCAGTCGAGTGAGCAGATGGGTATCTCCAAAACATTGCATTAACACCTCCATAGCCCCAAAGAGATGTGTAAATACCCAGTGGTTTCCCCTGATCCCTAGTCAGGTCTCCCTCAATCCCTTTTCTGTCCTTGGACTCATCCCTCCTCCTGAATTCAAGCCTTTAAACCAGCATTTAAACCAGCATTTAAAAACAGAGCTTCCAGAAGAGGAAAACTATCCTAAATGGAGCAGCCACATATCCTGTGGATGAATCTCATCTGTTCAGTCTTCCCCTATGAGATATTTATCATCTTCTCATGGAACACCATAAATCTCCATGCTGAAGGCTTTACATTCAGGCAGCCTTCCCAGAAACACCCAAGACAACTAGGACCTTAATTTGTAAATGCAGTGAAACAAGAAAGGTCTTTTATCTTCTCACAGGGCAAAAGACACTTGTATCCCTGAATTTCTATTGGATCCAGGCTTTGTCAGGTCTAGGCCAGGATTGAAGGACCAAGGCCACACAGCTCTAAATAACCGCTCCGTAGCTCAGGAGCAAAGACAAGAGCTGGATTCAAATCAGAGGACAACCTTTCCTCAAGTGTGTTTTCAGGTCATTTAATTTCACTCCCGGACACAACGAAGAGGTTACTAATGAGTCTTCTCCACTCCATTCTCTGACATTTTCAAGAATCAATTTCCTGCAGACATTTATCAGGATTAGCTGAGAGGGAGAGAGAGGCGAGCTAACATTTATCCAGTGAATACAAAAGAATTGAAAGGCTGATTCCTTACTTCCAGACTACCCAATTGGACCTCTTTCAAGCAAACAAAAGAAAATCTTCTTGAGACAAGTGATTAAATCATCTCCGAAGATGAAAGACGACATCTCCCAGCTGTGTCCATTAGAACCAGGAATCGAGGATAAACAAGAACAAATACCAGCTGAAGCACTTTGTTAGTGCACAGAATACATAAATTCTTGCAGTGAAGTTACAAAATATTGTATATGAGTGCCTAGCTCTTAAGACTTCCATTCTATGGACATGATCAGGTTTCCATCCAGTTGAATTCTAGCTCATTCTCCTGATTACAGTGTCAGAGATCAAATACAGACCCCCAAAAAACATTTAAAAATAAATTATTGAGGTGACAAAGGGCCTCTGTTACTCTCTGTGGCTTTGTTTTCCTCCTCAAAGCTCCACCAACTTTAGTCAGATTAAGGGTAATGTCCAGGCAAGGGTTGAATGTCCCTAGAGATGGAAACTATCACCCTTCTCTGTCACCCTGCTTCAGAGTTTGACCATCTTCACAAGGAAGGTGGTCCCAGCTGTGCCACTGGAATGTCCCTTGATGCAACATATGCCCATGACCTCATGTTTGGCTCTATCTTCTCAATAAATCCATGAAAACAGCTCTGAGATCCCTACTTCCCTCTACTCGATCTCAGTTTCTACTTGTATGTCCCATCTCGGCCCTGAACAAATTGGTGGCTCTACCAGGTTCACTCCCATCTGGGACCATCTGCCTGGTATTGGGGACCCCCAAACTGTACCCAGTGCCCAACTGTGGGCTCTTAAATGCAAGAAGAAAGAAGGGAAAAATGAAATCCCCCAACCTGAGAGCTGCAGTGCTGCTAACACAGCCCTGGATACAATCAGCTTTCCCCACAAGCCCATCCAACCTCGCACTGCAGAGGGATTTAATCAAACGAACATACCTTGTGTTCCAAGCATCTTTAAGTGAGGAAATCAATACTCAACCGGCAGATGTTGACCTACCAGACCCAAAGTGCATCACGAACAGAATCCAGGCGCCGGGCTTCGATTCTCTCTGCACAAGAGCTCACAGAGGGATCAGGGTTTCATCCTTCCACTGGATTTACTGCTCCTGAACCCCAAGGAAATAAGGCAGCAGGCCAGGAGACTCCACACGTATCAGCTCTCATACTATTTTATAACCTGTTCAAAGGTTTTGTTATTTCTCTATCTAATGAGCAAGCCCACCAACAATTGGTGCAAAACTCCACTCAAACACATTCTCCAGCTCCTTAATTTTCTCTTCTCCCCTTTTCTGTTCAGTACTTTAAAACCCATAAGATTTGTGACTTATTTCCATTTGCTACAGCCCTCTCAGCGTAGAAGATGACTGATTGGAAGAAGGATGCATCTCTCGTTAGCACTGACTTGAGGTGCTAGTGAACTTGTAAACATTTCAAATAAAATGGATTAGTGAGAAAAGGTAAGAAATAGGGGTATAAAAGCCAACAGGTCTGAAATAAGAAGGAAAATCTGGATGCCACAGCTTCTGTAGCTAACCATATGCTTCCTAAAATAAAAGTCACTGCAAATCTCTGCCTTATCTTCCTTGGTTATTGTAAAGATGAGGCTAATGGCTCTCTGCACACCTTGTTAGAGAAGAGCATGAATGAAGCGAGCTGTGACATGCTCCATTTACAATTCAATTTAGCAGGTCAAAGCAGCAGCAGAGAACATGCTATTGAAATATGCGCTTCTGCTGGGGCTGCCATAACTGAACTGGGGATCAACAGATGCAACAAAAAGAGAGCCAAATCTCCTGAAAAAACATTATTAGATTTTGTAAAATGCCTCAGCTACCTCCAAAAAAAAAAAAAAAAAAAAAAAAAAACAGCAAAATCACAACTGAAAAGAGTAGTCCCTCTTTATACTGTCTACCATGAGGAGAGCTCACATTTTGGCATCAGAGCACCCATTTCTCTCTAGGTGGGTCTCATTTAGCAGATAGGACGCCCAGTTGCACGCTGCCAGCACCCATCATCATCATCGCTGGTGCATCCGCATGGAAATCCCTGACAAAGCAGGCGGACACTGCAATGGGAATTCCCACTCCATGCAGAGACGGAGCCTGGGCTGTTTCTGGCTATTAGAGGCCCCAGGGGTCTTTGTGCAGTGCTAATAACGTCCTGAAGCAGCTCTGCCTCCTACAATTACATCCACCCTCCTTCATCCAGCATGGAGGAAAATGAAGCCCCTTCGGGAGCCTCGGATTGAGGAGGAAACAGAGCGGGATGATAGTGGCTCCCGTCTATCCCCCGTGGCAAAATCCACTCTCCTTTAACAGCTCCTGGCACTGCGTCTTTAACCTGCTCTTAAAAACCTCCATTAAAGGAGCCCTCAAATAGCATAACCATTGATCCCGGTGCTTCTGACCTTCCTGATGGAAGGATTTCCAGAGTCCTCTCCGATGCATTAGAAACCCATTACTGACTAACGATGGACTCTTCCTTTCTCCTTTGCCGCACGCACTGGGCTATTCCCTTTCCCTCTGCATATTTGGAGGCTTAGGGAGGGCAGTTATCCCTTCTAGTCAAGCAGGTCCAAGTGTTTGGGTCTCTGCAGGTGAGATGGAGCTAAGGAATTGGCCTGGAAACAGACCTGGAAATGGACCATAAAAAAAAAAATTGCTGGAGGCATCATCCCTGATGAGGCCTTCCCAATCCAGAGCAGCAGCAGGACCGAATCCTCAAGGATGCTACTCCTGTCTCGTGCTTGTCCTTCCCAAAGACTCCTGATATTGCCCTTCCATTCAGCTTGCATGTTAATCCTTCCTTGAAGCATTATCTTAAATAAAACGACGGACATCCTAGAGAAATGCGATTTAAGGTTAAAGAATATATTATTTTTATTTTCAAGTTTTAGAAAAGATTTTTATTTTCTATAGGATTTTGCTTCTAAGATTTTTTTTTATGTCAGGTTGAGAAACTGAGGAAAGGGCACATGAAGGCTATTAAACATAAAGGCTCCAGCACCAGCTACAGCTAAAGAAGTCTCAGAAAAAAGGATTGCCAAAAAAAAAAAAAAAAAAAAAAAAAAAAAAAGACTGATTTAGGCAGGTCCTGAAGGTTTCTGTGGGGGTCATTCCCTAAGCATCTGTTCTTGGACCCTGTTAGAAATAGCACATTTAACCAAATTGACACTTTATGAGGCCTGAAACAGGCTGCAGTCACTAAAGTCTCCAGATACTCTAGGCAAAATTGTTGTCCAACCACCCTGCATCTGGACAGATCACTCATGCCGGATGAAAAAAAAAAGTGCATTTGCCTTTGCTGATCTGATCTTATTTCAGGCTCTTTATGCACTATGTCAAGATTAGTCCAATTCTGCTTTCTGATGTGCCTGCAGCTCCCTCCTGTTCGGTGCCTGCAAGCGTAATAAGCAGGGTTTTTATTAGGAACAATGGTAGACAGCACAAACACCAAATGCATATTTAAAAGAATTAATTGCTGTTATTATTCTCGCAGAAGTATTTACAGGATTCTCTTGCATCAGCTAGCGCCCAAGATACAGATGTCAAACAGACTCAAGGTTGAAGGATGGGAGCACAAACAGCCAGCGAACCCATTCCTGAGATCTTTTTTTTTCTCTCTCTCTCACTTTTGGCAGCAAACACCCGCAAAGCAAGTTCTAAAATGCTACTTTGTCATGCTCCTTGACACAAAAAAACAAGGGTTTCTTTGCAAACTCGGAGGGTGAGAGCATCACCCGGCAGTTGAAACGCTGCCAGCGACAGAGGCCACGGGTGAAGCCTTCAAAAGGGAAGACGAACGGCACAGAGCAGGGTTGAAAGGGAAAAAGAGTCACAGGAGACACGAGCTGTGCTAACAAGAGCAGGGAAAAGCACCGAGGATGCAAACACACCAGACAGGCTGCATCTTTGAGGGGTTATGCAAAAAAAAAAAAAAATCATCAAGTTCAGAACTTGTTTTCCTTTGTTTTTCCGCAGAGCTTTTCCCCTGGTTGTCCCTACCTAAAGGGCTAGTGAACCTTTGTGCCAAGTTCATTGCAACGCATCTCTAAATTCAAATAGGTGTTTATTTAAAGGGGAAATTACTCTTGCTCAAAGCAAATGTCTCATTGGGATAGTGCAGACGAGTCCAAGGCTTGCATTAGCATCAGCACCAGTCTCCATGCAAGTCCATACATTAAGAAATCCTGTATCACAAGACAGATTAGACTCAGTCTGAGTCTAGGAAAGCCTTAAGTGGTCAGTTATTGTATGAATTTGTCCCATATCCAACATGACAGGTCAAACACGCAGGACCAGCATGTCCCCAAAGCCAAACTAGCCACCCTATGGTCCACCAGCAAGGAGGGCAATGCCACCAGCAATGCAAGAGGAAAAAAGGAGATGGAAACCTTAACAAAACAGGTATCAAAACACAGGGCGGAATGTTGAAAAGCCCAAATTAGTTGTTTTATTGCTCCCTGGTGTCACAAGGAGCAGGCAACGACAGTCTAAAAAGGCATTTGTGAAGGTGGGTTATCCAGATATCCCTCTTCATGGGCCAGCTGGACCCAGGCTGAGGACAACAACAAGAAGAGCAGCTATGAAGTGGTAGGGAACCAAGAGCTCCTGTTACACTGAAATCACATCCGGAAGGCATAAAAATGACAATGGCATTAAGCACAAATTATTAGTTAATAAAAGCTACATCAAAGCAGATTTGGCTTACGCAAGGTCCCCTTTTCTGCCTGCGGGCAGCTCTGACAAATCTCATGGCGCTGTTGTTGCAAAAGGGCATTTTCTTTGATGTTTGGAGCCCTGGCGTAGCAGAGATGAGTGGTTATATAATAACTCTGCTCTGCTTGCCTAGGGGAAACTCAGGAGACTCCCCCGTAGCTATTTCCTTTTGGTACTCATCACCAGGACTAAATCACAAGGCAGCAAACTTGCAAACAAAAGCAAGTTGTTTCTATTCAGTACCAAAAAGCCCAATTTCTCTGCAAATGTATGGATAAAGGCACTGCAACTGCTTCATCTCCTGATGCCTTCCAACATCCAGCAGGTACATGCTCAATCCCAAAAATATCTACGGGTACTGCCCATAGAAAGCTATTTTTCTCCTATTCCTTTTCCATATAATCATTTGTGGCAAGAACATAGGGACGTGCAGTGAAAATGAGACATATCTGGAGTGAGAGCAGATTCTGGGCCCCCAGATGAGAGAAAGGAGAAGGGATATTCCCAATTCAACTTTCCAGGACCATAGCATCCCTAATATTTCTATAGGGATGGCCAGGAGATGCCTCTGAAAATAACCCAAGCACCCTGGGGGCACCTTAAGTTAATTTTCTTACAATTGTTTATGATTGAGGAAAAGGCATTTTAACCTCTCCCATATCCTCACTCCTTAAAAAAAAACGTGAATAATTATCCATCTTATTGGAGAGCTGCACAATGACTGCCGCACTTGGGTTTCTCTGGTGCAAGGTGCTCCAGAAATAGCAAGTTCTTGCTGTACATCTGTTCCTGCATCTTCCTGTACTTAGCAGCAGGACCACAGTCAGGTTTATTTGCAACTCTCTCGAGTGAACACAACATTTCCTGGAAGTTCAGAACAGCTCTTGCTAAGAACAGCCCAAAGTTGATGCTTTCTCCTGGCTCAGCTCTTGTTGGGTGCAGAAACAGCACGTGCAAGAGCACTAAGTTTGCAAATTTGCACCATGTTGGACACCCTGCACGAGAAACGTGTTTTCATCCAGTTTCCAGTCTCCTTGCTCAACCCAAAAGAGATTTTTGTCAAATGGAAACTGAACACTTTGAACCATTGGTCCGGCCAGGAGATGGATGCACCAGACAGATACTATGGATGGGAAAACAGCCCGGGCAAAAAGGACTTCCCAAATCAGCGGTGTTTTCATCAGTGTTTTCCACCGTGGGGTTTTGCAGGCAGCAAACCACATGGCTTCACATCCAGGACACAAAAACAACAAACATTTCCAAGCACGGGAATAGATGGTGACACAGCCGCTGCCCACAGCATCAACAACACGGTCCCAAAAGACAGTGACTGAAGCCACAGAGGGCCTCTCTCCTGCTGTGACGGGACTAAAACAGTCATTTGCTGCAGGCCGGAGTGAGTCACAACGGGCATTATAGCAAGGTATAAAGCCTGCATTCAACTACCCTCCACCAGCTTTCTCGTGGGGCAAAGGAATGTCTTCCCTTCATATAGGTCAAGTCCCAGGCTGCCCTCCGTGATAAATAATGGCCGAGTTTCGGCTCTCCCCCACGCATTTAACATGTCCAGAGGACTAATGTATATTCATTACTCACTTCCTCAACTGTCCGCAAGTTTTAAAATAATTAACTGCTCACAAAGTTGCTTTTATTGGCGCAAAAACAGCCTCCTTTAGAGGGGAGCCAAGAATGCTGCAACCACGGAGCGTGACAAACTGCTCAGCAAGAGCAAGAAGGGCCTCCCTGGGTGGAACTGCGGGTTTCTGCAGCTAGTTGAGCAAAGATGCTATTGCAGAGCCACCCCAACAGCAGACAGATGCAAGATGCTGCACGCACCAGTGTTTTGACCTCCTCATCCTCCCTGCACAAACCAAGGCGGCAACAGAGGTCAATTATTTTCATTTTACGCCTGTTTTTATCCTCAGGGCACCATCACGCCTCCAAGTCGGAAGGCGTTGCGATGACCCAGACACGCAGGCAACAGCTCCATGGTCCCTTGCCATGAGTCAGATGCAGGATGAGAACCCCACGTGTGAAACAGAGCAAACAACAGCGGGGAAAGAGGAGATCACAATACACCACCCACCACGCTCAGTTCCCGGCGTAACGTCATCTCCTCTTGTCTTTTAGGCAGCAGTTGTACCAGGCAATTACTCCATCTGCTCCTTCATTAGCGCTCCCATGAAGATTAACGTGAAGAAAATTGTTTCCCCTGTGGCAGGCAATTTAGCATCAATTTACTCCATCTCTGGCAGGACAACATGAGAGACAGGGACAAGATCTGAGCCACGACAGTACGATTCCAGCGTTTGTAGACCAGCCCCATGCAAAGGTTGCATGTCACAGCATCCATCATGAGGGTTGCTGTCCCCTTTCCATCCAATACACTAATTTGTGGCCTTCACAAAAATCCTTAAGGCTTAAGACAACCCTGCAGGTCAATAAGCAAGTGAAGAAGCTAAGTACCAAGGTAAGGTAGGACAGCAGGACACGGGAGTTAATAGAACTCATCTCATTTCTTTGCGCCCAGCAATATTTCCCAACTAGGCATTAAAAACGGTACAAAAGCTCTCATTTGGCATCTTCTCCTTAAACTTTTGTGGAGATGGCAAAAAGAGAAACATGGAGGTGAAGACAATGCAGGCATGAAGAAGTCAACCCACAAACACCCTCCAAGTTACCCTCCTCAAGTGAAGAAGCCTACAGAGAGGCTCTGGCACATGGTTGCCACAGAATTTTTTCACTTTAGAAGTCTTAAAGCATCTCTTCAACCTCTATTTCTTGTTACTCGGTGNGCAGGACACAGGAGTTAATAGAACTCATCTCATTCCTTTGCATTCAGCAATATTTCCCAGGTAGGCATTAAAAATGGTACAAAGAAGCTCTCATTTGGCATCTTCTCCTTAAACTTCTGTTGAGATGGCAAAAGAGAAGCATGGAGGTGAAGACAATGCAGGCATGAAGAAGTCAACCCATGAACACCCTCCAAGTTACCCTCCTCAAGTGAAGAAGCCTACAGAGAGGCTCTGGCACATGGTTGCCACAGAATTTTTTCACTTTAGAAGTCTTAAAGCATCTCTTCAACCTCTATTTCTTGTTACTCGGTGAAAAAGAACCCTTGGCAGATAGTCAAGATGCCCTAAGGGTACCCAACTGCATTGCTATCAGCAGCAATTGCTTCTCCCACTGCTCAGACCACAGGAGATATCTTGGGCTCCAAGAAGCAACGAGGAGAGACAAATGCATGAAACAGCCAAGAACAATATTTGCATTTTACATTACGTTAAAATAGCATCCACCACCACCCTTCTTGCCTTCTTTTGGCAAGGGTAAAATTGCTCACATGGAGTAAGCTTGTCCTACAGGCCATGCAAATATCAATCGCTTTTGCTTTTATCACCACTATTGGAGCAGCACGTCATGCCCAGAGCACCCTGCTGCCTCCTCCTTCTGACTTTGGCTCTCAGTGTGTCTCAGAGCCACGTCTCCAAGTTTTTTCCAGCCTGCAGCAGCTGCCAAGGAGGGAATCGGATGCCTGATATTTCAATTAATAGCTACAGTAGCTCAGTACATTTGGAGAGAGGACAGAGGAACAAAAGAGGAGGACGTTGATCACCCTTTTCCTTTGTAAAACACAGACTTGCATCTTTCCCACCCTGTAATTTCCATCACACGGAGTAGGTCCAATTTGTCATTATCTTATGCTTTGGTGATTAACATCTCAATGCAGGACCCACCTAAGACACCTCCCATTATTACTGCTTAAAGTAACAATCCAGTAGAGATGGTGCCTACCTGAAACACAGGACAATGGAAAAATAAATCCTGATTTACAGATCTGAGGCCAGAAATAAGGCTGTCAACTGCCTTTCTGCGGGAAGCTCATCCAAACATTTCCTGTGACAGAGAAACCTGGATTATCTGAGCTATCCAAGGCACTTCAGCTCCCATTTCAGCGGGATTGTTAGAACTTCTAAAAATAGCAACTGTAAAATGGCATTTCCGAATTTTCATAGACATGATCCAAATTACTTCTCAGCACTCCAGTTAATAACACTTCAAATCTGCTGAATGTCATAGGTATTTTGCAGAGATACAGAGGGACTCTCTGTTTCTTCCCATCCTAAATTAAGCAAGCGGGCTCAGAGCTGTGGGTGCCTCTGCTGTTTAGGGCCACAGGTTCAGGATGATCTTGAATTTGGACTTGGTCCAGTACAAAAAGAGCTTGAGCTGTTAGAAGAGGAAAATAAAAGGCAAAGCAACAGCTCTAAAGCAATGCAGGCCCTAAATACTAAGCACAAGCGGTAGCTCCTAAGGAACACGTAGCACTTGATGTTGAACTGGTTACGCTTCGTCCTAAACTTAGGACGAAGAAGAAACAAAAAAGCAGGTTGGACTGTGAGGTTTGGTCACAGCAATCCATGCACGTGAACCGAGATTTCCAGTAAGTCTCTGCCTCTATTCCCTGCCCAGCAGGTGCAGGATGATTCCCCACCGTTCTTCCCTCCGACTCTGCCTGAATTATTCAGGCAACAGCTCTTCCATCATCTCCCTTGACACCCGAGCTCCAAATGATCCCCATTAGGTGCTGGAGGTTCAACAACAGCTAGTTCCATCAACCTCAAAGACAGCTGGATTTCCAATTACCAGGCTCGTACCGTAAAGGGCATTTCCCAAGGCATTTGTTGGCTATGGCCAAGGATGCAACCAGCTCCTGCCTTGCATTAGAAGTGTTTTTCTTGGGTTTTTTTTTTCCTCCCTCATCAGTAACAGGCTATTAATGTTTGATGAGCAAAGCTTTTCTACCAATTGATGCCACATTGCGGGAACAACGTCACAAAACCTATTCTGGGGGCCCAGGACCCCCAGAAAGACCTTCCTAAAGCACCAGTCGTGCTGTGCCAGACAGGGAGCAAGGGGAAGTGCTAATAAATCATATGGCAGCAGGCTGTGACCACAGCCCCAACTCATTTGCAGCTGAGCTCGCAGGAGGTGAGAGACAGGAAAAAGGTGAAACGTGACCTCCCCGGCTTCGGGGTAGGAAGCCACGGGGAAAATTGTCCACAGATTTTTTTGGTATTTCCAGCAAGGGAATTGCTGCCAGAGACAGGCGCTAAAGCAGCTGTTTGAGCCAAGGCTGCAATAAAACAGCTGCTGGGCAGTTTAAGCAAGAGGGGTTTGAGCTTGTTGAGCCCTTGCACTTATACACACATATTCGAGGGTACGTCTGGAAGTGCAACACCTCCTTCTGCCGCACACAGCCAGGCCTAGGCAAAGGGGAAGCAGAAGGATATCCCTCTGCTTGGAAAAACCCAAAGGCATAGGCTGTACATAAGTCAAATTTACTCGTTAACCTCCACCTCTCAAAGTCATGGATTCGCTCAACATCCAAAGCAAAAATCATTCTGGACTCACTTGACACTCGGTCTCAGTTCTGCTCAGCACCAATAGGTTATTCACAGAAAATATTTATTTTTTTGCACAGCTGGGGAAGAATCCCCCAGTGCTTTCCCCCTTGCTGGTGTCCAGCTGAGGCCTTGCATGGCTCTTGCGGTGCAAAAGAAGAGCTTGAGTTATGCTCATTAGATGAACCTAAGCTCTCTCTTTGCCCATCCGCCTTGGAACGCCTCCAGGGAATGACGTGGACCTCAGAGTAACTGGTAGATTTATTCCTGTGGCCAAGTATTTTCTCCTCGATGGGCTTAATGCTGTCTGTTAAAGTGAGTTATTGGCACGCCGTGCTCCCCAGCAGATGGGTATCGAGAAAACAGCACGGCAGAGGCAGTAGCTGCTTGGGGTCATGCACGAAAGTCTATAAAAACAAACACGTAGGAATCACATAGGAGCTCGGAGAGCCAGGCTTGTGCCAGCAGGTATTTAGAAAAACACTCCAGCTCGCAAAAATGTTCGGTCCTGTAGCAGACAACGGGAGCTTTATGCATGTGCTTGGGTAACAAACAGCACACACAAGCCAGCACTAAGGAAAATCACATCTCTGCTGGGTTACAGAGCTCGATATAGCAATGAGTAAGGGGATTTATCCTTGAACTAGTTGTTTGCACTGGAAAAGAGCTGACTATCTCCTACTGCACTGCTGCATGCAAGGAGGCAGAGGCACATGGTTAGTTATGTAATATTCAACAAAACATCCTATGGATGGATTAAGAGGGACTCAATATGACCATTCATCACAGAATGGGGTTGGAAGGGACCTCTAG
>VWPW01020748.1:0-13350 GCA_013389825.1 Crypturellus undulatus
AAGGGATAATAAATAAAGGGCATCATGGTGATCTTTCAGCCTGTCCTCTGTTTCACAGGCTGTCACTTCTGTGCATTAAACTAAGGACTGTCAGGAAACAAATCCAATCCCACTCATTTCAGACTGCAGTAACAGGGAGACAATATGACAGTGGAGTGGGACATTCATCATACAGAATCTAACTTGGTAACTAAAATGCTCAACCTATCCAAGTTAGTAGTGTGCTTTTCTTCAACTGAATATGCGCTGATGCTCATCCCCCAGCTCCTTCTTTCACACTGTGAAATCTCATTAAGATTTGTTGCACATGTCCCCAAAGCAAGGTATCTAGCGAAACTTTAGTTAAAAGTCTATAGAAAAAAAAAATTTTTTTTAAAAGCTATTTTCTTCAATCATTGTAACTTTAAGATTCAACAACTATTTCTGACGGTTCCTATTCAATTAAATAAATTCAGTGCAAAGAATTTTGCAGCCTGATGGCAGGAGCCCAAGCCACTGAAGCAAAGGAGACCACTTGCAGGAAGGGCATTAATCGTGCTCAGAGTTTGGCAGAGCCAGGGCCACTTTGTGTTCAGCTGGGCAAGGGGTCAGTTGCCTCCAAGAGCCACCCAGCTCATACTACCAGGCACCTGAGCCTTCCACAGGGCAGTGAAAAAGCAGGAGAAACCTCTCAGTGCGATGAGTGAATTGGTTGTTCCATATATGCAGTTGGGCGTCTACCCAAAATGCCCTCAGCTGCAGCGCAGCCCCATCCTAAACATCCAGTAAAGTGACAGTAAAGAATCCAGTTGCCTATAGCGCAAACATTGAAGCAGAGCAATATCAGACTGTAAAGAGGATATTTCACTCCATTTTAGCAACAAAAAGGCATTAAATCATTTTGTATTCCACACGTAGAGCTTCCTACCTCCCCTCTATTCCATATACAAAGAGCTGTCAGTTTGAAAAATTTATCATGGATTTTGCTTACCTGACATTGCTAATGAAATATTGAATATTGAATATATCATTTGGACTGTGAGGATTGCCAAAACTGCCTTATACTTTAGGGTAAGCTTTTGAACGACATGAAAAGAAGGAGAAAAAATGTTCTATTTTCAGCTTTGAGGAGAGTGACTGCAGAGATTTATTTTATTTTTAATTTTTTTATTTAACAGGAAAGAAATATCAAGGTCATATTTGAACACTTGTCTGAATCATCATTGAAGCTATTTATGCAGAAATTCCAACAAAAACAACAGGATTATTTAGGTGATGTTTTGGTTGATCCTTTTTTTTTTTTACGGTCAAGGTTGATCTATTTGAGATTAGCTGGTACAATCTTTTTATTTTCTGAACTGCTATATCCTTTTTTTCCAGTGTAATCCTCTGTAACTCAGTTCCTAACTTTTTAAATATATATATATATATATGCCCCTATATATATAGATATATGCCTCAAGAATTCTAAGAATATTAGAAGAAATTGCAAACTAATTTCGTGTTTATTTTCACTGAAGCCACAAAAGGACTTAATTCAATTTTAAATAGTAAGTTTAAATAATTTAATCTTGGATGTGCTTCCTGGCTTGAACTCATGATGACCCTGACAAGATATTTTAGCCTTTATTTTCAGGAGTGGATGCTGCAAGCCAGACATCTCCATTATCGTGTCATGTAGGAGTATCTCACCGGATCTATCTAGACAAGTCAGTTGCTTCAGAAAAAATATATTTTATAGCCCATCATGTGACTGTGAGCATAAAGCAAACCTACATCTGAAAAAGGCATCCCTAAAGAAACACAAATTAAAGATGAAAGTCCACCTTCAAACTCTCCTCCTCTACCTGTCTATTTCCATCTCTGCAAAGAGATTGCCAGGAAAATTCAGCTTTCTCAAATTCTCTCAGCTAATTTCCCTGAAACCCAGATCACAGCAAATACCTGCAGTAATAAAAATCTGATATGAGCTAAAATTCCCTTTGGGCTTGATGTTCCGCTTTGTGTGGGACAAGCAGGACCACTGTGGAGCCGTGATGGAGCGCTCCGGTTTGGTCGCATTACCCGCTCCAGTCAGCGACGTGTCAGAGCTGGGCAGCCAACCTGAAGCATGTCTGTTATAAAATATACTTGCCCTTTCACACCCAAAGTATATCCAGTATATTCACTGGGGAGAACAGAAGAGGAATTTTGTAGCATGTAACAAAGTGGGAAAGGACATAGGCTAAACATGGATTTCTACAGTCCTCCACATCAAAAACTAGAGTACGTTGAAGAAAAGTAGGTACTGTGTGTTTATGTCCCCTATCTCCGATTATTAATCTGTACTTGTACTAAAACTCAAGTCCTTATACACCAGAATTTCAGTATGTTTTCTATTAAAAGGTCAACTTGATTCAAAGCTGTAATCCAAACTACTTTTTGTACCATTTGTTTGTAGGAAACAATTTTCCGCTATCATTGGCATCTTTACTTTTGTCCTTGTTTTTTTTATCTTTGAAGACTACCAGTGATTTCTGGCATCCTTTTTTTCTGTTTGGTAGTTCAGTATTAAAATACCTGATTATTTCAAGTCTTAGTCCAGCCATGCTTTTGTTTCAGAGTCTGGATTGAACATGCAATTACAGTTGCACCTTGACATCATGGTCCAACACACTGGTTCCAGCTATTCTAACCTATTAAAAGTAAGTGTAGGTGCTGCAGCATAAACCAGAATCAAACAAATGCCAGGGTTGATGCATATTGACTTTCTGTGCCAGTTTCAGTTTGGTTGAAAACAATCAATCAAGCTGCCTGTCTTTTGGGAACACAAATGAAGAAGAGTCCTTCACATTGTCTCACAAATTTTGCCTGGGACAGAAGAGAGTTCACAGACTACATACTGCAGATAGATCTCATGTCGAAAAAGATTTACCCTGCCGGATGTGAGTGCTTTATTTGATATAGATGGAGAATTAGAAGATGAGGGAGTACAGCCTATTTTGATTCCTGGAAAACATTTGATATCACAACTCAAAAAACGCAATTTATTCAGTTTGACTTAGCAACATTTTTGCAAGGAATAAAAATTGATTGAGATAAAAGAGAACATAAAAAAGCACGGTGTGTGCAACAGGACCTTTGGCTTATATCCTTTCTATTAAACACAAAAGTACCATAGATGACTGAGCCAAATCTCTTCTGCTCAGACTTGCATGCATTTGTCTGTATCAATAGCTGCGACAAGTTGCCCTCTCCATTAAGCTCATTTTGAAAAGAGGAAATCTATATACTCCATTATTCAGTGGAGGCCAGACTTGTTCCATATCTGTGGGAATCTTGGCGGGGTGGGCGAGAGGGCAAGCAGCCAAGCAGGTTGCTGCTACTGCTCTTCACTACAAATCATAGTTCTACCTTTTCACAACATTGCAGAGCACATGCCTGTTTTTTATTGTACTTTCCAGCCTTCTCATCCCAATTTTAGAACTATTATTTGCTCAGTACAATATTAACATAAGTAAATAAATTACTGAAAGAAAAACAGAACAAAAAGGAAGTACCAGGTGCTGTTTTAGTAAGCTCATGTAGCAGGTCAACAGGAAAATATGGCCAGGTGAGTTGCAAGGTAAGCAACAAAGCATGCCCATTAATTGCTATTTGTCTTATTAGAATAGCAAGCAATACTGTTTACGCTGGCTTTATGTGACAGAACAAGAGCTGGATCCCTGTCAGCATTGCCTAACAGGAAACGTGAGTCAAATTTTCCTACTTAGAGAAGTTTCATCCCTACACCCCAGGTGAATAGTCCTGTTGGCCATGATTCATGAAACAGGGGATCCCTAGCGAGGTAGAAGTGCCTGAAGACAGACAGTTCCTTATGCTTGGAAAAGCAGGGAATGTCATTTGACTAGACAACAGCTCCTCTTAAATTAATAGATCAAAAATGTTATTCTTGACTATCCGTCAATATCAGTGCAGTGGTTATGTTTCACTAATTCAGGCTGAATCAAAATCAAAAGCAGACTGACCTTAAAGAAAATGAGAAATTCAAAGAAGAGAAATTGAAAGAAGAAATAGTGACCTACGCACACCCAAAGCGAATATTCCTGAAATATAACTAAGGACAAGGATATCTTAATGCAAAAATTCAGATTTCAATCATCTGCAACATCTTCCATCCTCCTTTTTTATTTGGTCTGTTTGCCCTTACTTCTTTAAATTGTTAGAACATCTGATTTATTAAAAAAAGTAGTTTTCAAAACTTCAAATATGGGAAAGAGGACACTGCTCTGCCAAATTAAAAACTTCTGTTACCTTTCTGTGGAAAGTCTGAACAAAAACTCATTTAAAGTATCTCAATCTGAAAACTATGCTTTGACATGAACCCTTTCATGCCTTTCTGAATTCTTTTACTTTTGATAGATTAAGACTTCCTGTTAAATTTCAAAGAAGTGTTTTACATATTGGACTAACCAAAAAAAAAAACAGATCATCTGCTTTGTTTCACCTAGCACTCAGGGTAAGAACCAACTGAATCATTGTGCTCAACTTGCATCAGGTTCATATACTGGAACTAGATAGGTTCCACTGGTAGATCTTTCCTGCCAGGGAAAGATATTGAAGAAAAAACCTAAAAACACTATGAAAGGTGGAATATTCATAGTTCTCAAGGACAAAAACATCTAAACAGAAACATAAAATAGATTTTGAAGCTAGGACTTGTCATCTGCTTCAAAATCACAGTCTAGAGCTATACTCTTACCCTGACATAACAAGGAGTTTATCCCTTCTCTACCTCTCCTATCTCCATCTCATTTTTTAAAAAAGAAAAAGCTTTTCAGCATTTTTTTAAAACTATTCTCTATATTTGCATACCATCAGGGCAATATATCTACAGCTAGAACAAAATGCAGGCAGCCTGCAAGGCAGGAGATAACAATACATCTTACTGAAAGTTCAGACACAATTTATATAAGATAACTCAATGGAAAGACCCATAGCCATAGCAACACTTATCATTCACTCATCCAACTAACATTGATTTATAAATCTTACAGCATTGTCTCACCAACAAAGCTCATTTAGTAGCTTTCATTTTTAGATTTGTTGCTATATTATCAGACTGAAAATTAGCAGCATTTTAAAGCCTGTATGATTTTCAATGAAGAACTTACCTCAGTTCAGAAACTGAACATACTTCAGTTTCATCAAAGAAGTTGTCCCTTGGTGCAGCTTTTCCTCTGAGGACTTGTCCCGTGTATTTGTTCAAGGTTGTGCTGCTCTGAGACCCAAATAGACAAAGATTTGGAAGACAGATTCAAACAGACTCAAATATGCAAGCTCTGTTCAACAGAGAAAATCATGAAAACCAATGCTGTATAATTACAATTCCTTTCAGCTATATTAAAATAAACACTCAGGTTTTTCTCCAAAGAGCAGTTTGTATGAGTATTTTCCTATAAGCATCTAAAAGTGGGAAATTCTCTCCCATCTTCCAACTAGAGCTTTCTGAAGGAATCTGACTGCTGTTGTTACTCATCCCTATAATGCTAGGAGCAAAGATTGTGGCTGTTTGCATTTTGGTTTTGTTTTTTCTTCAACTCAGAAGCTTTCAAAAAAAGAGTTTGAGAAACCTTTTGTGCCAAAAGTAGTCACTGAGCAAAATACCGTTCATAAGTATTTAAAAGTATTTTCATTTCTAAGATGTTTTCTCCTCCCCACTCCTCAATCAACAAAACACCAAAGCTATTAAATGCCACACATAAATATGCCTGGTTTCTAAATATGAAGTGACAGATGTTTATAAATTGTTATTAAATGGATGTGACTTTTACGGTTTTCTTTTGCAGTTAGCCTTATATTGGTAGTCTGCAATGTTAATGGGGTTTATAGTTAAAAATACTACAAGATGTATGTATCCACCAAGATTAAAAATGCTCAAGTGCTTCCTTACCTAGTGATTTATTACTCCTTCAGAGGTACTTGGACAGCCATATGGTGTTTCTGTTAAGGAACTATTACAAGACTTAATGTAAAGATTTGAAACTAGTATGATGATGATGCACACAAAGATATCAAAGTTCTTCTTTCCTTCAATATTTTAAGCAACAGTTATCATATGAGATCATAAATCATTAAGTATTACAGCCTGAAATGATTAATTTAGTTTTTGGAAATTACAAAAAAGCCTCCAAAAAGAAGGCAACACCATAGCAAATATTCTCCTTAAAAAATCTTATAAAATTAAAATCTGTATGTTTTTCATGCAGAATATCCATTTTCTTATAGATTCAGAAACAGTAGTTCAAGAAGCACACAGAGATTTATTCTCCATAGTCTCCATAGTCTTCATTTAAGCCTACCAAGATGTGTATTTCTCCTTTAAAATGTTTTTCCAATTAGTTCGACAAGCACTAACTAATAGCTACATTAGTGGATGCCGTTGTGTATAATATTCTGTGAAAGTAGGCAGGGTGTCAGAAGCACATGCTATTAGCAGAATCCGCATGCTTCTGCATCCAACATAGGCATGCATGTCATTGATCAAATACACCACTAGTAGGATGTGTTCATGTGTATTTAGTGAGTGTGTGAGACTGGTAGTCAGGTAAACCTCTCATACTTTTTCAGGTCCCATTTTTTCCTTGAACGTTTGAATGCAGAATCTTTCCTGGTATGCGGTTATAGACTCCTGCTAAAGCTACATGAAGAAAGGAGATGCTTCCAACTACACAAACACTTTTTAATCTTGGACTAGAACCACCAAATCCTTGTTGCAGGCAAGCTGACTGTGCACTTTCCTCTTGCTTTTTAAGCTCGCAAAATTATTCCTTCCAAAATTAAAAACGTTATTAAAAAATACTCAGAAGCTATACAATAAATTGGTGACAGCAACACTGCTCACACAGGAAATAAAAAGCAATCACGAAGCGGCCAGTCTACAATTAGACCACCAAGCTGCATGGTGCAGCCTGTCTTGTAACCTTGTATCCTGAAGCCATCGAGTCTCTGTCAACTCAAATCTCTGTGTCCTAGGGGGTTCTGAACTTGCCTATACTTTGTAAGGATCATTTGCCATGCCCCTTAAATAGGATGATAAGTCAAGTTGCTTATTCCTTCAACAGACTACTGCTCATATTTCCTTCAAATAAACTCAATTTTCTTTTAAGCACAGGACAGAAAAAGAAACAAATGGTATTGATATTACTGTAAAAAATATAAAATTCTCTATCAAATTCTCTATAAAATTCTGTACTGAATGACATACTTTGTTTAGCTTTGGCATTTTGTGACACAGAAAAACACTAAACAGTAAAATATATGTTGTCAACAACTATTTCTTCTGAAACACCATCAGAATATACAAGAAAACTTTGGAAAATGAGCATAAAGTTTTTAGTGCCTGCTTGAATATTTCTTATGTCAATAAAGTTTACTCAGTTCTGACATAAGAGCTGTTGAAATGAAGGCAGTGTGTAAAATTGGGGGAAGATGGTTTTGATACCATATCTTGCAGACAAGATGCAGTGCAAACACAGAACTGACTCAAATCCATCTGCCAAGGAAAATCATGATTTGTCCCCTCAAAGCTAAGCCATCAATATGGGTATCTTTTGAAAGAAACTACTTGTGCAATATGTTTAAGGGCAATTCAAGCTTAGAGCTGCTCACAAAACTGAGACATTTTGTTTCTCAGCAATGCACCCAAAAGAAACCAGGTATCTAACTTACCTCTTGCCGTATGACTATTAGAAATGAAATATTGCTTGTATTTTATAATTCTGTGGTTACAGGTTTTTGTTTGGGGATTGAGAGGTTTTGTTCCTTTGCTGCCTCTCTTGGATTTAGTCAATGAAATTTAAATTTTAACTAGATTCTAGCAATGCAGCCATATCTGTAATTTCATCATATTGGCAAAATACTCCACTGACACAGATGTCAAAAGATATAATTATAATAGCATATCAAGTGGAAATTTCCCCTTTGCAGGATTTTTGACTGTTATGACAAAGTAGCTACCGAAATCCATCTCATCAGACTTGGGATACAAATATTGACCGTATCACTTATTATTAAAAAAGGGAGACATGTCTTTCATGCATGGACTACTGGCGTTAAACCCAAACAACACAAGTAAACTAGAAACAAGCGTACTCTAAATTGGGATGAAGTCAAAGCACATAGATCTGTTTATCTGTTATACAGGATTTCAGCACTAGTCACTGCTGTTTCCTATTGAAATGTAAAAAAAAAAAGCTCGGTAAAACAGTAGGAAGGGATGGCAGAGAGGGTAATTCAAGAACACACAAATTAGTGAATTCACTTCACACCTTGAAAAATACCGATCTCACATAACGTGGATTATTTAAATATTTTAACCACACCTTCCAGCCAAGGAATCTCAGGTGGACACATTATAAGTATTAATTTTCAGATATTCAAGTTTAAAATTAATTAAAAAAAAAAAAAGTAAGCATTCAAATGTAACAGATACCAAGCAAAAGGTGTATGAATTTTGAATTACAAGCACAGCCTGATTCATCTGATTCTGGCAACCTATTCCAGTGCTGTACTTTCCTCTTGGTAAAATAATAAAAAAAAAAAATCAGCTCCAACTCCAAAAAATAAAGGCTCCAACATGAACCTCCCACACCACTGTCTGTGGGTGGTTTTCTTTTACATGGTGCTTGCCACGACCAAGAAGAGTTTGGTTCTTTCAGCTTTGCAACACTCCTGAAGTAGTTGTAATTTGCAAAGCACTTCAGCTATGAACCTTTTTTTTTCTAGTAACTACCACAGGTACCATCAATTCCAACCAAAATAAACAAAAAAGGAGTCTTTTTGGTGGCCCAAGTTAACTTCAGGCTGCAGAGTCCAGAACCATGAACTTGGGCACAAAATTAAGTGGGGGTAGTGGCATTTAGATCCACATTAGTCCCTCAGGTGTCCACACTCAGACAGAGAAATGATGAACATACAACATACATAATAACATACAAAATAATTATTGCAGTATTTCCAAGCATTTGCAATTACTTCTGAAAAAACATTAGGGCACAGTTACAAAGAACCTGATTTTCATTATTTGTTGTTCTGCAGCTAATTGGTGTGAACGAACAGTTAATTAAAAGAGTGGGTGGGAGTCTCCCCGTAATGAGGGAAAAAGGCAGATGGCAAAACTCTTCAGCCATCCTTGCTTACTAGTAGAACATAATTTGATTGGTTTTGTTTTTTCACACAGTTATGAGCACACACATTTACTGCTAATTTTCATATATCTGCTAACACATAAATGAAAACACTATAAAATCTTTTTAATGTGCTTGAGACAGTTGGCAGAGTGATGGATGACTAATGCCATGCTCAAGATCCAGGTGCTACCCTAGAGTAAACTGGGTGGGAAAGAACATGAAGCCCTGCTTATAAATAAGAAAAGAAATCTGCCTATAAGGATCAGAAAACACACACACTAGAAGTAGACTACCATAAAGGAGATCTTTCCCAACCGGGAGAGCACCCTGCAACTGGGCTGTTCTGGGAGAACAGCACATTTAGAAACACATGTCAAGGGGACTGAGGATTCCACAGTAACCTAGGCTGAAAAAAAAAATCCAAAGAAAAATCACTATTCATTAAATAATTGTCTTCCATTAAATAATTTCAGAGAGTCAATCTTATATTTATAATTTCTTATGTGCCTACTAAGCCAAAAAAAAAAAAAAAAAGAGTATTCAGTGCATCCCAGCTAAAATGCAAAACTGTGATATTTTCCAGCCTAGGTGAACAAATCATTTGGAGACATCGCCAGACATCCACCTGGTGATAAAAAAGCATGAAGTATATCTAGCTTTGTGGATTTTTGCAATAGGAGTTTTTGCTCCCTCTAAAGAAAATCTCTGATAAACAGAAAGTCTTCTCAGAGGAAACACACAGAAACCCTGACACAAGGGTACAGATGTACAGAGTTCTTCAAGCCTGGTACCAGGTCAGGTTTTTTATCAATAGCTTTTGTTCCTCTATACAGGTTGCCATCAAATCCTGGTATTTCTCATACTCCTTTCCTCCAAATAATCCTACAAGTATAACTGATATCTAACAAAACCCATCACTCTATACAAACAAGTATAACCCCTGTTGGCCATTGCTCTCCTGTGACTTCAGAAGATAATGGAAAGACTAATTCAGCCTCATTCTAAAATTGCACTCATCCCCAAAAAGCCAAGTGCCACCTTGCACTTCCCATTGCCTCGAAGGAACCAGGCTTCACATACAGAAAACCTGCAGGTTACTACTAAACTCGATTCTTGTCCACGTTGTCTTTTCTCCTGTTTTCTCAGAAGAGTTGTAACTTCATGCCTTCTCAAGGCTTCCCCACGTCAGTGTACAATTTACAGCAACGCTGTTGTCAAATTGTTAATGCTGGAAATGTGAAGAGGAAGACCTACATGAAGAACTTCAAAATGGCCCATTTATAAACAGTTAATAACTTGCTCAGGTTTTTAAATAGCAGCCACACAGCATGGGGTACGCAGGGGAATGATGCAATGGCGAGGAGCAGTTCAGCAACGGCAGTGCCAGTGGAATTATCCTAGACACACATCAATATAACAGCCAGAATTTGGATTGTGGGCTGTGCAGGCAGAATCCTTCGTAAGACCAAAATCCCCCTTTGGAAACCCACTGCCCACAGTTACCAGACTAAATGAGAAAATGAAATTTATCGCAGTACTATTCAATAATAACTAAGTCAAGCCTCATTATTAAATGCTACACTTAAGATGCTATCAGGAATTGCTGCATTTCACGTTTCTTGCGCGGCTGGAATTTCAGCAGCCAAGCTTTATCGGGCTCCCAACAAGAGGGGATGTCAAGTGTAGAGAACGGGCAGTGGCTGCTGGTTTCTTCAGCCTGTCAAACACATGCCTAAGGAGCCTGTTAAAGCCATGATGGCCCTTTCTGAAGCTCTCTCAACCATTCAGGGCCAGTGCATCAGTTTAGCAAACCCCGAGCACTAACATGTCTTGGCCAAAATCTAAATAAAACAATAATAAAGCAATTTTGTCGTATGGCTACTGTTTCAAGATGTTTTCTTCCTCAAAGTCAACTAAACAGAAAGTCGTAAGTCACATAAAGCCTCACCACAGCTGCTTCTTGCCAGGCACTTTGCCCACCTTTGTTCCTGTGTTTGACCTTCACCCCGTGCACGCATCTCTCCCTTAACATAAATATTGCAGACAGAAAAGAAAGACTTATAGATACAGCAGATAAACATTTCTTGGTAACATGGTACAACATGTCTGCTTAAAATTATGCTTATGCATATATGCTGACACTAACAGCAAAATCATCCCACGTTGTTTCCTGGTCATTTCATTAAGCGGTAGCAATGATTCAAATTCAGGAAATTACATAAAATACATCTTGGCAAAGTTGTTATAAAATTCCCTTGGTTGAGCTAGCATTTAAGTTATTTATATAACATGATGCTCAGTTTCTTATTTCTTTCTATCAACCATTGCAACCTATGAACTACTTAGTGAAAGTTTTTAAATCAAGGAAAGGCAGAAACAATTATTACTCTTATTCCAGGCAGAATTTCACATGAAGATAGTAAAGGACAAACCTTTAAAGGTAAAGTTCAAAACTTACATGGCAAGTCCATAGGGGGAAAAGCTAAATATCACACTTGGAAGCTTCATTTTGTTTTTTTTCCTCGACTGCAGAGAAGAAATATGGGATGTAGAAATATCAAACATATGGCAAGAATGTAAACATTTAAAGGATTATACCTTTGAATTCAATATGCTGCGCTATTCATATCTGGATTCATTTTGAGCTGGGTTCATTTACCGTGGCAAGCACAGTTCTATTATTTAAATAATAATAATAATAAAAATACCTAATACACAAATACGATATAGCTAAGAGCACCAAAATACTCATAACCTTGAAAAGAATGTTCAGTCTTAATACAGGAATCTCTGTTAGCTTTACTGAGTCAGTTTACCAGCATAAACTAGGAAACACCAAAACAGAAACACCGTGAGTGGGGAAGTCTATTTACTCAATGAAAACATTGAAAAAAAGAATTTTTCTCTTAAAAACATTTTTCATAAAAATTATGAGCAGTCAAAAGTAAAGAGAAGGGTGTGATAAGGTGGTATGAGCTCACTAGTGACCTATCCAACATTTGTTCACAAGTTAACTAGTTCAGTAAACAGACCCAGTATTTCCAGCTGTGTCTAGACCTCATGAAAGTAACTAACCGATGGGCTTTTTTTCTCATTGCCCAGTGTTGCTGCATGTTTACATGGCATCATGTCACTGCACTTCATGGGGAAAATTAAGTGAGATACATTTCTGATGGCACTACCCTGGATTTCTCAGCCTGCCCCCAAAGAAGTTACTCCTGCCTGAAGCTAAGCTTCAGCAGTCTTAACAGACATTTAAAATGAATGGACTCTGGGTCAAAGAAAAGTCAGTTATTAGGGGAGATTTGCAAATGATTCTTTCTCAGACTGCTTCCTCACAGCATACTTTAGAAGCATATGAGAGCGGAGTAAAACACAGAGACTGGATATTCTTTCATAAATGCAGTCACAACTGCAAAAACAAAATCCAGTTTTGCAGGGCTGTTCAAAGAGCTTCAAAGGGGTTTCAGCCCCTTGAATAAGAAAACATTCAACCATGTACTTTAATATTTAAAACAGATCCAAAGCTCTGTGGTCAGCTCTGTCATAGTAAAAACTCCGTGATAACAAAAGCTGCAGCCTATCTGAGAGCGGAACCACTACCTGACAGCAAAATACTTCAGGCGTTAATGTATGGTGCAGTGGAGAGAGAAGCCAATAGAGGCCCCAAAATGCAGTCACAGGCACCCCCAGTCAGCAGAGCAGCTAATGCCTTTGCAATGGCAGAAGAAGGCTGAAATATCACTAGGCTATAAAAAAACAACTAGATAAAATTAATGTGTCACAGTTAACAAATTTATTAAAGGAAAAACGTGTTTTATGGTAATGGATGCCTTTCCTTGCCTTTGACAATCTGGTTTGGCAGATCTGCTGTTTCCTGCTAAACTAACTTGAAGGGTTAACTCACAGGTAACAACATTAAACAACAAAAAGAGACAGGCAAATCACACAAAAAGGGAAAGTGTTTCGTTTTCTAACATTTAATAGCAAATAATTGGTAATTAAGGTATTGCTCTAAGTTCACTAAAGTTATAACCATGTTTATATACATATGTATATTTATACACATATCCTGCATGTGTGTATATACATATATAAATATCTATTTTTATATAAAAGCTATATTTATAGGCAAAATTTCTAGATGTTCCACACCCAACATTAGCAACAAAAGTAAAAAAAAAAAAAAAAAAAAAAAAAA
>VWPW01020748.1:13433-43840 GCA_013389825.1 Crypturellus undulatus
TAAAAAATCTAAATATAAAAGAAAATTATAAAAATAACCCACACCAAAAAAAAAAAAAAAAAAAAAAAAAAAAAAAAAAAAAAAAAAAAAAGATAGTATAAGAAAACGTATTCCTTATCAATTTTGCCAGCTTCCTTCTCCTCCCAACCAGCAAGCATGAAGGTACTGTATAATAAATATGCTGCAGATACTCCTTAAGATCTCAGTATAATAGGATATAAGCAAAATAAAGATTTCTGCAAAGTAAATCACAATTCCAGACATCACTTCTCATGAGTTTGTTAACTAAAAATATCAGAGTTGATACAGTTTCCCAGGATACACACCGGAAGCCTTCAGGGGTTAAATGCATTTGGTATCTTACTATAGTTCCAGACCGGGTTCCAGGTTTTGGAAGTGAGGCTAAGCAGACACGTTTCCTGTTAAAGAGGAAAATCCAATGAAGGAGAAATGCTGCAGACTTCAGGAAGCTGCATTCAGACCTTAGTCTGAGATAGGTCTTAAACATTCGAGCTACACACAGATAAAATGCATTTTCTTCCCGTCATGGTTTTTATTATTATTTGTAATAGGATGATTTAGCAGCACAGAACAGTTCATTGGGCCAAACTGAAGTGGTGCTTGAACTTTTAGCATCTCTGGAATCTTGTTAGAATTTGAGGAGATAAAAGTATTTATTTTAAAGATTTGTGATTCAGTTCCAAATAAGCACATATATCATGGAATCAGAGGCAGTCAGTCCACAACCTTGACTGATTGCAACTCAGAGCCCAAAGCTAATGTAAGCATTTCAATAGTTAATAGGACCAAATTTCTTCCTTTTGAAACATCATCATATTTGGGGGGAAAAAAGGTCTGACAGCAATGATCTGAAAGGGAATTTCCTATGGGGAAATGGATGACACTGCTACTAGTCTTCACCTTTTTAAATTCTACCACAATTACTGAATTAACCCATAAAAATGTAGGCAAAGATCCAAAAATCTAATCTCTTTATTCAGGTGTAGTAATTTCTCTATTTTTAGCTATTTAGCTTTTGGAAAGCAGAATTCAGGGTGAAACTCCATTTCAGCAGCCCAACCACTTGCAAATCAGGAAAGTTTGCACTTGAAAGAAAGATCTGAATGTCAAATTCCCAGTCAGGTTGACACTACTGTTCCTGAAGAGTCAATACGCTATGGATTTTTTTGTACAAAAAGCCAAGTAATTCATTCACGATTTGCTAACTAATGAAGTCAAAGGGTAGCTACATCTTAAATTCAAAGATTAGTTAAATAATTTCTCCTAGAGTCCCTTTAATCTCAAAGGATGCTTTCACTTACAAACTCACAGCAAAATGGACAGAAAAGCCTACATTATCCACAACCAAAATACAATCTTCCCTGCACTGAAGTAAAGCAACTCTTTAATGCGCAGCATTATTTCCACTATTTCAAACAGCAAGGGCCTAGTTGGGCCAATTTCTGTTTAACATTTGGAGTAACCACCTTAATTTCCACTGGCTTCAGGGAGTGCTAAAGAAGTTAATCTCCCCATGATATTGTGCCCCAGCATAGCAGCATGTAATATCCAATTAAACATGGGAAAATTGAAGAGACTGAAAATTATGGCTCAACCTTCAGTTTAGGCAAGGTTAGCAGACCTGCATGAAGTATCTCGAGGTTACTAACCATAAATGCACTTTTAGGTCACAGAGAGTTGCCTCAGTTGCAAGCTCATCATTGTACTTTAACATAAAATTTACCTGTATAGCTACCTGGTGGTACACACTATAAAATTTAAATTTAAATACATGAGGCCCCCGGAATCCATCTGCACACCAACAGCTGTACCTGACTTGCGGGAAACCTTAGGCGGTAGAAACAGGTTCCCACTCTTGCTCTCAGGTTCCTTCCTTCTCAGGCAGCTGGATGTGCACCAGCCCTTTCTGTCTGCAGGGTAGCCAGGAGAAACAACCTCCTTCCCCACAGAGCCCATGCTCCAGCTTTCCAGGGCTTCCTCTGCCAAGGACCTGCTCCTAGATGCCACAGGCCACTTCTGCTGTCGTCCTCTCACTAACCAAAGACTATTCGATTCTGAAGGCATGCAGAAGACAAGATTTCTAATCCACCAGAATATACTATTTTGTCTGCCTGAGCTGTTGATCTTAGCAGAAGTTTCTTAAACTCAAAAAAATTCCTCCATATGGCCATTTGCTTGAGACTTCAGACCAATACAGAAAGGAGTCCTTGTAGTTATGTTGCACACAAGATTTTAATCCATGAGCATGTGCAGCACAGATATTACACTATAATCTATTAAAGGTAGTTTTAGCTTAATTACCTTAATTAACAGACAGCTGTTTCATGAAATCCTACATCATCTTCATGGAGTAAGGACTTTCTCATGGTTTAAAGACTAAAATGTGTCACACTTTTATTAGTGTCAAGATACCTGAAAACATCAGCTGTTTGTATCAGGTGTGCCAAATACATACATTAGTACTTTCTACAGTGAGTAGCAGCCAAACATATTCCTGCACTTCAAAAAAAATCCATGCAGTAGCACCAAGGCTGCAGATGAGGGGATACTAAAGACAAGGGATTATCACACATGGTCTTCTTCTGAGGTTATGTTATTGATTTATGATGTGGTATACCTTTATTCACAGGTACCCTATCTTTGATGCAGGTGTTATAATACTTGCTTTTCTTGCTGACAAGCGCTTCATGGATCAGCCACCTATGCTGGACTTGACTATGCCCTTGAGAGAAGGCCACAAAGCAGCCAGGAACTCGGCGTCCTGAAGGTTCAGCCTCAGGGGCTCTGCTCCTCCAGTGCTGCTTTCAGCGAGCACGGCATCAGCCTTCCATCCATTTCGCCGGCGGGATCCCAAAACCCATGAAGGCACTTCACAGTTGGCAGCCTGACAAATGAGACTGTGGCAAGAATGGACCCTATGGATAGGAACTAATTGAGGCCTCCTAATAAGATATTTGCTGTAATTACAGTGTCACTCTTGATAGATTGACTTCCATTTCTCATGTTATAAGCTATATGCCGTAATTTTCTGGAGAAAGGCAGTGAGCACATGTACCAAACATTGTCTGCTTTACACTGGGCTTGCTATTGAGAGCTATTCAAAGCTCACAAAGCATTTTAGGATACACCTGTATTTACATCCAGCTGGAAAGTCTCCGACTGCATCCGCGCCAGTGCCATCCACAGCAGGCACACGCTTGTCTAGACGTATCTTATGCCACGATTTGCACATAGTTAGAAGCACTATCCCAGATGTTTTATAAAGGCAAAGTGTGGACACAATACCACACTGGCCAATGTTCCCTTTAGAAAACATCCCCACAGATATCTGCTCATTAATCTAATAGGAATTCTTTATACATTAATCTATTGTGCTGCTTTGATGCATGGTGTAAGAACAGCCCTGAAATTGCTGCTCGACCAAATATTCCATTGACTTTTGAGAGTCAAACTATTTTACAACTGGGACAGAACTTTTCAGCAATCATTGGCTCTATGCAGCTTGCATCCACCTTTCTCTTTATTTAAAATACAATATAATAAGAAGCATTATATTTCCCATGACTTTGAAAATAATGCCAAAGGTACTGATTATTCTTTTTCTACTGTGAAAACACATCTTAACACTGTTTTTTTTTTGTTTGTTTTTGCTTTTCTGTTTAAATTAGTATGTAATTTGTGCAAACTTCTACCCCAGATTTCATAGTTAAGTATCTTAGCATCCCTATACGCACTACGGACAATATTAAAAAAAATAAAGATTTTTGAATCAAGCCTGCTTAAGAGGAAATCCTGCTTGTAGCTATAACCTCCAAAAATGAAGAAAGCATTTTTAATGCTTTGTTTTCGCATACGGTTACTACAGTTCCTTTATAATTTCTCAGGTTTTCCTATGACATATATGACCAATAAAAGCTTCCTTCTACTGGGAAAACAATCACTCGCACTATCTAAGACCAAATGTCCATACTCACATGTTGTGGTAGGTACTGCTACGGTTTACAACCAAAAGCACCAAACTGAGTGAAACAAAAGGAAAGTAAGACATCATTCTAAAATTCAGAATTATTAAAATTCTTTCTTTATGCATTCAGCAAAAGGCTGCATGTTTTACACTGAATTTTACAAAATACTATCCCCTACTTTATTAGAGATTAAGAGATCCATGATAGGTAATAGTTTGACTAGTTTACACAGCTCTTCTGAAGTACTTTTACCATAAGATTTAAGCAGTACATACTGCTTAACCTTCACTTTTTCCCCAGAAATAGAGAATTAACAAAGTTTCCTCAAATTTGACATCAAGAACTTGCAGGTTCATGCCATAATGCATCCATATGAAATTAATATCTACATATGAATTTGTAGAATTCGAACTCACAGCATATAGTGCCCAGTTTGGCCCTTAGAGTACCATACTACAGCAAACTCAAGATTAAATCCACACAATAGTTAGATAATCTTAGAATGTGCTGGATTTTATCATTTATATTGATGGATTATTTTCATTAGTATCTCTGGGTTTTGCTCATGCAGTAATAATATGATTTTCACAAAGCAAGAAAGCCAAGCTAGAGGAAAAAAATAATCCAAATAGTAAAGAGCTACCTTGTTTTTTCAGCCCAGTTAATAGCTCATTTTAGCTACACTCATGGCTCATTTTAATAATTTAAAGATTCCATCTTTATTGCATTACTTCTTAGAAGCCTAATTCTGCATGCCTGAGGCTATTAAAATTGGCATCCTCGTGCAAGGAAAATGCTATCGTGTTTTCATCACTTACAATCCCTTGCAACAGCTGAACTGTTTTATTGTCTTGTTTCTTGTTGCTTTCTGGGGAAGAGGAAATGCTATTGGAGGTGGTACAATGATTCTAGCAATGCTGCTGCCTAGCCCATCATTATCCCTAGACTTCAGATCACAGTATGGCGTAGATTGATGTTAATTCACAGGATACATGCCCCATAAGCACGGTCCCTTTTCATGCACGATGCTCTGCCCTAGAACTAAGATTTAAGGATAGAGTGTGTATCTCCATCTTAATATATAATGTGATTTTCTTTACCTTTATTTTCTCAGTACTTTCTTCACTCTCAAGCGGGTAAAGCACGCAAGGTCATAAGCTAAGCAAGCTAAGTATTTGAACCGAGAAACGCAAATTTCTAAGAGATACTAATGAAATTATCAGATTTTATCAATTTGATAGATATTATTATTTCATATTATAAACAATACTGTGAGGTTCAAACATGGAAAAATCAGGTTCAACTCTCTAATTTAAAGAATTATTATCAAAGCAGGAGATTTTCGGTAAAAAAGGTGAGACTTCTACAGCAGCTAGTTGTCAAATGGTTAGGTATATTTTCATAGACAAACTGAAATGTCCTTCTCCTCTCTTCAGCTCCCTCCATCCCCAATATTAAACAGACAAAATACTTAAATTCATATTTATTAAAAAAAAAAAAGCTACATAGACTTTTTGTGTGAAAACTGAAGTATCTATAAAACCTGACTCCTTCCAGAGGCAAGGAGGACCAGGTCCAAAGTTTTGAGAAAATTGATTTCAGGAATAAGTCCCATTGCAAATCTATCCACAAATGACTTGCCAAGGGTCATAAAAGGAAATCTGTACCAACAAAAAATCAAATCTGTCTCACTGAGGCTAGCAATCTAAACGCCTGCTGTCTTGTATGTCTGCAAGTTTGAGAATACATATATATCCTCATACACATATAAACCTATAAGGTCTATGTCTGCAATAACATGGTGGAAGACAGTTACTATAGAATCAGAAGCTTTCTTGATTGTTCCCAAACTTGCTCCATGCCCTGCCATTTTCCCAGTCTCCTCCATGATCTCTTTCTTTCAAATCCTCACCCAGGTAATCCATAATCTGCATAGTTTCATCACTAATGCTTTCCTCCCACTGATATCCTAGTTTTCAGTATTCTCCAGCATTTCAATCAAATCACAGAGGTAATTTTCATTACCAGAACTGCAGGGCTCTGCTCTCTATCAGAAAATTTATGTAAGCACGGCGGATGCTTCTCAGGATGGAAGGAAAATGGAAGAATAAATTAAGGCATTTTCTGATGCAAGTGAGAAAAATCAATCTTGTTATCAAAACGTTAAAAGTCTGGACCATTAGTCTGGACTTAACACTGCACAATAACTTTTACCCATGATATTTTATAAGAATAAAGCTGTAAAATCACTGAATGGCCCAAACAAGCAGCACAATGACTCACTTTAGCTGAACCTGATCAGTGAAGAGCAAATAACTGTGATGCGCACTGGGGATATTGATCCCCCCGGTGACAATCAGAGTAAATGAATCAAATGCATGTGTCTGAATACAAAGCTCCTTGGAAGTTCAGATGATCCCCAGGCATGAGCAGCGCGCATCAGGAACGGACAAGTACACTTAAACATAGTGACTCCATGTCACAGAATTATTTTCTGTTTAATCTCTTATGAAAGAATAATATTGGGCAAAATGTTAGGCAGACAACAGCTGAAGACAGGCAATTAGTCTCAAAGAGAAATTAGTCTCAAAGAGACACTTGCACTATTTGTCACTGCTGTGCTAAGCTCCCTGACAGTTCTGTGTTCTTTGCTAATGACAGACTAACAGATCAATGCTGTTGCATTTTAATTTTTCAGTGTCAGGAGTTAGTCTCAAATATATTAAAAACAGTATGACTTTTGTTACCCAAAAGTATTGACTCGCAGCTGACACTGAGTGATCAGATGTTGCTTGTGAAAGCAGAATCACTGTAAGCTAACTCAACATTACAGTGAAAAAGAGCTCCAAAATATTATTTTTTCCCATATTTAAACAGAAGTAGGCTATTTATTTCTTGGGAAGATTCATTTTTCAACTCTGAAAGCTCAGGTTTTCCTTTCAGAAAAGAACATTCCTTTTATGGTCAACTCTCACCTTTTATTAAAAATATGAAGAAGAAGGTGGCCTTGGTCTGTGACCCGAGGTAGTTGTAAACTTGTTTACTTTTTACTACCCAAGTATCAGAGAAGGTGCTGGGGCTATTTGCTTACTTTAGTCCAGTGTTTTTTGCAGGACTAGTTTTCCTGTTCCAAGTCTAAATAAATTCACTATCATGAATAGGTAAGTAGTGCTAACTGTGATCTAAATGTTTTACTATCTATCTTTCTGTAAAGAATGATCTTACTAATAGTTTCAGGGATGTCAACTTCCTTTTAGCACCAGTAAACTCACAACTTAAATCACCAGAAAGACCATTAACTTGCTGAGGCACAGCTAATGGTTCCTTGTAACACTTGCCAGAATACTACAAAGAGATAGCCCAGCTTCCAGTGGTAAAAGGGCACGTTAAACTTTGAACATAGGTAAATTTTTAAGTCTTTGCTTTTCAGAAATACAATGAAGAGCATCGACGTAACATGCTTAACCTTAGAAAAACATATAAATATCAAATTCTAGAGAATTTATCTAACCTTGGAAAACATGCTCACTGTAAAATATATATATAAAATATTTTGGAGCCATAGAATCACTCAGTTACCTTACATAACAACATAATTTAATAAAAACTGCATAATGCTACAAAATATTTCTAACCGGCTATTTATCAAATATGCCTTTCAGATTTTAAGTACCATCTGTCTCAGCTACTTCAGAGATTTTTTTTTCCCAATAGAAGCACATTCTCTCCCTGCCAATGATCTCAATAAAAATACCAGAGTTTCTAGATTTGACCTGGAATCTACATTTCTGATCCCCTACAGTTACTAACAATTACATAGAGAGGACTCACTTATGTCTGATCCATCAGCTAACAATTCACATTCATGTTCATCTTACAAAGTAGTTTTATCCCATCTGCAGCTGGAAAACATATTCAGTTAACAGCATTCAGTAAAGTCAGTATACATTGCAAATGAAAGGGAGGTAGGAAAAAAGAAAAAAAGTGGGGGGCATTAGGAGACGTGTAGAAAAAAAAAGAGAGAAAAAAAAGCATAACTTAGATGTACTACAATCTTCCTTTCTTTAATGGTTAGTCTTGCAGCACCCACTGCAGCTCATCGTAAGTAAATCAGTATGTGGCATCTGCTATAAATGGATCAGCAGTAACAGGGAGCGCCTTATATAAAGTGTACCTGATTTTGTAAAGCCATTACCATTAGCTGTTTATTCAAGTGGATTCTTACAGAAAAAGTCTTCGCTAATCTGAGAGTGACGGGGTTAATCCAGGACTCTGATAGCAAGTCTGAGGTTTTTTTTTAACTAGCAAGTTCATTTCATATTCTTAGTTGAATATAACGTACCTACAGACTGAACAGAAGATGCAATCGTTACATATAAATATGTAGCAATTGCATCTTATTAATATGCCCCAAAACAAGGCAAAACTTGAGCACTTTAACCATGGTCGCCCAGGTGTATGTATGTGAGGCACGCATGCAAAAATACGCATGTGTGCTATATGTTCATACCAACCAGTGGCTTTTGCTGTATAAAAGCATGTCACTGAGCAAACTCAGACAGCCAGCTCAGGAAGTAGCGAGGTTTGGGCCACCAACTGCCCCCCGAAGACCCTTTTCTGAGCTGGAACCATCACCTCAGCCAGGCTCTGACCTAGACCCTTTCTAGGGAAGCAAGTGGCAGTGCAGGGGCAAGAAATTACCATACCCAGGGGGAGCTACTGATTTGGCTTTGTCCCTGCTAAAGCAGCTTTTGCTGCTAAGGGGGAAATCAAGACAATATTAAGCATTTCTATGCCATGCAGGAGGATCTGTGTGGGCCATCTTCCTTAATCATTTCTACAGCGCAGCCCCAAATCTGACTACAGGATACTCAAGCCAGGTTGTCTGCTTCTTCATCTGCTTCTTCAACTCAAGGAAAATAATACAAAGCCCACATTCAGCATCTGCCTTAAGACGAGTCACGAAGACATCACCGGACCAAATATGTAAGAAGAAATTAGCCTGCCATGCTCCATAAGTCCTGAGCATGGGGTAGGCTCAGACTCCCACTATATTTATAGGCTACATTATAATGTATAAGGCATCAAACAACAGGACCAAAATTCATTCAGTTCACAAGATGAGTCTGCTCCAGGAGTGATCCAATGAGCACAGTAGAGGAAACTTAATTTATTTGAGAAACTGAAAGACGTGCAGTGAACGAGACCAAAGTTTTCAAGCAAAAATGGTCAGTGTAAAATGGTCACTAAAAACTCTGCTCAGGTTTTCACTAGCTGTGGGTTACTCTTTTGGAAGGCCTGAGCTGGGAATCTGTAATCTGATTTTCTTAATTACTGAAATGAACATGACAGAAGCTGCGATTCAAACGCGAGATGGATTTGGCAATACTGCCTGGTCCTACCTACCTAGAACCAAAATATCCAAATTAAGCAGATCCTGCTGATTTCAATCTGTCTGCTCAATTCTTGATCCGAAAGTGGTAAAGGGCAGAACAGTCCTTTCATGTGTTAGAAAAAATGTCTAGAAATGTTTAGAAAAAATAGGGAAATTTCACCCCTTCTTTTCCCAAGAAAAGGAAAACAATGTTTGCAGAGACAGCTGAAGGACAAAGACAGGAGAAGAAAATGGAGAGATAATCAGTGTGAAGCAGTCCGGAAGCCCAAACGAACATATAAACCCAGCCATGAAAGTCTGACAGGGCTTAATAATAAAAATGAAATAGACTTTCATAGTAAGAGGTGCCAGGAGCACTTAACGTGCCATTCTTCTTATAGTAGGAACTAGACTTTCTATTGTACTCAACAAACAAGCAACTTACCTTACATTAAAATCTCTAACTTTACGATATATGTGAAAGAACCGGATGGAAGAGGAAGCACTATAAGTAATTAAACCATTGTACTGAGTGGCTGCTGCATCTATGTGGCGGAACATTGAAAGGACTTCTTTTGTGTCCTGCATTTGAAAGCTTCTACAAGCCTACACACAGAGGAACTGGTTAGAAAAAAAGATCTGACTGATAGCATTATGTCTTAGGAAGAAGGGAGAAAGTGAAGAAATTAAAAGACATTGGAAATAAATTTTATTATTAGGATTATTACCATCTCCACTATCTTTCTCAAAAGAGCAGTAGAACTGCATTCAGATGAACTCAGACCAGGGATAAAAAGAAAGACAACTTACTTAATAGTATAAGTCTATCTATAGTACATATTTCTTACAGGAGAATGTATTCCTAAGACAAAGTTTGGAGTAGAATATTTAGAATATACCTTAAAATAGTTTGCTCTCAATATTAAAAAAAAAAATCAAATACATTTAAAATAATTTAATTCTGCCTTCTCACTTTCTCAGACTTACTTTTTCTCTCTTCTCAGACCTTCTGCTTTATGAATTGAATTTGCCTTTGCCATTTTCCTATGGGATGCAAAACAATATCTCTATGGATTAATACCTATCTTTCCATAGGGATTCTTCTGATTCTAATTTTAAAAATATACTATCGGAGAAGTTGAAGGCATCGGGAAGCTCAGTGAGAATGCATGTAGGCAATATATAAAAATTAAAAGCAATATGAATGTGGTTTTCTAAGGTTTCATTTGACAATTTAAAGAAGGGAGTATCTCAAAAGAGGCTTGTAAATGCTGAAGCACAATGTGGAGGTTAAAAAAAGAACATAGGACCAAGAAAAAATTTCAAATGAAGGCTCCCAGAGCGTGTGTCGTTTGGAAGAGGAGTGCTCTCTCCTCCTCTCCACTGAAGGAGTTCATTCATTGCTAATTATCTTCATTTTGCACAGCTCCAGCAGAAGCGCTCCTCAACTTTGCTAACACTCCTTGCCTCTCTTTCTCCTACGCCTACAAAGGGCCCCTCATCCTATATCTGTCCCACCCAAACACAGTTTTCCTAACACATCAATAATCGTGAAATCTGCTCAAAGAAGAAAAACGGACAAACAAAAAATAATGGAAACTTGAATATATATATATATATATATGTATATACATATATATATATATATATATAACAAACATACTTTTCACAAGGTATAACAAACATACTTTTCACAAGGTCCCCTGAAGGAATAAAAACCTCACAGAACTGCACCTGAAGGGTGTCACTGAATTAGCTACAAACCCTAAAAAAATAGAGGCAGCACTTCATCTGTACAAAGAAGCAATTTTACAGACTACGCAGCACCAGTCCACGAGTCAGATAACAAGAAATAATTAGCGATTAACCTCAAAAGAAAGAAAATTTTACTTCAGGGAAACACTTGTCATGGCAAGCGTTCATCTACTTGAACCCTTCCATCTCTGAAAAGTGTGCATGTAATTGATACAGGGAAGGATATGCAGATTTGGTTTCCTCTAGCTTTTAGCAGCAACTGAGGAAAACAATATACAGACATTCTCAGCTGTGGCTCTTCATCTACCCTTCCTTTCCACTGCTATTTCTGCTGCAGTTTCCAGCGTGATCCATTCCACAGACTGGAAAAAGTTTGGATTTTAAAAAATTCTTTTTTTTTTTCCAGCCACATTGAGAACTTACTGTTTAAATTAAATAGACATGTCTTTAGAACAAGGTCAGTTTTTCTTAAGCTGCTGGTAACATCATCATTTTTTTTAGTATGGAGTCATCTCAGCATAAAGCCATCGTTTAGTCTGCTAGGGCTGGTTCAGTAGTTTGACTTCAACAGCCCCAGCCCAAACAGCAAAGATTAAGCAACTCAAGAGGAACTGAAGAGGATTCAGTTCCTAAGCTTTCTGTCACTGGAGTTCTAACCACTGTTATTAGCATGTCTTAAAATGATCATCCACACAACTGTCCCTGGCCCTCAACGTGACACCTTACCCTCCCAAGCGCAGCCCTGGGTCTCATTCCCTGCATGACTCTGCTCAACAGGCCCAAGAACCATGCAGAGAAAATTCCTTTTTAGCACCAAATGCTCCTAAAACCCAAACTCTTCTTCAGAAAGTCTAGCTTCCTAAGGAGACATGGCCATCTGTCTCTTCCTGTCCTTTTCAAAATGCATTCAGATATTTTCCTTGATTTTCAAATACACTTATTAACCCTTTTATCTCTTATTTGGAAAAAAAATGTGAGCGAAGGACAGCAGAACAGACACAGGATGGGAACTGCAAGATCCTGTAGGTGGGAATATTCTTATGCTTTAGCTAATGTAAGTGCTGCCAGCAGGGACACTGAAATTAAAAGTAAATCAGTCTCATTAATCATCTAATTAGGAAGGAGTATAATGAAGCTGCAGGTATTACAGAGCAAACATTTTTTCTTTTTTTACCTTGGGCATATTTTGTACAAGAACATTACTATCAGAGGTGCACACATTAGTCAGTCATTGCATTTAGTAATGAACATCCTGTTGCTGAGTTCATTCAATAACAGCTTTTAGATCTCACTTATCTGTGCATTAACATTACCCTGTATTTTTTGGTAAACACGCACCATTATAAAAAGGTATTATTCTAAGTTTGAAATAACAATTCCCTTGTTTACTAAACACATTGGAAATATAGTGCTGAACATGACAAACATTAAAACTGATTTGGGTTTATATCAAAAGTATTCCAAGCCCAGCATGAAAGCTGTGTTCTCCTGACCAGTTTGGGCATATGATTGGTGCACATGGAACAATAAATAATTGCCAGATTTAAAACTTTAGCCCAAACTCTACCTACAAAAAGAGATATTTTTCCCTGTAACTTCCCAGTGATCCAGCTAACGGCTGAGTATGGAACCATTTGCCTTCTGCCCAGCTCTGCATAAGCATTTTGCAGCATTTTGAAGCAGTAATTTCTAGCTGTAGCTCACTTCTGCGCTGGTAGAAAACAAACTTCCACTAGCTCCAACAACATAAAGCTATACAAGATTCAGATTAGCATGTTCCCTTGAGAGATCCTCAGCCTGTTTCATGTCCATCCTGTTTATGCCTTGGATGGGTTGCCCTGTCCTCGCTCTACCCCTCCACATCACAACCAGGAAAACACTGCCTCACATTCAAAAGTCTCGATCAGTTCTCTCCAGGGTCATTACTGAGCAGCAAGTGCCCCTAGACCTACCTGGCATCACTGAGTAAACACGATGCACTCACCTCAGCTTCATCAACCAGCTTGCTCTCCTCCTTACTGCTACTAAATGGGGAATAAGGAACCAGACAAGCCAGAGCAAGTGCACGGCAGAGCACCATGAATGACAGCAGGCAACTTCAGAAAGAACGAGTTCCTACACAGCTGCAAGAAAGTGTTTGGGTCTCTATTTTAGAAGGCATCATTTAGTTATACCATCTTTGAAACCCACTGAAACTAACTGGAGAGCCAGTTCTCAGATAAGACACACTGAAGTCTCTAAACACTTTGTTCAGAGGTTTGCCTGTGACTTCAGGGAAATGTCTTCTTCTGGAATGTATGAAATATCAAGCCTAGGAAACAGAAAATATAAAAACATCATCTTGTGCTACACAGAGCAGAGGGCGCTTGTTTGCAATCCTTAGACACATCCAGATTTGATGACTGCAGGCCCAGGCATCATCCAATAAGACAAATACCGCCATGAATGAACCTGTTAGGAGACTGCGGTCACTGCTCAGGCATGTGAATGCATTTCTTTCCACAGAGCTTGCAAAGGACACGCATCCCGTTCTCGTGTGCTATAGGTCAGGCCTCTGGACAATTCAGGGTGATTTTGTGCTCTTTGAGCTTATCTTTCTCTAGGTTTAATGTAGCCAAATGTCCTGAAAACCTTCTGAGCATTTGGCAGGCATCACACCTATACCAAAAGACTGCTTCCTTCTACATTTACATTCACGATTCCTGTTTGAAGCAATTGATGTGTCACATTGTGTGAAGTCCATGGTGCAAGGTGACATTACGGATGCGTTTTCAAGGCGAACTACGAGGAGTTTCAGACACCGTTTTTAATGTTAATGAGGTTGGAGCATGAAACTCCCAAAGCTCTGTGTGGATGTTTACCCCTGTGCCTGGAATGATTAATTCCAATAAGGAACTCCCTGAAGTACAATTTGCAATGCTGACATGAAGACACACAGCCAGATGCTGCCCTTTGCAAGGAAAGAGAGTGCTTAAGATGAAAGTTTCAGTGCGTTTCCCATTCTCTATTAAATGTTACTCTTTGACTTTCACAATGCAGATGCTAATTTTCTGAATAGATTTGGGAGAGCTAGGCAGAGCGGAGTGAAAAAATATGTTCAAACTGGACAATGCTCAAGCAACCTTTTTCTGTCTATATTTTCAAAGGTATCTTTATCTGCCAAGACAGGCTATAGAATCTCCTTCTCTGGAGATCTTTCAAATGTGCCTGGATGCCACCCTCTGCCACATGCTCTAGGTGTCCCTGTCGGAGCAGGTGGGCTGGACTAGATGATCTCTGCAAGTCCCTTCCAACTTTAACCATTCTGTGATTCTATGATTCTGTGTTTTGTTTTAGGTGCCAATATATTGCCAAGTTTTTTGCTCTTTGCTGGAATTGTAACTGTTTAAAGGGGACACTTTAAACAAAGGTTTAAACAAATGTTGAAATAACAAAGAAAGAACACTCAAGTTTGACTGAATAGGCAGACTGAAGAGATTTGCTAGGCATCAACATGCTTGACTGTTCTCCCAGTCTTAAGCGAGGAGAGCTCTTTCCGCCCAGCTATTTTCACGGGCATTACTTACAACACTGTAATCATTCTGAAGCTTTCTAATTAAATCTGTTACACATGGGCTACCAGTACAAAGCAATATAAACAGTTAGTGTAATATCTAAACCTTTTTTATTTCATTTTATGATATCTATCAGATCCTTGCATTTTCAAAGTCAGCATGTGCTTAGCAATCACAGGGTACTTGGAGCACTTGGTTAAATTTAGGCTTCTCCCTCCCCTCAATAAGAACTCATCAAGTTAACAGACAAGGCAATTATGAACACAGACATGTCTAATGGCATCTAGAAGAGCAGCAGGAGCCCTGAGACAGGGTGAGAGCTGTAAATATTCAAATATTCAAAGAATATTCAGTCTTTGAAGAAATTCAGGAGAGCAGAATTTCCCCTCCGTAGAATCATGGATTCTGATAAGGCCATTGCAGCTTTGGTTTGACTGTGGGTTGCTTTTTCAACTTACAGCACTTTTTTTTTTTTTAAGCCATTTTGGTGCCTTTTTGTTGCTAGTATCACTGTTCCTCTGTGGAACAGTTACCAGTGTTGCCTTTTTTTAGGACATCTCCAAGTATTTATGCAGGTTGGTAGATGTTAATATATTCTCCAGTGGCATTTAAAATGGTCTTCCCGACAATGTAAATACCAAGTAAAGAATGATGCTCTGTCCCTGAACTGTCTTAGGCTCTGTCTCTAAACTGTCTTAAAACACATTCATCTGAATCTTTAAAATCTTGCTTCATTCGGTTTCATTCTGCACTTGCTTGCCATATTCAATTAGCAAGGCTAACTTTCTCCTTACTAGTTATGCTGTTTTATTGTTTAAGCAGAAGATTATTTCCTGGCTGCACCAGAACCTCCTCTTAGAGCAGCATCTCATACTCAGCCCCTACAAAAGCAAGGCTCTGCTTGCTTCATCCTCCTCTCCAGCAGTGACCTATAGCTGCTGTAGCTGCCCAGCTTCGCCAGGCTGCCCAGGCTGGAGATGTTATTAATAAGACAAGAAATCTAGCAGCAATTTACTTTGTTTACAAATGGCCATGAGCAGAAGCTCCCCTTCAGGAAATCCTGCTGCGCACACATGGCCAGCCTGAGCTTTTGGGAGAGTTTGGCTCTACAGAGAACAGCCTCTCCAGGGATCAAATCTGAAGGATTTGCAGGAGAGAGACAGCACTCAGAAAAACTTAGTCGCTAATTGGTTGGCAAAATTAAACATCTAAAGGCAAATTAAATACCTAAAGCCAAACATATTACACACAGACTGACCCCTTTTCTCCGTTTTTCCACTAAATTTCTCCTCTCTTCAGAGCTCTTTACTTTCAGCGTGGAAACTTTCATCAAGAAAACTAAGTGCTTCAGCCACTCTAAGTTTGGTTGCAATTACTTCTCCAGAGTAAAAATGCCTTTTCATACAGCCCTGTACGCAGGCATCCCGGGAACTGGACCAAAGAATTTTCTCTCTTGCCCTGTTTCACATATGCAATAGGCTGCCTCCTCTCTTCTATACATTTTTTTTATATAAATGCTGAACACCCTCTAGAAATGCATCTTTTCTCCCAAGTGCTTTCAAGGGACATAAAGGCCTGCATTTTACTTTAGTTTTAGGAGAAGAGAGGATTCGTTGGTTTGTTATTTCTTTGTTTGGGGTGTGTTAACATGTTTAACAGGAATGTTGTAGATATTTACACTAGCAACAGTAAAAGCGAAGAATTAACCTTTCACTTAAACAGAGAAATGATAACAGCAATGGTGAGATGAGAGTGCATTTCACATTTCTGTATCAACAAGCAAGCAAATACAAATTAAAAAAATATGAAAAAAATAATAAAAAGAAAGGATCCTGTTTGCCTTAATTGCAACTTTTTGGTTCACGAATCACAGAGGATAACCCTGAGGTATTAGCACATGTATTAGAGCTTGTAAAAAAAAAAAAAAAAAGCAAAAGCAGACCCCTCTTGCTCATCACAGAGTACTGAACTGCAGATGATAATGGCAACCTAATCTCCATATTTTAGTAGCTTCATACTGAGAAGCACTTATCCTGAGAAGCCTCAGATACTTATTTTGCAGCGAAGTATCCTAATTTAAAATGAAAGACAATTGAAACAAGCTGAAACCCCCTTCGTCAGCAACTTGATTTGGTTTATGAAATAAAAGACCATCAGGGAGCTACACAAATCCACATTCCCAAGTATAAGATCTTATATTTAACCAGAGATAAATTTGATTGTAGGCAGATAGCTTCCAGCATTGGCTATGCAACCCTGGGATCTCAAAAGCAGAAGTTACTGTAGTGAAGCTGGATGTTATGTTAAGGTCTAATTTAATGATTTACTGCTATAGTCTCTTAATACCTTCTGCTTTTGCATGAATCTTCTTGGAGACAGTGATAAAGATGGAAATACCAGTTTTGTCCATATCATTAATCTCCTAAAGGCTGAAGAAAATGTGGAAGGAATAAAAGGAAAAAAGAAAAATAATGAAAACATCTATTTACTGTTGTCCTTACTCTGGCAAGGTCCCATTCACACTTAAGGAGCACTAACCATCAGCTCATCACGGTCTGAGGTAAACCCAAATATTACAAGCACAGAAGCTGTCCAGAATATCTGTGAATTTTTGTTTATCCTGAGACAGGATAAGCAGAAAGAATCAGGAAGGAGTGTGGGAAGGACAGAAATCACAACAGAGAGCTGGAGTATAGCCACTGAAGGGGAGGCTTGGGTCCTCATAACTCTTACAATTACCAAAATAAAATAAAAGCTGGTTATATATTAGCCCTTTGAAAGCACATCCATATGGAGGAGACATGTACACAATTAGAGTAGCAAGGAGACACTTCATGACCCAGGAAGGAGCTATGTAGCATTAAGAAGATGGGAATCATCATTTAAAGTAAAATTCTCTTTCTCTTATTCTCTGAAGCAAAAGTATCTCAGCTGTCTAAGCATCTAAGGCCATAGAAAGAATGGCCTTTTCTCTTAGAAATCAAGACTAGCCCACTCACTGACACCCAGTTTCTGTGTACAGAGGTGATATTTTAACAGACTTTAAATATACCTCCTCATTAACTTCAATTTCAATACAGCTGAACACTGCCGTATTTATTTTGGTCCTCAGTTTTGTCATTTCACTCGAAAATGGCATTCTTGTGTTGTATCTCACAGCATGCAAACATTTTCATTTTATTTTTGAAGGCATAAAATTGTTGCTAGAATACCAACTACTGCTTTTTTTTTGCCTTAGTATGTTATCAAGTGTCATTTAAAAGTTTTATTTAAAGCTCAGTACTTCATGAGGGCCATTTGCAGAAAAGTTTCTCTTGTATTACTTTGCACATTATCTCCGTTCTACAAATTTACTAATTACAGAGTAATTAACAAACTTACTTAACTAGTCAATCTTCCTGCACATTAGCATAACCAACAACGACATGAAGCTTAATCTACTCCCTGGGGAATGAACATTCCAGTTTCAATTTGTTTTTAATGGACCATGAAACAGTCTTCAGTGAAAGGCCCAACACTGACTTTCCACAATTTCACATGACATCTGCAATATTCCAGCCCACCAACCGCATTTCAGATTTTTCTGAAGTCAATAGAATATCTACCACTTAAGCGCTGAATCTTGCCTAAGACATGCCAGAACCAGGCAAAAAGGAGCTCTTTACCTCTGTGCCCCCTACTATTTCCTCTGTTTTTGACAGTTTAGAGTTCTGTCAAACATGTACAGAAGACACGCAGAGCTGGGTCTCAAAGAGGCAAATTAGCTCTCTCAATAAGCAACAAAACTCAGTGAAAGCTGAAAACTCAGATCAATTTGAAAGAAGACAGTGCTGTACAGCTCTCTCCATTATAGTCAAGAACAGCTCATCTAGATTCACAAAATTCATAGACAATGCAGCTAATATTTGCAAACATCTCTTCTTAACTGTTTGATAGTCAAGTAAAAAGAGGGGCACATAGTCAAGTTGAGAGGGGCACATACTTCTACAGTTAAACATAAATGTACAATATTCACTTTTGCAGGCCTGAGACTATTTAAGAGCATTTCAGAGCATCAAACCTAGCTTAATGAGAGCAACACGCAAGGAAGCAGAAACCAACGCTAACATACTGCGAGAAAAACCAGATGGAACTTCCTGCGACCCCAACATGACGTGTAACTGCAGTCACAGGTCACATTATCTTTTTCCAAATCCAAACTCCAACTTAACCATGGTTTTAAGGATTACTTTGAATTTCTTTTCCTTTTTCCTCCTTTCAAAATTCATTTATGCCAATTTAGATTCATTTGGTTTTCATTAGCTTTGTTTTAATCAAGTTATCTAGGGCTTTGATGTTAAATGATCTTATAGCTGTCCTTTGAATTACCAATGAGAAAAGTGAAGAGATACAGGATCTTCAGGGTAAGCTCAGTGATCTTTCAAATGCCACTCATGTATACAGCATACATGTACAGGAATGTACCTGTCCATACCTGTCTACCTATATACAATTTGCAGGTGAAGATCACACCCAACTCTCCAGTCTGATGGCACACACTTCCCAGCCTTGGCAAAATACAGATGTACCTTTTCAAAAGCTGATGCTCTGGGCCACAGTATATTTAAGAAAAATCTGATCAGTCCTATCATGACCCAAATACAGTCCAAGCAGTGTCTGGGGGTACTCTTGGTTCCCCTCTCTCACAAAAAATACACGATCTGTCAGCAGTGAAAAACATCCTATATCTATATCTATCCTATATCTATCTATATCTATCCTATGCCACAAAAAAGTTCAAGTTCCTAGAAACATGATTGTAAGAAGATCAGGATTCAGGATTGTGTCTTCTGTTGTCCTTATCCAACACCACGATGTATCAAGCTTAAGGGTATGTTCTCCACAAAGACTGCTTTATATAAATGTAAGCATCCCATTTTACAAGGAGACTGAACTCCATATCTTCCTGGTTGATCCTCCTCAAAACAGCAAAGAGGTGATACAAAGCACAGGTTAAGAGCCCGAAAGACCGTATTTGCACGTTTCAAACAGCAAAGTCAATTCACAAAGGTTCCTCACCATTCATAAGTGCTGCAGTTCACTGGTAGGAATTAGTTGGGCTGTGAAATGATATAGGGGACTATACAACTGCATCTTTGAAAATTATCTAGGTAACAAAAATGTACTCTAGACCAAAAGAGAAAACAAAGACAGAAAAATAAATTACTTTTATCCCAAATCATGTCAATGAAACCTCAAAAATAGTCACATCTGCACAATTGCTAAGTTAATCGCAAACGAGAGGAACTCCCCGTTGACTGCAAGCTAAGTAAAATTCTACTACAACTGCATCTTCTTACCGATATCCATTGTCACTGGGGATTTTCTTTTCTTCATTTGAAACATTTATAAGGAAAAAGAGAAGTGTTATGCATCACTAAAATTCAAAAAGACCAAGCAGATCATAAGCAGTCATATTTGAAGCTCTGAATTTTTAAGTATTTGCTGTCATGTCTTTTCTAGCTTACAAAATTGTTTTCAGCAGAAAGAGCAAGAAGCCTGAGGATAAGCAGTTTTGGTGGATATTTCCAATATGAAGCCTGCTAGGGGAGAGGTTTTCCTTCTTCTTTCATCCCATACAATGTAAATTCTCATTACAGTTGTTCAAACTTCTACCAGCTGAGCATGAGCTTCATGGGACTGAAACATCCTTCTGGTAGCCAGCTCCTAACCTGATGCTAGCTGCTTCCCAGGCACTCTGTTGAGACCAATGGAAATTCTGCTTTCATTTTTTAAATAAACTATTGGTGCTCTCAAGAGAGATCTGCTCTTTTTCAGTAAATGAGTTGTAAGTTGTTAACACAGCTAGAGGGGATATTCTACTGCTCTTAAAAAATCTCACAAAACTCTCCACATAGATATATAATAAGGAGCTGACAGAGATTTTGTTTTGTCATCCTTAATCATGCGAATGAAATCAAGTTTGAGCTTGCTAGCTTGCTTAGGTTGTGGAAGATTTCGAGTGATCAGTGTCAGCCAAGTCTAACAGGTCATCAAGAAAAGAGTTAAACAGATATGTAGCAAATGATAAAAGCAAGTATCCAGCTAAACAACATGGGTTGCAAATTAACAAGCAGAAGCAAAGAGTTTTACTTAACCTAATGCAAGAAAGGGAAGAATTTTCTAAGCCCAATTTACTCAGAAACAGCCAGGTGGTAGAAAGAAGTACAAATTAACCCCTTGGGAAACTGCAGTCATTTTTGTCAGTACCTCTTGCTCTGTTCTGGTAAATAAATGCTATTGGCATTGTATGTCTTGGCAGGCCGACGGTAGTGTGGTCCAGACTAATGCCAGCACAGCCAAAGTTTCCCAACTGATTACTGTGACTAAATATATCAAAAAAGAAAGGAAATGAAACAGTCTGGCTTGTCAACCAAATTTTGGCCCTTCGCTTTTCCACCTGACTCTTTTGCCTTCTTGCAAAAGGCTGGAGAACTGTGCAAAATGAAAAGTTGATGAAGACGGCCTTTGTTTTCACATTAACCTAGAAGAGCAAAATAAGACGCACTGAAGACCAAAATTAATGAAAAGTCCCTTATTGAGATATCTCAAAGCACCGGTATTTCAGAAAATGATTAAATTTCTGATCCTTCTTTTTTTTTTTTTTTTCCTTGAGGTTTGAAGAAAAGAAAAAAAAAAAAAAAAGGCTTTATATGATTACATTTTAGGTGGTTTATTTTACAAAATAGAATCAGGCATAGAAAAAATCTGGAGAAGACTCAAGTCCAAATTAACGTGGGACTACACAGCTATAACAGAGAAATGAGGAATGAAATGAAAACAGGTGGCAAGTCCCCTTCAAAGCACAAGCTCTTGCTCAGGGCTCACTCAGAGTGATAGCTCACCCAGGATTCCTTCCAGGAAAGACCTTTCTTGCTGTGAAGCCACTGGTGGCAGTAACAGCTACAGAGGCAAAAGAATGAGTGAATCCAGATGATGCTAAGAGCAGCATTGAATGAAATGAAAGCAGTTGGAATGGCAGTGACCCAGTAGAAAAGGCAGAACTTAACCAGGGAAATTAACTTAATCAGGGAAATTCAGCACAGCAAAGCAAAGGTTAGCATGCAGCTACTTGTGCTCTGTTTTTATAAACAAATCTTTTAGTACACATCTGAGGAAACCCTGATAAGTTACAACAATCTCTATCTATGCATTCATAAGCACTTCAGTGTTGTATTTTAGCCATTAAGCTGTGCTTTGGAAAGGTGTTTTCAGGGAGGAAATGGCAAAGGGGAAAGGAAAGGAAAGGAAAGGAAAGGAAAGGAAAGGAGAGAAAGGAAAAGGAAGGGAAAGGGAAAGGGAAAGGGAAAGGGAAAGGGAAAGGGAAAGGGAAAGGGAAAGGGAAAGGGAAAGGGAAAGGAAGAAAAAGATAAAATTTTTCTGGTGTTCTTCAGCTGTTCTGTACACTGCAGCTTTGAAATAGCTCGAGTGTGAGCCAAAGCAGTAAAGAATAGTTTAAAAGGAGATTTCAACCCATAAGCTACCCCACAGGCTTTCTCAGAATCAGCCTCATCCGCACGATCAGATCTATGCCTCGCATTCTCTCTCATGTGCTCTCACTTTTGCTCTGGCACTTGATTGCTGAGATGTGCTATAAAGCCTCAACAGCTGGCAGCATGACAGAAATCCAGGGACTACCTTATCTTCTGAACACATTTCTCAAAAGGCTAACCAAATTTGGATCACACTGTCTGTCAGGCTTTACCATACAGAAACTAGCAGCAGGAGTAACACACAGCTTAGAAAAGAAACATCAAAGATTGTTTGCAAAGGTTGTGCTCCCCCTCCCAAGGAAAAAAAACATAGCTCCGAGTTGTGTCTCCAAACAAAGCACAGTCCCCAGTGCATGCAGCACTTGTACATGCAGCAGGTATAAGAGAGCAGCGTGTTGTTGGAAATACTAACTCAATATCCCGCTGATCACAAAGCTGCTTTTGCACAGAGCCTTCTCAAGACAAAGACCTGCTGAGAAGCCCGGGCAGAGCCCCGATGGGTGCACGCCATCCCAGAACAGGTACAGGCACATCTAAGCATGCTCTTGCAGAAGCACAGAACTTTTATTCGGCAATATCCATAGCGCACGTGTGTGCACAGCACAAATTTAACAGGGTGATTCCCTTTCATCAGCTTCAGAAGATAACGGAGAATGACCAACTCTCTACCGAAATCCTCAGTGATTCACTGGCTTCCCATGTTATTCTGCCATGAAGCAGCACCAGCTGTCAGTATTCAGCATTATTTTCGGTCAGGCGCATTCAATCATTTATATTTGGGACTACACTGTATGAAACATATTTCCCAAAGGGGAACAGATTACACAGTATGTACCAACTCATACGAGGAGCACAACAATACAAATTAGCTGGTTATCGATTGCCTGAAAGGGTAACACAGCTTTTCTTATCACTGTACCAGAATTGCCACGTTTATTCACAGCGTCTGCGCTGCTGTAGGTGTCAGCAGCAAGACTAACATGTATATAAACCGATTCCTGCTCAGCCCTTTCACGTGTCTGTGGATGTCCAACGTGCTGCTTAGCAGGAGGGTCAGCGAGGCTCCGGAGATCTGTGCTATTCAGTCTTTTGGCAATTCAACCGTCAAATCACAGCCATAAGGGTTTTATCAGAAAACAAAATCTAGTTTTTGCTTTAAGGCATTCTTAATGCCATTAAAAAGAAATCAAATCATAATGATTATTCTTCAGCTAACAGACAAGAGTTCTGCTAACTGCACAACAGTCATGAGGCCTCTGAGAAAATAAGGCGAAGAGCAAGACTACCAGCTCTATTACCTTTGGCACCATAAATCCCTCTCCAAGGGCATAAATTTTGCAGCACCTAGTGAACCCATTGGTTTGGGGGGAGAAAAAGGGGTGCGGGGAATGGGGAGGAAACGCCTGCAGCCTAAGTGATGAAGGGGTGACACAGTGGCGTGTGTCGCACTGCAGTAAAGACTCCCGGGGCAGGAGTGTCCGCCCAAGGAGCTGCCTGGTCGGGCAGCGCGGGGCTGCTCTGGGCTCGGGCGCTCTCTAAGTTGTGTTTAGCCCTAAATAACGGTCTGCACTTTCACTCCCACCCAAGTCCGTGAATCTCATACGCTGCAAATGGCGCCCCCAGTGGGGCACGAAGATGGAAGAGGCGCAGGACGCCGGGACCCGGCACCACCCAGAGAGGTGAGGGAGGATATCGGAAAGCGCCCTAAGGAGGCAGTGGCGGATGGTCATACTGCCACATGACGCCCTCCTGGCAGCTCATGGTCACACTAAAAACAGCCCGGCGTCCTCGTGAGGAGAAGAGTCATTTGCCACGTGCAGCAGCACCGTCAGCACCACCACGTGGGGGTAGACGGTCCTCTGTGCGACTATCCGTTTGACCAAGGCTCCGTGGACCTGGAGAAGGAACCCGATTTTTACCACCTAGATCCACATAATGAGGTTACAAAAGGAGATCAAGGGTTGGATTGCTGTGAAGTGCTTGAGAGAGAGGCAGTTCAACGAGCAGACACAGAAATGTTAACAGCTGTGCTGGTCGTGTACCGACTTGCTGTGCCGCCACAGTGGGAAACGCTGCCCTCTACAGCTGTAAAAGAATTATGGAGTGGGGTAAATGGGCATATTATCAAACATAACTATGACTCTGTTGGAATCGATAGCAAAAAGTTACATGTTAACTCCACGGGACTGGAAATCAGTGTTGTAAATGATCTTGATCCCCATGATTTATCCAGTATGGTTAGACAAATAAAGAAATGCCCATCCTACAGGCTATGAACAATATTGTGCTAGGTGTGCAAGCGTCATACCAAACGCTAGTGGGGGAAGGTCCTCACACCACCCTACATATGCAAGTTGGGTACCAAATGCAAGCATATGTGCAGATTAAAGAGTTATTTTTATGTGCTTTGCAACAAATACCTGATGCTGGACCTGAGACTGCCCAGTCATTTGCCACAATCACCCAAGGCCCGACGGAAGATTACTCTGCGTTCTTAGATCACTTACAGAGAGCCTTGGAGTGACAGGTTGAGCATCCAGAGGCCCAAGAGACGCTGCTCAAACAGCTCGCCTTGGACAATGCAAATTCTGACCATAAAAGGACATTGCAGCCCCTGAAACATCAAAACTAGTCTATTGCCCACAGGATCAGAGCTTGCCAGAATACTGGCACTGCAGAACATCGTGCCAGTGCATTGGCTATAGCCCTCGCAGTGCATTTGAATGTGCAAAACCAAATCCTGCTTCAAAAGGGAGAGGCAGAGAAGTATTTTCAATGTGGAAAGAATGGCCATTTCAAGAAGAACTGCCCCAAAGGGCCAGGAGGTGGCTGGGCGACCTCTTGCTCCAGCCTCGACTGCAGCAGCCTCTACCTGGGCACGTGAAAAGAGCGACTGCCTTTGCTAGTGGAGGAACAGTTGGCAGCAGGACATCTACAACTAACAGCTAGCCCATGGAATACTCCAGTTTTGTGTTTCCAAAGAAAAATGGTATTACTGTCTTCACGAATGGGTCAGGGCGAACTAAAAAGGCTGCCATTGCCTGGAAAACGTCAGCAGACACAGAATGGCAAACCGAGGTTCAAGCCAAAGTACCAGGCTCCACACAGGTGGTGGAGCTGGTAGCTGCAACCATGGCTTTTCAAAAATTCACAACTGTAAATCTTAATGTTGTAACAGACTCCCTATAGGTCAAAGGCCTGGTGAAGCGCTTGGAGGGAGCTACGCTTCAAGAGGTTGCCAATCCTTTGCTTATGGCCCAATTGCAAAATTTATGGACTTTGTTAAACCGCCGAGCCAATCCCTACTTTATTAGAAAAGTCGGGATGTGTGTAAGCACTGGTTGAGATGTTTTGCAGTCATGAATGTTCAAAAAACAATAAAAATAGACCATGGTTCTACATAGGTTGCTATGCAAACCCAGGAATCACTTAAACAATGGAGCATTCAATGTATCTTTGGTATTCCTCATTCTCCTACTGGGAAGGCAGTTATTGAGCGCATGCACCAAACCCTAAAAAATGTTAATTAAACAGAAAGGGGTAGGTCAGGAAGATGACTCCCAAGAAAGACTGTATAAAGCTTTATGTGTATTTAATTTTTTAAATCTTAACATAGCAGGTTAGGCCTGCTATGTTTAGACCACTAAATAAAGGCCTTTGCTTTCACTCTTGTCAAAGTCTGTGAATTTCGTACGCTGCATAAATGAGTTTGTCAACACCAAATAAGAGCTTTGGCCACTCTGATATGAGTACGACTACAAATATCCTCTCCAATTCCTTGGTGCTTTTCACCAAGAATATCCTAATGCCGTGGCATGTCTTCAATTGAACTGGTACTTTTATACTGAGTTCTTGTAGAAACCTTGATAAAGGTGCAGAAAGCTGCCTGTTTAACAAATTATTTCATTCATGCATTCACTGTACTTTCACTGCAACACTTCCTTCAATCATGCTTACCAAAGTCATGAACCACCCTTAGAAATGGAGGGTGCTCCTCAACATCTGCAGCCTCGTGTATCAGATAGCACTGAGTATCCTAGAGCCAGCGCTGCTCTAAAGGAAACCAGGTGGAAGAATCAGCCATGGGAATCTCAGCGCGTTCCTCCTTACCAAGAAGGAGGAGACCCTCAGTGGCAGAGAGACCCCACAAAAAGGGACTGCAGTTCATAGGAAAACCAGACTGGAGCAGGGGTGAGAAGCAAAGACCCCAGCCTTCTGTACAATCCTTTGCCTCACTCACCTAAGGCATCGCAGAAGACTGAGAAGCTGAGACTAGGAAGCAGGAAGGAGACTGAGCTACTGACTGAAGGTAAACCCAAGGAATGCGGAAGAAAATCACATATATTTGTTCAGTAATTTTTGTTTCCTTTTATTTAATACCTGAATCAGCAACTAGTTTATGTAAATTAGTGATAGCATAAATTCAGCAAAAAATCTTTAGGTTGAGAATGTTTTGCCTGCAACAGCTTCACACCCATTAAATTGCGAAGAAGGCTTCTATAAAGGAGAGAAACTGATTTGCAATGAGATGCAGTCTTTTATTTCCAGTTAAGCTCAAAATCTAGCAGCAGGTAGCTGCCTAATCCCTGCAGCGAATGCAGACTGAAGGATACATACCTAGGCACAGAAACAACATGAGGCCCTCACCCTGCTGCAAGAGACAGTGCTATGATTGTAGAGGAGGAAGACACATATTAGAGACCCCACAGGACAGCAGAGCCGGGGCAATTCACCTGCTAGCTCGTGTATAGAACACAGAAGTAGCACTTGCTGCTGAATCTGTAAGAAGTGTGTGAAGCAGCATGGCCTTCTGGAGGAGGTTTTATGCAAATCTCCACCAGTTGCCAGGCCTTACTCTGAAGAGCCACTTCCTGCACCCTGAGAAGTAATTTTCTCACCGTGAGATCAATTAAACCACCTCCCCGAGGGAAGCAATAAGACTTCTGTCACTTGAATCTTTTCCAATTAGATGTGAGAAAGCAGTCAAGATCAGGAATACATTAGGGAGAAGTTCGCATTGGCAGGAAGCAACTAGATGACTTAAGAGTCCTTTTTCATTTCTAAATTCTATGGTTTGATGAAACTTGAAGCTTTCCTAATTTAAACTGGAAAGATTCCCCAGCCCCTGATCCAGCACTCGGCAGTGACTCCTAGCTTACCCAAGGTGTTATTCTCTACACTCCCCAGTTAAAACTAGCTCTGCTGTCTAGCTACTTCCTCCCACCATTTCTAGGAAATACCAGCATTTCAATAGTCTTGAAATGAATTTCCAACACATATATCTGCTTTTATAGAGGAGCTAATTTTTCCCAGAAGCCCCAAATAGTCTTTTTGCCTCTACAGCATTGAAACTTCCCCTTTGTCTCTCTGATGAATAGCTTGTGTCTAATTTCTCATCCCATGTTCCCTGACCCAAAAGTCATGCTTATATGACTGTATTAATTTGTTAATTATTAGCACTGGAGTCAGTAATCCTCTTCTTAAGCCTTTCTCAATATTTGATAAGGCAACAGCATGACCAAGAATTCTCCAAAGAGGTCATTTTTGCATTGGACTACACCAGAAAACCTGTTCCTGAGAGCCAACATTAAGGCGAGGATGAAAGACAAATAGTATGAAGTCACAAATATGAGCCACAAAGCACATTTGGAGAAAGAGGAAAGTGGCTGTTGAGCAGGGAGAGAGAAAGACTGTCTAACAGCAGGGAGGAAAGTCACAGTCTACGAGGAATGTGACAAAAATTGACAGATGCCTGCCCTGTCGTCTGCTAAGTTTTAAATCCTCCAGGATGGGTGGGCTGAACAGAACTGGTCAAACAATCAGCATATAGCAGAATGAATTTTGTCAAGAAAGAAATGAATATGGAACTGCACCACATACATCTAAAACTGGGGAGGCTCTGGATGAGACACTGACCTTCAGAGGGACTGACCTGAAGATTCAAACCCAATCAGAACTGTAGCAAAATCATAGCATGCAATACCTTGGGATTTCTTCATTATGGAAAATTATAGAAAACAGTCCACCAAAAAACTAAAATGACAAGTCTGACCTACTCACTGAAATGTTCTTCCAAGTGTCTCCATCTCTGGCATCAGAAGTATTCAAAGTAGGCGAAAACTGCACAGTGTTCTGTATTTTTGCTGTAGAGAGGAGAACATAGCCCTGGCATTATAGAGCGATCATGTAGGAATAGCTAGGAGTGCTAGGAGCTAGCAGTTCCCATGCTTACCGTTGTGCTCTGCCTTCCCAGGACTGGTTGAGCTGCCATGCCCTGGGCAGCGATGTTAAGAGACAAGAAGCAAAGATGTGCTGGCATGACTCAATTGCTAAGGCTGGAAAGGAGCCCATTCGTACAGTGCGAACAGTGAGGTTGCCACCTGAAAACATAATAATAACAATAATAATGTGCACTGAAAGGGCCACAGCATAAACTAGAAGATGCTGAATCTAATGCACCCATCTCAGAATAGCAGGTCTACATGGTTAACAAAAAAATAGCATGCTAATACCTAACACTCGTCTCTAAGGACAATCTAGATGTCAAAGGCCCATCAAATCCTGTGACACAGTGACAGGATTCCTATAAAGCAGCCACTTGATCATCCAGGAGCTAGTCATTATTTAGCCATCGCAGAATAAAACCTGGGAAATATCTAGAAATTAAAAGCAAATGTCCTTTCTATCCTTCATATGTTTCCTAAGGCACATGAATCAGCCATAACAGCTTCCCTTTTATAAAATTTTAGAAATTTTAGGCTGTTTAGAACCAGAAGGGTTTTTTTTTCTTTTTTTTTTTTTTCTGCTTTATGTCCAGCTGTGCCATGCAAGTGCCTATTTTTAAAAAATAAGCACTTATGCACAGCAGGGCAGCCAGCCCACATGGGCTTTAATGATCCTGAAAGGCGTAACATGCTTGGAGACTGTATGGTATGAATATTTAGAATAATTATTCTCTCTACCCTATGATTTTGCTTACCGATTCCACATTGTTAGGTACATATGCAGTGGACAACAGAGGAGTCATGGCCAATTTTCTATCAATCAACAGGCAAACAAATCAGGATTTCTACGTAATCTTTCATCCATCCTATGTTAGGTATTATTATTTGTCATGAGAACTGGGAAACAGTTAATATAAGTTAACATTGCCCCACACAGTTGAACTCCAACTTTACCTTTTTCTTCTTATTGCACAGTTCCTTCTGGAAATGTGTACTTAAAAATTCATTTTAAAACACAGCACAGTTCTGTGCAAATCTTTAATTTTAAAAGCAACATAGCCTATACAGATCAAATTTAGAAAAATATCCCGCAGCCCCTACTGTGTTTAAACACAAAATGTCTTAGTGTGGGCAATAAGACCTGGGAAGGCCATGAAATATCTGTGTCAGAATGAATTATTTCATTAAAGGCACGTGAATTGCCTTTTCCCCAAGTTTCATCTTGCCTGAAATGGTCCAAGATTGAACAATGTTTACACAGTATTTTCATTATTAGGATTATTATTCATTTCACTATCCCATTACCTAAAAGGTCCAGACAGGGCAGGAAGATTATGCAAACAAGAGGCAGTGTAGAAACAGAGATTTATCACAAATTATTTTTTCCATTTGCTTCAGCCTAACACATGCAGGAAACTAACATTAACAAAAGGGTTCTACACCTAAAATGTATCTAAAAAAAAGTATTTGATTTAAGAACAAGGTAAGAAATAGCAGAAAATGCATGCAATTGCTCTTAACTTGGCTAAAGCATAAAGTAGAGGGGGAAAAATAAGAATAAGAATTATCATTGAATTTACAAATTATATAGGAAAGACAGTACTTTCTGATTTCACTATAAAAATGGCACCATATGGCAATGAGTAGCTGTCATTTCCTCATTTGCATAACTCTGAAAATAATTTCAAAGCCTCATATAGCAGATACATTAGGTTTAAAATGTAAGGTGGGGTTACAGAACAAGGACATTATAGCTTTGACCTGGCACACCTTTGTTCCTCATCTGAAGGAAAAAAAAAAATATATATATATATATATATACACATATATATATATATATTTTTTTTTTTTCCTTCATATATACTTTCCTTTCAGATATATCCTTTCCTTTCAGATATATATACACATATATATATATATATATATATATATATATATTTATATATATATATATATATATATATATATTTTTTTATTTTTAT
>VWPW01020748.1:43861-73376 GCA_013389825.1 Crypturellus undulatus
ATATATATATATTCACACACTTCTCTCCCCAGAATAAAGTATGGCTCCAAGCCCAGATATTTAGCTGGTCTTTCCAAGGTATTTTATGAAAATAAACGGAAAACAATGCTATCTACTCCTCTGCAACACCATATATTCTGATGTGGCCAAGCTCTAATCTTTCTCTCTTCTCATTTGCACATGCAGCAATATGAGTTTCAGTCTGTTAGGTAGCATCTATCTGGAAATTATTATGCAAAGGTCCCGAAAAGGGTCTTGCAAATATGTCTGGACACTAGCTTAGCCTTAAGAACTGGACTTGGGGGTTTCGGAAAGGAAAACACAACTACACCCCCACTATCACCATATTTACAAATGGAAATTTTCTTGTGTGCATAGGAACTGCCACATGTCGAGGCTGAAGCAAAGACCCTTGTTTGAGAAAGGCAGATACATGCGGTGTAAGGCTCGCTTCTCGCTGCTTCACAGCTGCTTTAATCTAGGAGCGATTACACACCTTGACTCCAGAGTCTCATCTTTTTCAAGTGTCATATTCAACACAGCAGCAGCCCTATAGGCAGACCAACACAACTTGCACAATCTTGGGGTAGCCATCAGGCTTCAGACTGCAGGTATCAGATTGCTGGTACCAACCTGAATCTTTTCCTCTTGATTAAGCCATGACAATTCCTTACAAAGTGTCTAATAACTAGAGAATTAGGCAGTCTTAGCTAACAGGCCCCAGGACGTTACTACCATACCACTCAAAATCCATGCATGTGTTTTTGTATGAGCTATTTGGTTGAAATATCATACCAAAGGAAAAATTTAAAAGCTGACACATGGGCAAAGACTATGCCCTTGATGCTAATTAAGATCCCCTTGCTAGAATGTTAGCTGTTAAATAATAACCACAATATTTCTTCAGACATACGGTTGTATCTTACTGTCTTTTGAATTCAGATGACATTTACTTGGACATTAAAAATTCCAGAGCAAACTGTACATCTAGGCCATTACCTAGAAAAATCTCTTGCCAAATTTCAATATATGCCCAAACTTGGTTTTGAGTGTTTGGGAAGAGATACATGCATTGCTTCCACTGCACAAAGAGACTGAGTCTTTAAGGAATTGAACTACAGGTACATACAGCTGGGCACTTCCAGGGCATAGAACTGGGCTCTACAGGCAACAAACCACACCTTTATTATGTGATTTAGACTATAATTAATGTTCTTAATTATAAATATACATTACAATCAAGTACCATCAATATATATAATTATAACGCAATATAATTAATATATGTAATTTTAATTAATTATAATGTATAAATCACATTTTCCTATGCTTGTTGTCTGGCACCTTATTCAGGTAGCAGGCATGGTATTTGCTGCTTGTTACTCTTAATGTACATATCATAGGACATGCAGAATAAGCTTTAGGGGCTAGGAACCATTCCAAATGAGGAGGGGAGGAAGGCAGAAGGGGAATCCCAGCACACTAAATCAGATACACTGCTAAATCAAGGTGCAGATGGGAAAGGTGCAAACGGGAAAGTGAAGGGCTCTTCCTGGTATCTCAAGCTTTCAGTTGGAAGACCCCAAAGTGCTCCAAGCCTAATGTACCCATTGCATAGAATTCTGTGCTCTCAGAAAGAATACCCTTGTATTTTTAACAGTCAGCTCTCCTTGATCTTCTCCTGCCAAGACGCACACAGCCTCCTCTCCAATAAAGTGTGAAGGCAAATCTTTCCTTCTTTTACTACCCTGCTTATCAAATGCAACGGTTCAGACTCATATCAGCACCCAGCAACATCATTCCCTAACTGGCTTTCATCTGGATGAGAACTTCAGAGCAGAGTGAGACCAGCCACCTGATCAAGATGGTTATGATGTGAAATACATTTGTGCTCCTTTCAGGAGTGAAAGGAGCACTTGCATAAACTTACTAAACACAAAAAGGAAGATTCATCACAGGTGGAGTAACCGACCCCACTGCAGCCGAAGTTCTCACTTGCAGTAACAGTATAACTGAGTTCTGATTCCTACTCCAAATCAGTTTGAAAAAGACTTAAACACAGGTCTCCTCTCCTGATGCCAAGTGTTCGCGCCACTGAACTATACCCTCGTTTGTACCATTCCCTGTTTATTCAGTTTGACCAAAAATTTCATCCTAAGTATTTTCACTGAAAGTTTCTAAGAAGGGTACATACCTGAGAAGAAGGTCATATTCCAAAAGATCAGCATGTTACAGACTAAGGGACTGGTTCAGCAAACCACCCATGTGTACTCACTCCACTGCCACTGCCTACAGAAGTCAGCTGTTGTCCTCCAGTTAGACAATCTGCGCTCTCCTCTTAAATGACTGCAGAAATCTTTTGAAATTGCCTCTTTTAAACATCTTCTTAAACATTTCACAGAATGCTTAAGGTTGAAAGGACCCTCTAGAGATCACCTAGTCCAACCCCCCTGCTCCAGCAGAGACACCCAGAGCACAGGCATCCAGGCGGGTTTGGAAGATCTCCAGAGAAGGAGACTCCACAGCCTCTCTGGGCAGCCTGTGCCAGGGCTCTGTCACCCTCACAGGAAAGAAGTTCCTCCTCATATGGAGGTGGAACTTCCTATGATTCAACTTGCACCCGTTACCCCTCATCCTGTCAGCAGTCACCACAGAGAAGAGGCTGTCATGATTCTCCCTGCAATCACCTCTCAGGTACTTGAACTTAGTGATCAAATCTCCTCTCAGCCTTCTTTTCTCCAGACTAAACAGGCCCAGCTCACTTAGTCTTTTCTCATAAAACAAATGCTCCAGTCCCTTAATCATCTTTGTCACTCTCTGCTGGACCCTCTCTAGAAGCTCCACGTCCCTCTTGTCCTGGGGAGCCCAGAGCTGCCCCCAATACTCCAGGTGCGGCCTCACCAGAGCTGAGCAGAGGGGCAGGATCCCCTCCCTCGACCTGCTGGCAACGCTCCTCCTCATGCAGCCAGGATCCCATGGGCCTTCTTGGCCACGAGAGCACATTGCTGCCTCATGGTTAACCTGTTGTCAACCAGGACTCCCAAATCCCTCTCCACAGAGCAGCTCTCCAGCAGGTCAACACATAGTCTTTACTGGTGCCTGGGGTTATTCCTCCCCAGGTGCAGGACCCTTTACTTGTCCTTGTTGAACCTCAGGAGGTTCCTCTCTGCCCAACTCTCCATCCTGTCCAGGTCTCTCTGAAGGCAGCACAGCCCTCGGGAGTGTCGGCCACTCCTCCCAGTTTGGTGTCATCTGCAAACTTGCTGAGGGTGCCCTCTGTGCCCTTGTCCAAGTCACTGATGAACAAATTGAAGAGCACCAGGCCCAGTACTGATCCCTGTGGGACACCTCTGGCTACAAGGCCTCAAACCAGACTCAACGAATTCCCTCTAAAGGACAATAAAGTATTTTTTTCATTCTGACAAAGAAAAATCAGCGTTTGATATTACAAATGATTCAATTGCAGTGCAGAAGCAGGATTTCTTGGCTTTTCAAAGCACTACAAAAGACACTGTAATGGTCTTTGCACATTACAGTGCAAAGTTACGTGAGCTTTGTGAAGATCTCATTTGCCCAAGAGCATGTAGTCCTTTTGAAGGGGCTGTAAAGAAGCACAAGCACTAGTTCTGCATGCACCTCTCCAGCAGAGGGACAAACTCAGAAAAGAACAAATTTGGGTACTGATGGGTACAAAGTTACAGATAAAAGCAGCAAACTGAAGTATGTCCATTCATATAGAGTACTTTTATATACATATTATATATAATCCTTGTAATTCCTGTAGTTCATGGGAAAGTGAATTTTATGCATTCCTCAGTTTTCACAGGAAATCTTGATATGATTGATTTCTTTATCCAGAAATCAATTACCATATAGACCATAGACATATACTTTTTAAAATGTTGAATTGTTTCTCTCCTGCTGCCTCTTTCTTTCTCCTGTGGCTATACCTAACCACCTTTTATCCTACTTTTTCACCCTGAAGTCACTGGAAGATGAGTCAGCAGATCTTGGTGGAAGGAGATGGCTCACGTCAAAAAGATCACTGAAGTGAGAGAGAAAAAAATTAAAAAATAAATATAAAAAAGCACCATACCATTAACTTCTTTGGTGGAGAAAAATCAAAATGCACACCTGTTTGTGCTGGGATGAGGTCTCCTAAGATAATGCAACCCTGCAGTTCGCATACCTTCAAGATTTTAGAAAATCACAGTATCATCACATTTTGCTATTATTTAAAGTTGGCATATGTCTCCTACTGTATTTAGAATCCACCTCTCCCTTTCAAGGAACGGGTGCCAGACTATTCAGTATTATGTATAATGAGAAACAAATGACTTACTTTAAAGCACTTGAGATATCAAAGGAAAAGTAAAAGGAGAAAGGAAAAAAATAAATCAAAAAAAGGCCTTCTTGAAGATGAAGATGAGGAAAACAGCGTTTGAAATGTCTGTAGCTATGTCTGTGGCTTACCAAAAACAGTATGAGGAAGGGAGCTCTATAGAGAGCTTTATAGAGAAGCTCTGCGTAGATGTAAATCATGAAGATAATGTTTCAGTAACTCTCTAATGGTATCAGATGAGTTACCCTGGTGCTCATGAGCAAAGGCTATGAAAGCTTCTTCTCTCCTTTACACTGGGTTTAAGACCAAGCAGGTACTAAAGTCTGCTGGATCCCTGGACCTCACTGGTCACTGGTGCCACAAGGAGAATAAAAATAATTCAAAAGTCATAGCTACTGGTCTCTAAAAATACTTCATCTGAGAATTGCCCAAACAGATGAAAACTCTAAAATAAAATGCACCAGGAACTGTGTGAATAACTCTTCATCATATGACAAATGAAGAATTTGACAGACTGCTTTTAGTACTTTTGCACAGCTGCACTTTTGCCATATGAAGGTAATCATTTTGAAAGACTAATATCAGTGGACTTGAAGCTCCTCACAGTAACAGTAAAAAACTTCACAGTATTTAAACAGTTTACTGTAGAAAAAAAGAAAATGTATACGTCAGTGAAAGAAAGCAGCCAAGTACTTCACTTGATTGAGAGCTTTAAGATAAGATAACCATGTGGCAAAGGTAGACAGCTTTTCCACTACTCAGAATGAAAAAGAAGGCAAATAGAAGACAACAGAAGATGATGGCCATCTTAAATAAACACATAAAATCCTAATCACAGGTCCCTCATAGTGTATACCCCACAATGGCACACACTGTGAAGTGTTTCACTATTTCCTTGAAATTTCTGCATATGGACCATGGCTGTTCTGGGTATAAGAGTATATACCTTTACATATGCTTAGAAAAGTTTTAACAGAAATAGTGAATCAGTCATATTGACCATAATCCATAATTATGGAACAAAAGAAGGAAAAAATTATAATTTTCAAGCCAAGTAAACCACAGGGTCCCTGCGTAGAAGAGCACCAAACATAGAAAATGCAAGTAGAGTATGCTTTAGAGAAGCACAAGCAAGGAATGTGAATAAATATTGCCCAACACTAGCAAGTCCAGAGCACGCTTTGGTTCTGCTATGGCATAGCCACCAACAAATATCAACCAAAATCCTAAAACTTGGAATTATCCTCTGTTCTTCTAAACTAATATCACAAACTATAACACATACTGAAGTGCCTATCTTGGCAATATCCAAGGAGGAGACACTGCTCTAGTTCATGAATCAGAACAATTTGGATAAAAAGTAACATTATCGTGATAAGGTAAATAAGTATAGGGAAGGGGAATCTGAGTGTGAGCACTGCATGCTTCATCTTTCATTCCTATATGACATTACAAAAGTCTTATGTGGCCTTCTCCATTGGCAAATACTGCCAAGGTAACTCACCAACATGAAGTAGTTCATATATTAGATGACTAAAGCAGCAAGAATTCTTAGGCATGTATCTGAAAGATACTAAATGATACTAAGAAGTAGTGTAATTGGACAACTATATAACTTACCTCTTCACTGCATCCAAGTGGCAAACACAAAGAACAGACTCAGTGACCTGGAATTAAAAGAAGTTAAACAAATATGCATCTTGTTCTGCACTAAAATTACCTACGGCTTGCATACTCTATCTATATCCCATCTCTCCAAGATGACTTGGGTCTCCTCTTCTCATATAAAGGAGTCAACATGGGCACAGACAGGAACCAACTGCTCCACTAGCCTGAAGAGCAACCTTACACAAGGAGAAATTCTCCGTCAAAGTCCTACTTCATGACATTCAGACAAGCATGAAAAAACTGCCAATAACCTTACTACAGGTGCTTATGACCATAAATAAACAAACAATCCAACTATCCAACTTCCAATTTCATGCCCATTAAATTGCAAGTTGATTGTGCAACTATTAATCAGAGGAAAATAAATGACAGATGAAATGAGTCTAAGCGAATGGGGTGTACTTCCACTGTTTTTTTTTTTTAAGTCACCAGGTAGCATAAAATCTCAGTGAAGGCAAAGACATGACTTGATATCTATCCATTACCTTCTTCCATGCCCATGGAATTATTCAAACACATCTTGAAGGAAATGAGTTGTAGAAATCATACACGATAAGCTGCTTTACTAACAGTTAATTATATATGCATTCAACGTCTTTATCAAAGCTAGCTCCTGTTCTGTTGTATGCACCTGGAAATAACTTCTGCTTGCTTAACCCACACTATTAGTTTTCCCCACTTGCTTAGCTGAATCCCAGTTTTAATTATAAGGTTTTAATAGATTATACATTCTTGTATGATGGGTCTGGGTCTCTTAACATCATACGTTCTTAAGAATTAAAGTTTGTGGTGACAATCTTCAGCAGAGCTGCTGAAGTAGAAGGTAGGAGGCAAAGTAGCATGAAATAGAAGGTACATGTGAAGGAATGAGCAAATTTGAGGGCATGAAATAGGAGATTAACTATTGGGCAGTTTTTTTTGTTTGTTTGTGTTTTGTAATTTAATGTGGGCTTAAATCTAATAACAAAAAAAGACTGAGACAAATGACAAGGTACAAGAGATCTTGATTACATTCAGTTCATTGAGTTCCCTTTTTGCTTTCTTTTTCCCCTCCAGTAAAAGGTCAGCTCCTATTTTTGCCTCAGAAATAGGTTAGTATGTTTTTTTGAAAGGGATTGATCTATAATTTTGGGAGAGGCTTGCTGTGTTTGGTATCTGAAATCACCTTGAAACAACACAGTGTATACCATATAAATGGATGAAGTCTGACATTCTAAAAGGAAGCACTAGGATAAAAATACACTCATTGCTTGTGGAAAAAAAATACTAGCACAAATAGGGTGTTTACAATAAAGGGAGATTAAAATAAAAATAAGCAAGATGAAACAACTGTTATAAACAGACGGCTAAACCAGTTGCTTCTTCTGTAACCCATCTGCAGTTCTGAAGGATGAACAGAACTCCTTTGTTTCAGCACAGTCTAGACTGTGTCAAAAATGACAAATCTACTTGATTCAGCCTCAGACATGTCAGCTCAATGAGGCAGCCCCAAACATGCAGTTTTTCTTCATGAGAGTAAGGGCTTGGGCCCGGACTGCTGTCGCAGGAAGATGTAAACACGTAATCGCTGCATGTGTACAAGCCTCCGAGCGCCAGTCACCAGGGGTGAACCCAGAAGTATTTAAAAGGCAGGGACACACTGAGGCTGCACTCAAGCTCTTAAACCCCAAACTGTGAGCCTGAATACTGCAGCTTAACACTGCCAGCAACAAGCTGGGGGGTTTATCATCCAGAGGCATCTTCCTTGTTTCCTCAATAGCATCCCTATAGTTTTTGCCTCCACACAGGAGTGGGAACTCCTCCGACTTGCCACAGCTCATCTCTTATGTTGTAGCTAGGCTCAAGCAGAAGCCTGACACACGAGCAGCTATTGCAGCTTGTGACGTGTCCCCTGTCAGCGGCACAGGCTCCTTGCAAAGTGCAGGCACGCGGCTGCCCACAGGCACTCAAACCTGGCCCCTCAGTTATCAGCACTGACAACGTGGGAGGGTCTGATGCAATTTGTTCCATTCTTCAGAGAAAAGCCTACATTATTTGGGTCAGAAAGAGGAAAGAGGCCGAAGTAAAACTGTACAAGCTAGTCGTTAGGGCCACGGGGTGTGGAAGAGATTTAATCTCTCACACGTGTTCCAAGAACCTTCATAAATACCACGGGGGCATCATTTCCATTGGAATAATCTTCAGCATGATTGCATTTCATTATTAAACTATTTAATTGATAAGGCACCAAAGAATTATGTATATATATCAAGCTGGAATTCTTGTTATGTACGACCTGTATTTTTTTTTCAAATCACTCAGAAAGCTATGACTACAATTTCATGTATAAAATTCATGCACACATAGAGGCTATACACAAACTTTGTGTCCTTTTTTCCTTTAAACACATGTAGAACCAATTAGTTATCAAGAATCACAGCACTGAGTGTCTCATTCCCAATTTGAAACTTTAAGAAATTTTGAATTGAAAATTTTTGCCTTTAAGACTAATCTTGTTGTTAGAATTGGTTACAATCCAAATGTGTTGCACAGTTAAAATCCTTCCTACCACATCTGCCTAAATAACTCATAAATCCACTGACTTCACTATTTTTGTCACAGGCTTACACATCGGCAAAACATGGGCACAAAAGAACAAAACTCATGTATTAATATTAAAGGAAGAAAAGACAAAAAAAAAAAAGCCTGAAGTTAAAACTTGACTTTTGCTTTTTTAATAGGATTAACATTGCCCTCTTCTGGTTTGAACATCCAAACACAAAAGCCTCACACAAAGACATTGATAATATATTAACAGGATAGTCACAATTTATGGTCTTAGAATTTGATATTAAAATCTGAATAAAGAAGAAAAATGTATATTGATCATCTTTAAAAAGCAAGTAATTATTTTAGCCTGTTCTACTTTAAAATAATTGACTGCAAAAGAGGTCAGAAAGCAGGAAGGAGGCACTGCCATACTAGTCCTAACATCACGGTAGAGGTAGAAACCCTTTGTTTTCATGGTAACTGAAGAAATCTTACATTTCTCTTTACTAGGCTATTATTACTGTCATTAAAACAAAAATACATATAACTATCCATGTTACCACCAATGTATAATATTACACAATAAGAAAGAAAAAAAAGGTGATTTTAAACAGATACAATCCTGATCAAAAAATAAAAGGCAAAAACATTCTCTAAATTAGAGAGGTGTGGGATCTCCTAGGAAATTTGCACAAGCATTGCTGTAAGCTTGTCAACCTGGACAAAGTAGGATAACTGTACTAAGGATAAATGCAGAAAAAGTAGATGAACATATTTTGAAGTGTCTTTCCAATAATGTACAAAGTAGTTAACCTTTTTCTTTGTGAGGATGGAAATCATTTGTAAAATGATCCTTTCAGCTTCTGAATATTTTTAATAAAAAAAAAGCTGTTGTACGTTACTGTCAAGAAAATATACCCTACAGTAAAACAGAAGCTTCTCTTGTCTCTCTCATTAAATTCTTATTTCTGATTTGTGAATTTGCAGTGACATTTCTGTTTGACTTCAGACACATATTAATAACATCTCTATTATTTCAGATATATTAAAACTGTGTCTTGCTTTATAGCAATTTATTTGAAATTCTAAACAAGGGACTCAGAATAAATAATTCTATTTTATGAAACAATTCATATCGGAAACTATTTTGCACTATAGTGAGAATTTTCCAATGTTCCTTCAACAAAAAATATTTTTAAATGCATTCATTTATATTAAAAAAACTCTCAGGACTCAAAGTTGTTGTATTTGTCTTTCACAAAACATTTCAATTTACAAACAGTTTGATCAGTTTGAGCAGAGTTCTGGAAATCCAAAAGAATAAACTAGAAGAGCAAACTGCAAAATCTGAAAAGTGAAGGAAAGCCATCCTGGGTGATGCTCAGAAGGATGGAGGAGGGCTCACTTCCTTGCCAACACAGGTTTCTTAGATATTAGAGTTACTTGAAAAAAATCATGATGATGCATTCAGAGATGAAGCAACTAGGATTCTGATTAATATCTCCAAGATCTATTCAATAATGAGCCTAAGTACATGTTTCTGAGACCCACACATCCTCTTCGCCAGGTGTCTTGGTCCTTAATTAACTCTGGTTGCAAGACCACAGAAGCAAACCAAACCTCTTTCATTCTGGCCCAATTTCTGCAAACACTACTGTAATATAATTTCAAGTATATCAACTTCCCAACAACAGATCTATCTTATCATTTCATCTAATCAGTTCTTATCGCTTACGCCTCCTAAAACAGATGAGAAATATGGGACCATAACTGCTATGCAGAAGGGTGATTACCTTTGCTAAGGGTGATGTCTGAGGTTGGTCTGTGGCTGACAGAGGAAGGGCAAGTGGTGACCACTGGCAGTGGTGTCTAAAGACTGTAGCTGGCACTGTGTGTATGTACACTAGGTGTGTTCCTTAAAGCTCTCGTTGCAAATTTTGTAACTGAAATCTTTCCTCACTTTCACACAGGAGAAAAACTTCAGCTCAAGAGGAGGTAGCAAGGTGACTAATTTTTTCATTTCATTGCTGCATTGTTGACCCTCATTCATCATATATGTAGTGTTGAAGCCAGTGATTTCTCACAGAGAAACTTGTGGCTTTCAGGAATAGTAGGTAAACACACATAGGAGGTGATCACAAATTTCAGGTGAGTACCAAACACATCCTTCCTTGCAGGAGGTACTGGCTGCTATGCAGATCTGATCATTTCTTAGTATGATTTCACTGTATATTGCCCTACAAATAGGGGGGGGGAAAAACAGCACTATCACATCTATTTTGCTGTTCCCTTACTTAGTGTTTTTGGGCTCTGCCACCACTACTTCCTTAGTTTTTCCCACCAGCCTTTCACAACCAGCTTCAGACAGAAGCTGATTGGAGCTGGAACATACATGACATGCTGGTTTTATACTCCAACCTTACAGTCAGCAAAACTAGCTCACTTCAGCTTTCTACATTTTGCAGAATTTGTTGGCAGCTCTTCGTGTCAGGTGCTGCTCCTGTATGAGGATGCTACAAGCATATCTAGCAAGACCAGCTTTTCAAGGTACTCTGAAGACTGCAGCAACATGAGCAAGTACACTGATGACTTCAGACCCTCAGTATAGCAGCCAAGTGTTCACTAACATGCCCTAAAACTGGACCCATTTCCCAGCTGGATCCAACTATTCCCAAGTTGTTTTTCTTTTAATCTAGTAGCACTCAGTATGCCTATCCACAGGACAGCTTACTTACCTGTCTACGTTTTCTCTTCTCCCAAACAGATTTTCCCCTTCCTACCCCTTCTCTGAACCAGATGCTCTTTTTCCTTCAAGGATAAGGAAGCTTGTCTGTCTGCTCAGACTTCTACTTGCTCTTCTGCCTTTCTTGAAAAAATAAATTTTAAACAAGGGCAGCAGCTTGAAAGCAGAATTTCAGTGCTTCTCTGGGACAACACAAAGTCGGGATAAGGCAACAAGTGGGAGCAAGGTCTCTTATGCAGAGAGAGGTAAGTACAGCTGTCACAGGATAGCTCTCATCACTTGGGAATCTAAGAGGTATGTCAAAGAGACCCATAGCTCCTAGCCTGTAAGCATGGCAGAAGGGAAATAGGAGAAGAAAGGGAATTGGGAGAAGAACATTCTGCTTAAAAAAAAAACTAATTTTAAAAAAATCACTGACAATAAGATCAACCTCTTTGGGTCCCTGCAGACCTTGTACTTTGTTCTTAAGTACCAGTACCAGTGCAGAAGACAGCCTCTTGCCTTTCTGGAGTACCTTTGACGCCCCAGGCACTTGAATACATTCAAACCCTAAATCTGCACTCACTTAAGCACTCCACACTGTGTGCCACAGGCACAGGAACCGTGTTGAATCTGATTAGAACTCAAAGAACAGGGACACTGATGTGACATATGGAAGATTTCAGCTTAGGTTTCAATTTAGTTGTAAGCAACATCTAGTCTATGACAACTCCATTTGACTGGACGAGCTCCTGGTTGCATTACAAAAGCATTCAAGTTCTAGTTAGACACCTGCAAATTAAGAAACTCATAACTGCAATTAGAGTTTCCTAGCAGTAGTGGCCTGTTTTCCCAGCCTAAGTTGGCTTAAATAGTATGCATGAAATCTGCCCAGGCCTCTTCTGAACCTTATTTATTGGTTACTAGTCTTTAGCAAACCTCAAAGTAAAGCTCTACATAAATCCTCCTCTATTCATGGCTTGTGGCTTCCTGGCTTTCTTCCAGACACTCTACAGATTATGGAGGAGGTCAGCAAAGACTCCAGGTATCTAAATAGAAAACACGCTGCATTTATATATCTTTAATGCCTGAATTTATGGTCCTGAGCAACTTCCTGCATTGCATCCATAACTTTTCTTTTTTGGAAAACTAATCTATGGTTTCCAGCATAATTCATGAAATATCTTGTAAAACAAAATAATTAGACTTTGCAACAATATGCAAACAAATTCTGCAGTCTATAGTAGGAAATACAGGATGATAGGGCAATTCTGGAAGCAGAGAATGTGGCAGGTTTTGACTATCCATGAGATCTGTATGCTAAGGGTTTAATATATGGTGCTTTGTGAACAACTTTATTTGAGCATCATATATTTGAAAGAACTAATATATAACCCACTCCTGTCTTTGCTACTAGGGCATAATAGAGCTTTTTAAAATCATGCAGTAAGACCTTCTCACCTCTTCCATATACACCTGATATAAACGCACTAAATATAAACATACTGCTTTCCTTTCTCTCTTTTCCATCTTGATTAGCTGAAAGGGCTTCGACAGCAGCAACAAATGTGCCCAAGCTCTAGTATTATCTGATTAGGGTTAACAAACGTGTGTGGAGGGAAGCTGATTTACACCCCCTGCAGCTACGCTGCACTGAGCACTTTCTGAAGGGTGTGCCAGGTCTCCTCTTTGTTTAGCCGCTGGCTTGGCAAGCCAGAACAGGAGGAGGGAAGGTTTGGGAGTAGAGGTGTGCTAAGCAGTCAGAATTATAAAATATAGTCTGAAAAAGCAAGGGAAGATTAATGTTTTATTGGGCCATGGAGACTCATGCTTCTGGATAAAAATGATGCAGGAATCAACCCCAAGCGTTTTGAAACCTCTTTTCAGCCACAAGCCCTCCAGTAGTACCCTTGATTTCTATCACAGGTCAACCGATTTGAAGTGGTTCACTCCACCATTTTACTCAATTTTAAATTATCTCTCAATTTTACTGTTAGGGACAAGGAGGTTTTTTGTTTGCTTGTTTTTTTAGCATATGCAATAGTCACAGCCAATGAAGACCCAGTCCCAAATTCAACCCTATACTTCTAAAGAGCCCATTCATTTCATTACAAGACATGTCCCTGTTGACTGCCTGTTGCCTATTGCCCTTGCAGGTAAAACCTTGCGCTGTATTTCAAAGCTTCCATCTTCCGAAACTGGCTGAGTATATCTGTGCTTCTTGCAAGGCAATTCTTGCTACATTTCATGCAAATAAGTTGTCATATACTATAATCTAAATTATACTGCTCTTTATCCACTTGAGTAATAAATTAGAGATGGAATCACACAGGGATTTGGCACCTTGTTCTCATTTTAAAGTGATTGATTCCAACAGTGAAATCCTGGCTCTAGTATTGGTCATAACCACGTAACTTCTACTCAACTTCAACTCTGCCTTTGTCCATGGCACAATCACTCAGTATAATTGCAGAGCATTTCAATAACTGTTGTATAACAAATCACAAATTTTGCTAAATCCTGTTGGAATACAGACCAGAAATCAAACTACATGATATTTGGCCTGTGGGAGTCAAATCAGTAGCTCAGAACATAGGGGTGAAGACAGACAGGCAGGTTGAGAGGCAATCGCAGATTTGCAGATTCAGTTATCACTGCTCTTTTCCTGATTACATACCTTCCCATGTCCATGGGAGCACAAAGCACATGTCTGGCTCTCCTGACCATAAAGAGCCTCTATGGGCATGGACAATGCACTCAGATCCAGGTTCTCAAAAGTGTCCCTGGCTCCTGACTGACAGGCATCCTAACCAGCTAAGCTTCCTGAAGTCTGTACAAGGAACTTAGGATGTGTGGCCCACAAGAGGCACCTCAAGACTTCTCTAGGGTACCAGCCATGTATCCATGGCTCATGGAAATACACTGTGGAGATTCCCCAGTGAGACCTAGTCTCAGATGAGAGGTTCCTGTATAACGGTACCACCATCAGAACTCTCAGGTAAGGTTATATCCTAAAATCTCTTTTATCTCAGAAATACAGTTACCTAAGCCAGAAATTCTACTGAATACCTAAGGTATTCAGCTAAAACTAGATGCACTCTGTGGGACTCTAGCCCTCACAGACCATGTGACTTGTAGCTCTGCAAGTTTGTTGGTTTTTTTAAGCTAAAAAGGAGTTAATTGGCAATGTATTGAGAACACAGCCCCTTTGAACAAATGACCCAACATTAACATTCTCAGGTCTTTATTGCTTAGCTTAACTACAAAAATAAAATATTTCCTCACTTCCACCTGGAAATATATGATAAGCACTGCTTAGTATCCTTATTATAGCAATAGCTCAATTGCAAATTGAAGCTTTCTCACATGATGACATGATTTAGGATGTTTTGGTGTGAGTGCTATTCAACACCCTGCTGGTTGTCCAATTCTAAGAATACTAGAGTTCAAACTCTGGCAAGGCACTTCTACTGGAAATGTGGAACCATGCATTGTAGAGAAGAAACATGAAAGAAACGAAAATCATGGCTAAGCTTCACGAACGAAGATATGGGAAGGGCTTTACCCAGTTTGCTGCAAGCGCACTGATGGCCTAAAAGACTGATGCAGGAAAGGCAAGTCTGGTTGCAAAAGGCACGGCAGAAGGTCTCCTTAGGCATTATTCGTGAGGCACAGTTCTTTCTGTGTTGTCTTTTCTCTTCGAGACTGATTCTGCATGTGTTCTCAAAGGAAGCAGCAGCCTTATGGATGCTGCATCTCCATGTCTCCCATTTCAAGGCCAGAGTGGACAGTACCTCAATGGATGGTAGCCATCATGGCCAAGGCTGAGGTATTGTTTCAAGGAGTCCTATCTCCTCTTTGGGGCTCCTTTCTTGTGGCAGCTGGTGGTGAGTTCACCACAGAGCACAATCTTAGCGAGGGGGTGATCTTCCATCCTGGAGACGTGCCCTGCTCAGCACAGCTGCATTCTCAGCAGCATCGCCTCAATGCTGGTGACCCCTGCCTGCTCAAGGACAGCCACATTAGTCGCATAATCAATCCAGTGGATGTTTAGGATTGTACGGAGGCAACACTGATGGAAGCGTTCAAGTAGCAGGTGATGGCAGTAAGTGACCCATGATTCAGACTCATATAATAAGAGTAAACAGTACAATGGCTCTGTAGACAGTAATCTTTGTACTTCTCTTCAGGTGTTTATTGCACCAGATTATTTTATGAAGTTTTCTGAAAGCTCTGTATGCCTTTGCCAAGGTGTTGTCTATCTCCTTGTCAATCTTACCATCCGAGGAAATGATGCTTCCTAGATAGTTGAACTTTTGGACTGACTTAAGCTCCAATTTGCCTATGGTGATGTGGGGATGATGGACTTCCTGAGGTGCAGGTTGGTAGAGAACTTCTGTCCTCTTCAAACTGACTTCCAGCCCAAAAAGCTCAGCAGCCTCTGCAAAGCAGGATGTTGAGTGCTGCAGTGCTGCTTCTCTATGAGCAACAAGGGTGGCATCGTCACCAAAAAGCAGCTCGTTGTCAAGGTGATTTAGAGTCTTAGTGTGGGTCTTCAGACACCTTAGGTTGAATAGGCTTCCATAGGTACGATATCAGATGTAAATGCCATTTTCTTCATCGAGGTCTGCCATGGTCCTTTGGAGCATCATGCTGAAGAAGACTGTGAATAGAGTTGGTGTGAGAATGGTGTGAGTTGGTGGTTGTTTCACACCATTGGTTATTGGGAAGGGCTCAGAGAGTGCATCACCATATCTGACTTGGCCACACTGATCCTCATGTAACAGGATAATCATTTTGAGGAACTTATAGGGATGTCCTAATCATTCCAAGGTCTGCCACAGGCCTTTCCTGCTCACAGTGTCAAAAGCTTTGGTGAGCTCAATAAAAGTTATATACAGTCCTTTGTTCTGTTCCCTGCACTTGTCTTGCAGTTGTCTGAGAACAAATACCATGTGTGTGGTACTTCTATTGGCTCTGAAACCACAGTGGCTTTCAGGTAAGAGTTCTTACCTGAAATAGCGGGTATTATTCTGTTCAAAAGTATTCTTGCGAGGATTTTTCCAGCAGTGAAGAGCAGTTATACCTCAGTAGTTTGAGCACTCTGACTTTTCTCCTGTCTTCTTGTACACCGTGATGACAACTGCATCACAGAGATCTGGTGTTAGTTCGCCTTTTCCCCAGCAGCGCACAACGAGCTTGTGAAGTTTAGCATGGAGTGCTTGGCCTCCATGCTTCCAGACTTCAGGTGGGATTCCATCTGCTGGGCACTCCAGTTGCCTTGCCAGTTTTCACCTGCTGTATGGCCTTAAGAGTCTCTCCCATAGTAGGAGCTATATCCCATTCGTTTTTCACAGGTTGTTGTGTAATGAGCTCAATTGTAATGTGCTTGGACTACACAGTTGGCACTGAAGAGAGTCTGGAAAGGTTCAGACCATGAACTCAGGATAGGGGTTTTATCTGTCAGAAGCATTTGGCCAGCTGCGCTGAGTAGGGAACTTCGAAAGTGCTAAGTGGGTCCATACACTGCTTTCAGAGCCTCAAAGAATCCTCTGTGGTCACCTGAATCTGTGCAGAGTTGACTCTTTTCTGCTAAGTTGATCCAACACTTGTTCTGAATGTCTCAAAGTTTCTGTTGGAGCTTACTGCATGCAAGGTGAAAGCCTGCATTTCTTACATGGCAAGATGGCTGAGCAAGGTGTGCTTGGTGAGCAGTTCTCTCCTTTGTCATCAATTCCTGGATCTCTTGATTGGTTTCATCAAACCAGTCTTTGTTTTTCTTGAAGGAGAACCCTAAGCATTCTTCGGAAGACTGCAGGATGCTGTTTTTAGTATGTTGCCAAAGCGATTCAGGAGAGGAAACTATAGGAGATGTGGTCTTCAATCCTAGTCTGAAGGTTTACCTGGAAGCTGTCTCTCACTGTAGCTGTTTGAAGGTTATTAACTTTGAGCCTCCTCCTTGGAATTCTGCCCCTCTTAGGTTTGGGCTTAAAGTGGAGGTTCAGTTTGCATCACACAAGGTGGTGGTCAGTTTGACGTTCTGCACTAGGCATCACTCGGGTATGACAGACATCGTGAACATTTCTCTGGCGCTCTAAGACATAGTCAGTGAGGTGCCAGTGCTCGGATCAAGGATGCATCCAACTTGTCTTCAAAGTGTCTTTCTGCTGAAAGGTAGTGTTTATGATGGTGAGTTACTGTTCTGCACAAAACTCTAGCAGGAAACGTCCATTGTCATTGCAAGTTCCAACACTATGCTTGCCTAGTACTCTTCTCCATGCTTCAGAGTTCTTTCCTAGAAGTTTGTCGTTGAAGTCACTAAGGATTATGAACTTATCATCTACAGGAACTCTTTGCATGAGATGGCAGAGGTCACTGTAGAATTTGTCTTTTTCTGCAGGGTCAGCTTGCAGAGTTGGGGCATACATGCTGAAGAGAGCAACATACTGCTTGTGTAGTGGGAGGCGTAAGGAGATAACGATCAGAATGACGTGTTGGCAAATTTTCAGTTTTGGAGGCAATGGAGTTTTTGATCACGAAACCAACTCCTGAAAGGTGATTTTCGGTTTTGGGTTTTCCCAACCAGTAGAGTGTGTAGCCAGCACCATGTTCTTTGAGGCTGCCTTCCTCCTGGAGACGATCTTCACTGAGAGCAGCAGTGTCGATAACGAGCTGTGATAGTCTGTGGGCAATTAGTGCAGAACGACACTTCGGACACCCACTGTTGGCTGTATCAAGCATGGTTCTGATGTTCCACCATGCAAGTGTCATTCTGAACACAGGTGTATGCCTTTGTCTCTTTGTCGTTGTTCGACCACATCAGAGATGCCCGTTGGCCACGGATAGCCAGATGGGTAGAGGGTGGAGGAGATAGGCTTTGGTTAGGCCGCCTTTTCTAGGCCCCTCTCTGTGTGGAGCAAGCAGTGCTCTCCTTGAAAAAGGCTGCTTGGTCATTCAGGATGTTGCAGAACAAGACTGTCATCTCCAAGGTCAGACTCGAGTGACCAATGTCCTGAGTCGCCTGCACGCAGGGTTGGGTCTGCGACTTCCAGGGCACCTGATCACCTGCTGTTTCGTCCCTCGTCTGTCGCTACAGGGCTTTACAAACATGGGTGAATCCTTCGAGCCTGCACAGCAGATTTTTTAGGTGAGGCTCTGCGTGCGCAGAACTGACCCCACGCATCCTTTACTTCTAAGGTTGATCTGCCAGGGCCTAGCAAGCTCAGACAGTGGCAGTGAAGTCCTCAGGACGTAGGTTTAGTTGGGGTCACCTTCTCTGAGGTAGATGGCCTTATGGGGCTAAGTGAGCTCCATCTGTCCGGGTTTGGGGTTAGAGCTGTCCTTCTCCTAGGGTGGTTGCCAGGAGGCTAGTGAGCCCGTCCTGTCCATGGACACACTTTGACCCTTCAGTTGAGACCTGTCTGGCATGGGAGATCCTACCGGAGGCATATGCCACCGCCGGTATAGCTCGCGACCTCATAAGGGCACGCAAGCTTCTCCCCTGCGACAACGCGGGGTGTCTGCGGAGAAGAAACAAAAATAAAATGCTGTCCAATAGCAACAAGGTGCAGAAAAGAAGTTAATTTTCTAAATACTTTCTTACTGAAATGGTCCAACTCAGAGTCTGATTTCTGTATTTCTCATTCTTGCATTATGATGTTATGTGAAAATGACCTAGGTGAAGACAACACAGGGAAAGGCCATTTTATTGCTCTCATAATATAAAACATCTCAAAATATTTTCTTCTAGACTGGGAATTCCAAATTGCCACCTCTGTCAAAGGAAGTTACTTTTCTAAAAGTCAAAGCAATTTGAAACAGGAATTTTCAGCAAAAGGTGCTAGGAATGCTGAACCGAAGAATTTACTGTTGTAATTCATATCTGTTAAAGTCTTTTTTAAATGCCACCACTAGAAGCTAAATATTATCATCTGTTATATCTATATAATATCTATAAATCTATAGATATCTGTATCTATAAGTATCTATAAATACTTCTACACAGAAAACACATTAAGGAAAGTCAAATTAGTCATTTTTCAAAGACCAGCTTGACAAACATAGTTCCCTTTCAGCAAATATAAAGATATTCTAAAGTTTGCATTTATTAAACAATGCATACATTTTGCAAAAAAAAAGTTTTTAAAAATAGGTACTTTTGCTTACTTAAAGAATAAAGCTGTGATATTAAAACAAGTACTAAGGAGAATAAAAATACTTGCTATAAAAAGCAAAAATATTTGTAATTCAGTGCTTCCTACGCTTAAGCAAACTTGTGATATCCATGGATGTGCCAGAGGGCCTGGTAAGGAGGTAATCTTATCACCTAGAACAGCAAACTGCTGCAGCCACTCTCTCTCTCCTAGCAACAATTTTGCTCCTTCCCTTATTGCAGCACATGCATATTTCTCACAAACCTATCGATTTTTCACTTGTCTTTAATGAGCATTCCAAAGACAAAGCCATGACACCTATATTTACGAAAAACTCCTATTACTTTTAAAAAGACCAGAGATGTAACTATTTTCCTTCTTTTTCTGAAGTGTAGGATTCTGCTAGTTACTTGTACTGTCACTTCTGCACGTAGTGACACATAGCTGCAGTTTCCCTGTCTCAGTCTCTTGATTTTTCTCTCACATAGAGAGTAGGGAGAATCACACATTCCTTGTAACAGAGAGAAACAGAGAAATAAGGAGTAGTACTTCTCAAAAAATTTGAAAGCATAAAACAAACACAGCTACTGTAAAATGCTTCATATAAAGTTCCTTAAGATATCAATAGCAAAGGAGATTTTTTTATAGATGCAAAAAGATTAATCAGCCTTCAGACAAAACAAAACACACACAGGAGTAATAGCTATGTCAGAAGGCAGCCACAATCTAACCTAAGGTCATCTTTAATAACTGGTAGCATGGCCAGCACAGACGTATTGTCAGGTGGCAGCTCTAACTATGGTTCAGTTGACGATTTCTGGGGAGAAATAACACCAGATACTAGTACAGGCTGATGGGGTAGCTCTGCAGAGAGGGACCTGGGCGTCATGGTGGACGACAGGTTGACCATGAGGCAGCAGTGTGCCCTCGTGGCCAAGAAGGCCAATGGGATCCTGGGGTGCATTTAGAGGAGCGTCTCCAGCAGGTCGAGGGAGGGGATCCTGCCCCTCTACTCAGCCCTGGAGAGGCCACATCTGGAGCACTGTGTCCAGTTCTGGGCCCCACAGTACAAGAGGGATGTGGAGCTGCTGGAGAGAGTCCAGCGCAGGGCCACGAGGATGATCAGGGGCCTGGAACATCTGCCCTGTGAGGAGAGGCTGAGGGAGCTGGGGCTGTTCAGCCTGGAGAAGAGGAGGCTGAGAGGGGACCTGATCAGTATCTGTAAGCACCTCAAGGGAGGTAGTGAGGAGGATGGGGCTGGCCTCTTTTCAGTGGTGGCCACTGACAGAACTAGAGGAAACAGCCACAAACTGAAGCATCAAAAGCTCCACAGAAACTTAAGGAAGAACTTCTTGACAGTGAGGGTGACGGAGCACTGAAACAGCCTGCCCAGAGAGGTTGTGGAGTCTCCTTCTCTGGAGATCTTCAAAACCCACTTGCATGCCACCCTGTGCCACGTGCTCTAGGTGGCCCTGCATGTGCAGGGGAGTTGGACTAGATGACTTCTAGAGGTCCCTTCCAACCTTAAGCATTCTGTGATTCTATGATTAAGAAGTGAAGGACCCAGAAGAGCAGCTCTGCTTGTCAACAGAAAGGCAATGCTACTAGGACAAAGGCTATCAGCAACACTTCCCCAAAACAAATCTAAAGCTTTCAGAATACACAGCAACTGCATCATCCATCACTGAAATGCAGCACCTCAAGTACAATCATGAAATCCCTGCTCCATGTACAGGACACAGTGTCTCATATGAAAAAGTGACTTATATGATTGCTAAACCAATTAAACCAAAAATGGGTAGCTAAACAACAATGACAAAAAACAGAGTATTCTATGTAAGTCAATGGAACATAACACAAGTTTTACCCCAGCAGACCAGGGAGCAAAGATGAAAAGATTCCTCAGAGCTTTGTCACACCAGAATTGTCCAGTGGGAACCAGTCAGTTCCCATTTGAATTGGTTTGTGCAAAGCTTTTCCTTCAGTTCTATTTGTATGAATTCATATTTTCTTCTGAATTTAGAGAGGTAAGAATACCCAGAGCAAAAAAGACCCAAACAAAATGAACCCACCAAAACTAAGTCAGTACTGTATTACTTTAGGCTTTAACAGTGTGTTTCCCCACTTTTGTGGTAATATCACTAACTCACCTTTCAAATGAATTACAGGTGGCAGGTCTCCAAAAGCAAATAAATATTCCTTAGTTCATAGCATTTTTACATAGCTGTGTTTCAACATTTTTAACCTTTTTCCATCTAGCTGCTTGCCTCATCATACAGGGATATGCATGCATTATACACCATTTGCTTAGACAGCTTTTCACACAGAATATTTTTTAGCTTCATTAGAGCTGAAAGACTTTGTGTTTAATGCTGCTTTACCTTTGTTACCAGATGTGAAAATTCCACTTCTCTGTAACACTATTCCAAATGTGTCTAAATTAATTTTTGCATCATTGCTTTAAGTACAAATTCTTCTGTACAAAGAATTTGAATGCAAAACGCAGGTGCAGAATTAAAAAGAAAGTGTCGCACAGGACAACCAAAATTCAAGTTTTGAACCTAGCTTGTCCTTTGGGCAAGTTAAGCCATCCAACATCTGTGCTTTGATTCTTCACTAGTTTATCTACCACGCCACCAAGTTAGCAGAAATGACATGTTTTGTGAGATGAAGATGCATTTTACTTTTTCCAGTTCCCTCCTTTTCCTCATCTGCAGAATCATCCTGTCAGAAAAAGTTTGGGGATCTGATTTGCTACTGATTCTAGTGGGAATAAAGGCAAGTACATGCTGTTTTTGCTGCACTTAAAATCTTAAATATTAAGTCCATGATGTAGGTTTTCCGTCTTATTTTACTTTAGCTAGAAACAGCTCCCTTTCCCCAAACCTGGAATTGCAGCCATGAAGTACTCATTATTAAATATGCAATTTTAGAAAGGAAACAGAGTCCCTAAGAAAGATGACAGCTCTGCTGTGGTTTGACATCAGGCACAGCCTTCAAAAATGCAACTATTCGGGAGAAGCAGCAGGAGCAATCTCCCATTCTCAAAAAGGAGAGGCATTTCTCCAAAAGAGACACCTTTAACAAGGGTCAAACTGAATATCGGGCCTGGCCCCAGGCACCGTAACAGCTTCCTCAGCAGTAGTAATATCCTAGATAGACAATTTAGCTTGCAGACCTCAGAATAGCTGCCAGAAAAAAAAATGTCTGCTTTACAAAATTAGGAGGGAGGTCTAAGAGGTGGCCTACAGAGAGAAGGCTACTGCTGCTCACAGTGTCAGAAGGGGAACAGAGAGTTTTTGATGTGTTAGTTCTTCTGGAACCAGCTGTAATGGAGTCCCAAGAAGGAAGAGGAGCAGAGGGCTGCTGATGGTGAGCAGCAAAGGACTGTAAACAAGAGCAGGCTTTCCATAGGAAGAAACTGCTCTGTCAAGATTGCCAGGGCAAGCCCTTCTATCATAGCAAAATAGTGACCACAGTAACCATTGCCCAAAGTGCTGGTGTCATACACCAGCCACATTTCTGCTCTGCTTCTTCTTCCCCTGAGGTCCCTAACAAAGACATTACCCCTGTGAACCCATCTACCAACTGCAACTCCATGGCAGAGCAAAATGTACAGGTCATACACAGCTTTGACAACATGACTGTGGACGCAGGTGACTGAACTCTTCTGTCACTATTTTTGTACATATGGATACTTCTCAACTAAACATTCATTTTTTTTCCAGTGCAATGACTGCTGCTGCTCCAGCCCTCACCCAAGCTCCGTAAAAATGCTTGCTTAAAGACAGTTTACAGAGCAGCTTCTTAACTGATTTTCCTGGGAGGGTTTGCGCAGCTCACCACTGGCAAATGGTCTGGGTAATAGAATTTGTTAAGATGGGTATATGAGTATAAACTGCGGATGTGGAGCAAACACACAAAGACTGAGACAGCATTTAGCACTACAATCATCTGGATTAAACTGAGGAATTACAGAGAGGCTTTTGAAATGAAGGAGTCACCTAGAAAAGAAAGAATAAGTAAGTAAAATAAGTAGGAGAATTTCTAATAATTTAGTACTGTGGCTTATCAGCTGTATTTCTGATACTGAATGTATAATTTACGGATTATCTGTTGATTAACTGCTGTTAATAAATCAGTCATTTGGTTTTTTAAGTTTTTTCCTGCTATAAACTTGCCCAAGAAAGGAACATCAGGCTAGCAATTCATGTTATAGTCCATGCATGGAATAATTGCCCCACTTATAGACCTCAATGACTTGAACTCTTGCAGAAGCCTTCAAGATAATTTCATCCATAGAATTCCAAGCTGTCCTTTGGCCTCTTTGGAGAGCAGTACTGCAATGTATCTTAACTTTAGTTCAGGTTCCAGGTAGAGCACAGCTGTTTGGGTGATCATGCTGAGGACCTACTATATCCATTTGAAATTCTACCTTGCAAATTTTCAAAGCTGCTACATTCACTGGCTTTCCAGGTACTTTCATTTTAAAAGTGAATTGTTTACCTGAAAAGGAGAAATTGCTTCTTTTTCACTAGTCTCAGAATGTGTGACTCTCCTGCAAGAGACGTTAAATGGCGTCAGTAAAACAATAACAATACTAAATTCAACGTAAAAACTTGTTTTTCTTTTTACTTTGTGCTAAATATGCTTTGATTTTTTGAAGACAAAATTTATATCTACCCTGCTCTGAGAAGGTTGTTTCAGAAATCACTGCTGAATGTTCCAACTTTTGACCTAAAATTTGTACAGAAATACCTCAGTAAGCACAGAAACACACTGTCAAATAATTTTAAGTTACTTCAAGAGTATACATGTTCTTTTCAAACTTCTATGAAAAGAGTACATCAAATTTTCAAAATGAACATATTTTTATACTTTAAGAATGGTCCTTTCTATTAAAAAAAAACCTAATCATTTCATAGGGATGGAAATCTTCAGGAAAGCATCTGTTTCAGCATGCAGGCCATGGAGACTAAATATCCAAGCATTTCAGTAGACTAACACGCTTACTGAGAAAGCAACCCTGTGTTCCAACAGCTAGAAATGCTTGTCCTTAACTATTAACATCTCAAGCCTGGAGATGAGATGAACCTGTAAACAGTTTGGGGGAAAACGGTGTGAAACCCACCCACAAATTTGCAGTGTAACACCATTTAATAGCTTGCATCACTACACGCACATCAGCCGCACAAAGTCTGTAGCTACCTAAATAGGTGTCACAGCCCTGATCGGGCTGACAGGCCTTAGGGCCCTGACCAGGCTCCTTGCCCCATGGCCCTCCCATGGGGCTGTGCCTGGCCCCTGCTCCCTTCACTGGGCCGGACCCTGACCCGCAGGCTGACTTTTGGGCTTGATCTTGGACCTGCCTCATCACCACCAGCCTGCCTGACAACCTGGGCTCAGGGCTGGTGCTGGCTGCCATCCCCCAGGGGCAGCCAGATGGGCCCAGCCCTGCCGGCCACGTTATTGCCCCCTGCGCCCCGGCCCTTGTTGCGCTCTCAGGGTCGTAGCCTCTGCCCGGGAGAGGTCGTGCCTGTTTCAGCGATAACTGTGCTGAAGGCACACATCGGACTGTTGAAAACAAAACTTCCCTTAATTTGCTTCCACTTGCTATACATAACCATGAACCAGGTAATAAGCGGTCAATTGACATGACAGTAGGCTATAAATGAGAGCCCATAAAGCTCCACGATCCAAAACATGTAAGTCTCAGCGGAGTATTGTAGCTCGTGCAAGACATTTGTCCTCTAATTATTTAGAGGAGTTAAAGTGAGTGATATGAAAGTCCAAATCATCATTTGCAAGCTCCTCTACAAGCTCCTTTGGCCCGTGTCAGAAGTGAGCTCTCTCCATTCTGCTGATGGCAAACTGTCCAGCCACCACACGGCATAAGCACTTTTCCCTAGAGCCACAAAAACGTCTCTATCTGGCAAGGGACAAAACTGTCCTTCAGGAGGGCAGATGCCCAGGGCACCACGAAAGGTCCTCGTCGCCCAGAGGGCCCTGCTAAGGGAGCTGAGCTGAGGCACATCAGCTCCGCCGGGGACGGAGGCAGTGCACGAGGAGATCCTCGATGGTGCAGCCTGATAGCCAGTTCTGCCCTCACTCTGTGATGGGTTAGAAATAAGAGCCAAACAACAGAGATACATTATTAAGAAAGACATGTGTACAGTCTCTGTGCATAGTTTTAAAGATCTCAATTTTTATGATGGAGATCTCAGACCTCTCATTCCACACTCCTACTGTGATAAGTGGAAACACTTAAGAAGAGATATAAAAATTCAGAAGGCCCTGTTCAGGGAAAACAGATTCATCACCCTTTTAAACACAGGAATATTTTTAATTCTCACAAATTCAAAGTTTTCTTTTTTTTTTTAATAAAGTCATGATCAAATTTTGAAAGTTTAATAAGACAAATAAAAGGGATTTTAAATCAAAAATTTGATTTCAAAAATCACCTGAAAGATGAGTGATTTCATTTTAAGCTTTTGATTCCAATCTGAATGTAAGTTAAAAGAAATAAAAGGTTATTCTTAAACTGTCAAAATTAAATACATCATTTTAAGATACATTTTTCAATTCTTTCCCATTTAAAGCATGGCCAAACTGAGCTGTTTCTTGCAGAAAGTTTTGAATTTGAGCAATCAACATTTCGTTGAAAAATCCTAGACACCTACGGTTTAATCTTAATCGTAATATAATAGGTTCCAATTTAAAAACCTACATACACAGCAGAACATGAACATAATATTGAGTTGGCCCTTACAAAACACTTCACATTTGATACATTTTCCATCCTGAAGTGCAACATATTTTTGGTCTTAGAGATTATTTTAAAAAAAGGAAAAAAAAGAAAAAAGAAAGTGGGGCAGGGCCAGAACAGCAATTGTTCATGTGCTTGTAACAAGCAAGAGAAAAGAAACTGATCTGAGAATTACTGGTTTTTTTTTTCTTCTTCAGTTTTGCTTATGCTAGCATCTTAACACATCTCACAAGCCACAACATATGTTATCTGCAAAGTTCTAAAATCATATACTTAAGGTTTTTTTTAAACCTCACAATAAGATAGTATTCCTTCCTGCCATGCTGTTAATCATTTTTTTTTATATTATACTTCATAAGGAAGATTGATAGCACTGATATTAATAATGGAGCTTTCAAGAAAATGAGTACGCTGCTTCTTACGGCACCAAGTTGTGTTTTGCAGATAGGCAAGATAATTATATTTCCAGTGATGTAAATGTACCCAACTTCTCCAGAGATGTGTGCTAGCTTTAAAAACCTCCAGAGAATGGAAGGGAAAAAAAATAGGATAGGAAATAACATTTTACAGTACTGACTTCCCAAACAGTAGCTTTTGTAATTTCAGTTTGTAACAATGCAGGACCAAAAGTGCTGCAGACCTCTTTTTGCAAATAGTAACTTACTTTTTCTTAGGCCAGATATTATTCACTGAAACCTAATGTAGCTTTAATTCAGAGCATGTGAAAACATCACCTTAAAGTCATTGACCAATTCATCACAACAACCTAAAGCATAGGAAATGTAATTTTTCTCTGTTTCAGAGAAAGTAAAATATGCATTCCTGAAACTTATTTATTTGCCTGAGCTCTTTCTACAAAGAGACTGGCAGGAGTTGGAGTAAGACCAAAATGTGCCAAGTTGTTCTCTAAACGCAAGACAACCAGTCACATCTTTCCAAACATGACAAAATCAAAATTCTCACTCATTTTAAACTCTGGGCTATACTTTACAGCAAGGCTAAAGGCAGCTGGAAAAATAGTTCCAGATGAGATGCTTTCCAGTCACAACTAGGGTAAACAGCACAGGTCTCTGAAGCTTCTACACAGAACTGCACAGAGCTGGAAGGTAAGACAGAGGGGTATCAAGTCCACAGCTGTACCAGAATACCAGGGCCTACTTTGTTTCTTTGTTTGTTTTTCGCTCCAAGTGGAGGATATTGCACTGAGTCACCAGGGCACAGGTCTCGCAGAAAAAAAAATGTTTCACCTTTGTCCTGTAGCAAGAGCCTGTTTACAACAGCAACAGTGAAAGCTTCTTCCTTCCCTCCACACTGGTCTCTCCTCAAGACCCATAGCTTTCCTAGGGATGTTTTAAGGCTGTGAGATGAACCAGCCCCCCTCTCTCAGCGGGATTGCAACAGGTCGCCCAGGAGTTCCAAGAGGTGATGTCACTTATTTTTGGCCATGCTTTCAAGATTTTCAAGAGAAAGGAAACAGAAATAAAAATCAGAAAACTTAATAAAGATAAGAACAATTCCCTAATTATTATTAAGATGCTGCATACAGAACCACAACAGCACTTTACTGAACAACCATGAATGAGGAGCAAACAGCTTTTTTCTTCTGGAGATTCTGTATTAAACCACAGTTCTCATTCTAGAGCACTACAGAAACTTTGCAGCAATACAGAACTGGGCAATAAAAGGGGCATCTTACCTGCTTATCCAGAAAGGAAACCTCAACTACTGACAAGCCTGTTCTAAAGGATGCAACTCCCCTGTCTTCTCCCTGCATTCCCCCATCATATAGACTACCCTCTCCCCGCCCCAATCATATAGAAATTATTTAAATAAATACTTTGACAACATGAATTATCAATCAAGGTTCAAATGCTCCACACAAATTCAAGAATTACTGCCAAGTGTTGAATAGCCAGTCAGGCTCATTCCTTATCTCAGCTGCCTAATAATGTAAGCAGAGACTGATGCATTCTGCTTATGGAGAAATGAAAAATGACTGCCTGGTTTGCAGTGCTGAGTATGATAACCCCTGAATTTGGGGTGAATGACACATTTTATCTTTTATGCGAGTACTACATGATTGGTAGAGGCAACACAGAATGCAAATGTGGAATCTGTGCATTGCATAACGTTTTCAGCAGAAATCCAAATTGACCCACGCATTAATTATGACAGAATAGTCCTTTTAATATCTTGATGTTCTGGAAATTCTATGTTTCCCTTCCGTGCCAGTTTTGGAGCTGATATTATTGACATTCTCAAAATGTAATGCTCTCATACTCCTCTGTTGCAATTGCATTTGACAGCTAAATACAGTTTTCCTCCATTCACAGGCATATAAGAACTGCTGTAGATTTTTTTTTCTGCACTTAAGATAATTTCTGGGCCTCAAAAATCCTGCATATGCTTTCTGGACTGTATTATCACCTGTCATTTACACATAAATCAGTAACTCTTATACCAGTGACCATCAAGATAAAACAACCACTCTCCAGCAGACTGCAATTTTCCCACAGTTGATCAATTCCAACTTTTACAAAGAGAAAAATAAAACGCACAAAATCAGAACCTTATGATCTAGAGCATAAGCTCCCTTCAAATAACTAAGCATGGAGCAGAGTTTGGAAATTAAGCCAACTCACATATACAAATGATAACTGATGCAAGAATTACACCCTATAACGATGATTCTTCCTGATTGGCTTGAAATTCATTTTTTACTGCTTAGAGACATAACATGAGTGGTTGCAAAAGTCTTTTCTCCTCACTGGGCCTTAAAACCTACACATATCTACTTGCATCCAAGGGATTAGTTTAAGAACATCTCCATTAATGTAATCTTGCTAAATATTCTGAGGTTAAATGAGAAACTCAAGCTTGAATTTGTATAAGAATTCCTTCATTCTTCAGGAAGTTTTTAATTAAAGTTTTTGTACAGGTACAGAAGACAAAGGCTTTTGTTTGTTGGGTTGCTTTAAAAGCATCCCATTTTGCAGTCTCTACACAGCCAGCATTTTGTTGATTTTCTTTCTCCATAGACTGATGTTGGATTTCACCCAAATGGTAGGATTTGAGTCCACAGGTTATTATTATTGCTGAGAAGATGCAGTTAGGTAGCGCCAAGTATTATTTCTTTTCCTGCAGCGGAAATAAAGTTGTCATGGAAATGCAGGCATTAGATAAGATAACCCAATACTTTCCTTCACATGAACTTTTCAGAATGCTTAAGGATATAGAGAAAAGATCTTTCTTTTACGTGGCACAGTGAGGAAGAACCACATTGTTTTCCTGGTTCTATTTCAAATAATAATGTCTGTTAGAGATTTATTCTTGTG